>CAMZMU010000060.1:50286708-50856326 GCA_947311845.1 Poa pratensis
GAGCACAGCGAGCCAAGCTTCGCCAGCTCCTCAGCTCCAGCGCACCGACAGATGTTGTAGCGGCAAGCTGATTGATTAGACGCTAATACTTTGCATGCGGCCTGGGGATTCTGCAAGCTCATGCTGCTCACATGACATCGGCGTTACAGTGTAGGTATTAATTTGATGAGCATATATTCAGGAACAACAAACGGTGGTTATATCTATTCCACTTCTGGTGTCCGAAAACTGTACTTGAGGCCCTGAAGCTGAGGTCTCATGGGCCATGTTTTCACTGTAAGCTTAATTAGCATTGTTGTAACATAGGGGTGTTGCGCTTCATGCCAACCTTTTTAAAAAACTTTTTGAGATCCTGAACCTTTGGTGCCATAAAAACCAGAACTGTGAAGATAGTATATGCAAGAGATTATGGAAACATATACAATTTAAGTGTTAAACGTGGATCCATCTGTGTTATTGAAATGTGTCCACTATTATTTTGTAAGCTAGGGAAATGAGCCTTGCCAACCTATTTGAAGTTCTCTTTTGAATCAGAATTTGGATCCATTTCTTGTTCTTTGAAGAAAAGATACATATCATAGTTTCTCCTCGGCATTGCTCTTTTTTCTCTTAAAAAATATCAGCCAGACTTGAATGCCAACCTTTTATCTTAAAAGATGGATCACAAAGTAAGTCTTGAATCAAAAATGTAATTTTATTATATTAATCAAAGTAGACCCAGAATTTAAAAAAAAAATCCTCATCTTATTATATTGTGTTGTGAGGCGTTCCGGAATTACTACATATATGAAAGCAGTGCAAAATGCCGGCCTCCCAGCCACCCTCGCACTGTAGAAGTTTCTACTTTTTTAACAGCATATATATTTCATATATATTGGACCTAAGAACACGCATTTTTTAAAAATGCTCCTTACCTTTCCAACATTTTAGAAGTTTCTACTTTTTTTTCTCTCTACTCACAAATCACAGCTTTCACCAATTTTCTTTTTCATACAAATGACAGAACATCTAACAAAATATGAATTAACAGTACATTCAAAAAAAAAATCACAATAATCTCGAAACCAATAAAGACTTAACAAAGTTAGACCAAATATCCATTGTGTACAAAAGTGGAACTAAGAAATTTTCAAATTTAAAAAATTACCAAACTTCCAAACTTTTCACAAAAACTAAGAAATGTTCATTTTGTTCAAGAATTGTTGGATTAGTTTTCAAATAATTTTCCCTCCCGGGAAATATTCAACAATTTTTATTGGTTTAAAACAGTTTCCGTACAAGATTTGTTGGATATTTATACAATAAATATTTTCCCACAAAAAATTATTCAACAATACGAAAATTAAAAATGTCACCACTCTTTCTCACTAAGGCCGCGGCGTGACGCCGCGCCGAAATTACCTAGTCATTCTTCTATGTTCATTCTTTCTTCGCCTTTTCCGATTAATGTCCCAACTTAAACTCTCTAAATACTCCTTCTCTCTTGGTTTGTCATAACTGTTGGCTTGTACTCCCTCAGTTCACTGGTATAATATTTCAATGCGAGGTAGATACAAAACACAATGAATAAATGTGTCTACATATATGTATTTTCAAAAAATCTAAAACATCTTATAACAGTGAACAGATGGAGTAATAAACATCGGGCTATATCACTATCGATCGAGGAACCCATGTGTTATTGCGATGCACGTATGTTTGAAGTAGTCAAGCTATTAATCTTGTATGTTTCCTTTCTTCATAGTTCATTGTTTATTCGTACATTGTTTCTCTTAAACGTCGTATCATTTAAACTTATGTAAGCGGACTTGGTGCATGCTGACCCACTGTTACTAGCTACTTGTTGGTGCAACCACCAAGTGATTTAAGGATGTATATAAATATCATGTCTACTTAGATATGTGACTCAGTTTGCTAATTAGTTCTACACTTGAAATAATTGCGTACATTATTGATTGTTGAGATTGTGTCGAAATATTTGTACAAGGGGTTAAGTAAGGACTTAGAGTTGTATTAAGTGTGGATAAGATACGACTAGCATTGGAGTCGGACTCTTGCATCCTTGCCCTCCTATATAATGAGGGGGCATGACAGACTTGCTAGCAACAGACACACACGGAGATCAGGCAGCTTGTGCCGGCGACTAGGCCGGCCAGGTGTTGCGGTATCAGAGGAGAGGAGCACCCGTAATCATGCCCCGCAGAGTAGGCGAGTTCGTCAAACCGCGTTAACAAATTTTGGTGTCATCATCATGGTGTGATTGCTTGATCCTAGATAGATGCCTATGACGGAACATTGATTATTGATTAAATGGTCGTGATTACACCTATCAATTGGCGTAAGAGAAATGAACCTATCAAGGGACCCCACGCAGTCGATGCCACACCTCCAACGCCATCGTTGCCATCGCCCACACCATATCCACAAATCCTTCTTCCTTGGCTGTCATGATCTCTGTGATGGGTTGTAATATGATTTGAACCTCCTTTATAATGATTTAATTATTTAAATAATGTTGGTATGGTGTGATGATCTAGTATTATTCTATATGTGTTGTTTATTTAGGTGTAGTATCTTCATGTTATGGTTTAAGTGTTGGAGTAGATTAGAATCTAAACCTTATGTGATCAGAGTCACGCTGTGTTGAGCGCTATATTGGCTCTATAAAACGCTACGATACAGACAACACCAAACTTATTGTTTTCTCTCGTATTTTTATCTATGTTTCAAGATTATCACCTAGACCCAAAAGGTACCATTAGTCGCATAATAGTGAAAACCTAGATCGGCTTGGACTCCATCCTCCACAACATTATTTTCACATTAGAATTACGACTACACTTGTTTTACGCCGTGACACATTGATTTTGTTTCGGCTAAGGCATTTGTTGTCACGTCTAAAATAACGATGAGCATTCATTTTACACTGTTGTGGATTGATTTTGTTACAAGCAATAATTCCACCAAGGAAATTTCGGTTGGTCCCGAAATACGTGTAACCTCAAATTCCGCACAAAATTCAAACCGAGTTTAAATAAGGTCAAAATTCTGAATGATTTTTTGTTTGAAATTTGGCATGCTGATTTTTCTTGCTTGCAAGAATTCTAAATCTTAGTTCACACAATCATTTTCTTTGAGGCAACTAACAAGAAGGACGTCGACTTTGACGAAAGCGCTTCGAAAACTTGACCGTTGGTGTCGACGGCGTCCGCTCCTCCGCTACGCTCCACGTACACAAACGCCCGCCGGCATGGGTGACGTGATTCTCCAGGCGTTTCCTCCTCCGCTCCTCGACTCCTCGTCACCTTCTCCATCTGCACGTGTCCGGCACAGTGGCCCTTCCCGGATCTCGCCTCGGATCCTCCTCAGTCAGTCCTGGCTGCAGAACTGCGGAGCTTGTCTTCTTCTTCCTCCCTCCCTCGCTCCCTCAATGGCATTGTGATTTCCTGCCCGGCCGGCGCGCTTGCCTGCTCGCTCCTCCACGTCCACGTGCGGCCGCTCCTGCCGCGCCGTGCACTGCCGTGGCTTGTGGATTTCCTCGCCCGCTTTCTTGCGGGTCAGCCGGTGGGTTGGTTGGTTGGGGAGAAAAGGAGAGGAGGAGGAGGAGGCGAGGAGCGCGCGCCTGCCACGGCTGCGCGCCAGCGTGAGGCGAGGTGGAGAGGTGGGTGGTGCCTCACGGGTTCTCTGCCGCCTTTGCTTTTACTCACAAGGAAAGTGCCGCCTCCCCCGCGCGCGCGCGCGCGTGACGCCCCAACCGCCCCTACGGCGACGGCGCCGCGCCGCACCCGCCTATATCTCGTGCCCGTGCCCGTGCCGTTGCTCGCTCGTCCACCGCCGATCCCTCCGGTCCTGCTGCGCCTGCCTGATGGTTTTGGGGCGGCCGTTGATGAGCATGGGGCGCTACGCCGGGGGACGACGGATCCGGAGGCGGCCTTCAGGGACGGGGCGGGGCCGTCGTGCTCCGCTCGCCCCGGGGAGCCACCGCGCGGGTGCGTTCTTCAGACCCCTTGTCTTTTCCTGGGTTCAGTGCACTGCGATTCTGATACCCGGTGGTTGCGTTGATTGCAGGTGAGCCTGCACGGCGGGCAAGTCGTCTCCTGGAAGAACGACCGCGGCGAGGAGCTCCTCTTCACCAGCAGCAAGGTCAGCAGCTTCCTCCTCCTCGTACTCTGACTATGCTGTTATGTTCTGTGCTGGTTATAAGCTTGATCCATACCAGATAAAGTGCAGATTCCCCATTGCGCAATTGATTTGTTTTATGTCGAGTATGATTAATCCAAATGTATATTCTGTGCAAACCGTATGTGCATTTTCTGAAATCTACATTGGATGGAGGAATGACAGAGTGTTCAAGTAGAACCTCTGAAACCGAATCTGTAGACTTTCCCACAGTCTCTAGTGATGGGTGGAGACGAGAAATGATACATACTTCATACTTTAACCCGTTGTGCTCGTGCCTGCCAGCCTCCATAGTTCCTGACCTAGCTCTGTCCGAGCTTGGCGTTTATCACGTACACCATCTGTAGTAGCTAGTTACTCTTCTTATGTGCTCCATTGTGTTACTTAGCACTCGCATAACCGGATTTGTTGGTGTGCAGGCAATCATGAAGCCACCAAAGGCGATGCGTGGTGGAATCCCAATATGCTTTCCACAGGTACCACAACATCCCAACCTACAGAGAGTTTCTAGTATTTCATCATTTCATTTCTGCACATCAGATACCACAAAAATTAATTCTAACAGCCAAAATCTCTCAGTTTGGGAACTGTGGGACCTTGGAGCGACATGGATTTGCGAGGAATAGGATGTGGGCGCTAGACGAGGAGCATCAGCCATTAAATCATAGTGAGAATGGCAGCAGAGCTTTTGTTGACCTTATCCTAAAGCCATCTGAAGAAGACCTCAAGTGCTGGCCACATTGGTATGCATTTGAGTTGGTTGTTCAGTATTGACTTTCCTCTGACTGCACATACCTTATGTTACATCTAAATGAGGGTCAGGTGTCAAAATTCTATAAGCAAGTCTTGGAGATGCTTAGTTGACTAGCTGAAGCCTGGTGTGCCTGTATAATATTTTCTTGAATAAGATTGTATATGTGCACGATTAACGAGAATATTTTTTAGGGAGATAATGTTGTGTGGTAATACTGTTTTTTATACACATATAGGGTGAAATCTATGATGAATATGGTTAAGATTTAATTTAGGACCTTAAATGGAGACATGTACTCCTCTGAGTATAGATGCTGGGCACGTGAGAATAGGAGTGGATTTCTTATGGATCCAAATGTCTTCTAATTTTTATTTCGTATTTTTATTACTTCACTATTCGTATTCATTTTCTAACGACTTACGATTTTTGCTCCAGTTTTGAGTTCCGCCTGAGAATCTCTCTTTCAAAGGATGGTGACCTCTCACTAGTATCGCGCATCAGAAATGTCAATGGCAAGCCATTCAGTTTCTCATTTGCCTATCACACATATCTCTCTGTTTCTGACATCAGGTTAGGAAATACATATTTACCCGACATAAGTTCTTTCTTGTGCCTCCCTATTTAACTGCATCCTGTTGATGTCATCATACAATGTTCACATAAATGGTTTGTTGGTTGTCTCTTTAATTCCAGCGAGGTGAGGATAGAAGGCTTAGAGACCCTTGACTATCTCGACAATCTTAGCCAGCGAGAACGTCATACAGAACAAGGGGACGCCATAACATTTGAATCAGAGGTGAATATTAAGAGAAGCTTCACCAGTGATTCATATCATCAATATACTTTAATCTACTGATGATAGCTGAAACTCTTATTTTTCCATGTCAAGTATTCCACTTCCCTTTAGTAATAGTTGAATTGTACTTCACTACAGTAGTAGACTGGTGCTAACACCTGATATATATATGTGCAAATGTTTTGCAGGTTGACCGAGTGTACGTCAGCTCGCCAAACGTAATAGCAGTTCTGGACCATGAGAAGAAGCGCACGTTTGTCATAAGAAAGGAAGGGCTTCACGACACCGGTACGATATATATCCTCCTATTTCATTCCCTCCATCCAGCGGAACATGGTACCAGACTTCTCAATTAATCTTGCTGTCAGTCGTGTGGAATCCGTGGGAGAAGAAATCGAAGATGATGGTGGACTTCGGCGACGAGGAGTACAAACAGACGCTGTGAGTCGATGCTGCTGCTGCGGAGAGATCAATCACCCTGAAACCAGGGGAGGAGTGGACAGGGAAGCTCGAGCTCTCCGCGGTCCCGTCGACGAACTGCAGCGACCATCTTGATCAGCCCGGCATCATGTAATGTAGCATGTGGTGTACTGATAGGTTAACAGTGCTATATATGTACATATAGCCACTGTATGGAGAAAACAAAAGTGGGTGCCTCATCCATTTTGACATTTTGTACATGTGACGAATAGGTTTCCTTCCTCTGTGATGTGATCAACCAGCAGCGATAAAATTACTGCAATAATGCCTATGCTCTATGGTGTTTCCGGATGTACTGAATTTACATGAGCAGCGATGACGCAGAGAGCAGCAAACAGGCGGCGAGGCCGAGCAGGCGATGCGCCTTGGTGGCGTCGACGGAGGAGCTGGTCGGGGTCGTCGACCCGGACGGCGGCACGACGGCGGAGACGTTGATGGCGAGCTTCTGGCCTTCCTCGCAGTGCTTGCCGACGCCGCAGAAGTAGTAGCGCGGGCCGGGCTGGGTGAGCTCGATGATGGTGGGCCCGTTCTGGTACCGTTGGTGATGTTGCGCATGCTGCAGCCCAGGTACAGGTCCTTGTCGGCACCTCCACGATGTTGTACACCCCGCTCCGGTACAGGAACACTGCATGTGGCGATCGACGGAGTACGTCAGGAATGGCCGGCCGGCGGCGAAAAAGAAGAAGACGGAGGAGGATTTGCTGATGAACGATGATGAACTTACTGAGCTTGTCGCCGATGCTGATGTTCCTGGTGCGTGCCCACTCCTCGTAGTAGGTCCGGTTGGGGGCGATCCGCCAGCCCTTGCCGGCGCCGACGATGTGGTAGATGCCCGCCGACGAGCCGGCCACGAGGGACGCCGCGACCGCCCAGAGCAGCAGCAACGAGAGGTGGCCCTTGCTCCTCGCCATTAATTTAACGATATGATTGATCTGCCGGGCTAATCTTGATTCCTCGATCGACGGCTCGATTCCTTGGTACGTACGTACGTTCGTCCTCCTCCCTAAGCCAGAACCTTCTTCCCTTTCCCTTCTATGTGTGGAAGAGAAGAGATTGAGAAGCTCCTGAGCTTAGGGAGGGTCACGTACGTAGGAAATCTAGCTAGGTAAGATGCCGTCTGCATGCATGCGATCGATCGAGCAAGACTTGAGGGTAACATCCATGTGGTGACTGATGAACTTGACTATTTTTCGCTCTTGTTGGTTCCTGCATCTACGAACCTCTTCCCTAATATTGGCAAGTGTGTGATGATGACTTGTAGGCAACGTGCGGTTCAGAGTATACAAGGCCACCATCTGTATAGCACAGGAAAAACCAAGCAATGGAAAGCCCACCATGGAAGAAAATGGGTCCAGAGAGGCAGCGAGCCGTGTGTAGATATGATGGGGAAGATAGTCGGATTGATTCATAATTATATCACCTTTAATTTGTGTGTATAGTGACTGACTGAATAATTTTCATGCGTCCTCCATTCAATGAGAGATGACTTTCTTACATAATAATTTCTAGGCTGGAACGGTAAGTCCTATGAAGTTCACCTACACCGATGTTATCAAATGGTTCGACGAGTTTTATTGTCATATAGCAATTTTTTTTAAATAGCTTTTCTTTTGCATTTCCCAAAAAACTGATATGTTGTGTTATAAATGCTAGAGTGAGAGTTTATATCTCTTGATCTTTTATCTCCATAATTTTTCTACCAGTACAAAACCTCACATATCATTGTTATCATCTTGACTTCTTCGCCCCTCATGCAAAAATCATGACTATGTCGATATATGTGCGGCTGTTTATCTGGCTAATGAGGTTGTTAGAATTAAGGCGGCATATGTACATCTTGGTTTTGTAAGAAACACGAACCACGACAAGAATTTGTTAACCATAAGGGGCAAAATATTCGCAAAAAAAAAACCATAAGGGGCAATTTATGTATAGAAAAAATATGAAATTAAATACAACACAATTTGACCTAGATATGTACCTTTGCAAAATGTGCTCCAAGAAGAACTTAAACAGCCTTGCCATGGGCTCGATCTCCTTAGTCACTTAGTGGTAGTGTATAGTATAACTATAGAGAAAGAAAAGGCACATTCCAGTTTTTTAAATTATATAATAGAAACTTTTATTACGCCAATTATGGTATATAATCTAAATTTATTACAGGGTTGCGGGTACGACTATCAAAAGGCCGGCTTTTTAGAAGAGAAAATAAACATAGTCAGGACGTGCTCCCGCGACCACGAGTGTCTCTCGCGAAGCTAACAAATATCGAGCAAACTCTTTCCGAGCCGCGTGTTTTCCCTTTATTTATTAGAACCGGTGAACTCGGTAATAGGGTGTCCCCCTTTTTCTCTATGCACAATCTTTCCGCGTGATTTATTTTTGAAAATTCTCATGCGTTGCTATTTTCCACGCCATCTTTTCGTTTTCCCTTTGATGTTCCGTTCCGGGAGAAAATGGGAGGGAGGCAACACTTTAGACCATAAATATTAAGTAACTTCAAACAGTATTTTTCAAAAAAATCAATATAATCAGACACACATCAGAATCGTTACGCACATCTGGTCATAATTTGTACTACCTCTTGACTTTGTTTCGACAAATATTTATGGCTCGACCCTCGATAATTTTTTCATAAACATCTTGAGGGTATACATTTGCATGCATAGGCCATTGCGCGAGTTAGTCGTAGTGTGTGCTACATATCGGCTTTGTCTCGGTTACATCGCATAAGACACATCATCCTCGCTTCGCCTCGGCAACCGCGCTACGACACATCATTTCGGTTTCACCTCATACTGAATGCTTCTCATAAAGTAGCTCCGATTTATAAAATACAAGCTACAAAAGATAACATGTATGCATTTTACTGTGGTGAACCATACTATAGTATGTCCAAATTTTGTGGTGAACCCTACGACAGTACATGCACATATGTTTCAATGTATATCCAAACTCTTTTTTTAAGTACACAATAAAGATGCCAAAATAAGTTCATGTGTCACTACACCCACATATGTGCGAATAAGCCGAGACTTTGTGATATACATATATCATATATGGACAACAATGTACTCATCCTTTTCGGTCTACCTATTTTGTTGGTTTACTATTATGAATAACTGTTGTTTTGTGATCCAGATTTTTTTTCTTGCACTTGTTAGCAAATTGTTTGCACAACCTATCTTTTCCAGCTATAGATGCATGGTGGCGCCATTTTGAATCCTAGTTACAAATGTATTTAGATAGACAAGCAATGTATTTACACAAGAATAACCAATAAGAGACATTTCAATACACATAAAATTATTATACAGTGAAACTAGGTTTTCCCACTTAGATAAGCATACAAAGGTAGTGAAAACGAAAAAATGCATTACTATCTAATTTTCTTAATCATTAAAAGGTAGTAAGAACAAAAATATCGGAAATTCACATTGGCTCCCAAACTCATATGCTCCTGCTAGAATATATTTTTGTTAGAAATAGTAAAAAAATTGAACATTTCTTGATACAAACATATAAAAATGTTGTACTAATGTGCCAAGTTTCATGGTGAAATGACATTTGGTTTGTTGTGTGCAAAAAAGACAAATCAGATGCTGAAATGAGATTTCAAAAACATTTTTTAGAGCACTCATTTTGTTATTTGTCGCATAGAGCATCACGCATGTCATTTCATCAGAAAACTTGGCACATATGTATAAAATATATATATGTTCGTCACCAATTATTTTTAGAATCTTGTGAAATATTATACTATTTGTTTATTCTATCATGAACATATTAGCTCGGGAGCCAAAACGACTCTCCGAACCGAAAATATGCATTACAATAAGAAATGAATGTTGTTCATTACTAGTTTATTAACTAATCCCTCGGCTTTCTTTGTATAAGGTGAGACAATTTTTTACCAATTAAGTTAACCAAATATAATTAGCATTCACAATATCAAATCAATATTGGTAGATTCATCATGAAATATATTTTTATATTTTATTTTCTTAGTATTTCAGATGGTGATGTTTTTTTTTCTCCAAATCTTGGTACTCCGTACAAAACATGTTTGGATGCATTAACTTGGGCACATTCATCATCCTTCATCCAACAGTCGCAGATCTTCTCCATCGGCACACAACTGCACACTCTCAAAGAAGCAGAAGTCATCGGCCCTTGCCGGAGCAGCCGGGGTTGAAGCGGGTTGCAGGAGCAGAAGTCGCGGGAGTCGCCGACCGCGACCGGCCACCCCGCCACGCGCCGGCCCGGAACGTCGCGGGCAGTGGCGCCTCCTCGCCCACCATCCCTGCCCCGATGTTCCTTCAGCCAGATCCATGGCGACGCGCTCCTTGGATATAGTCGCTTACACGACTTTGACCTATTTCTTTTCCTCGAATAAATCATCGTGAGCATGTGACAGTCCAGTCATCATTCCTATCTTAATATACTTTGGCTTGATCCTTCATGGAGTTACGGAGTAGTGTCTGTCATCCAAGAGGAAGGGAGGTACTACAAGTATTGAAAATCAATCATGGTTCAGAGATCTTGCAACAACACGATCATCCAACATAAGGTATACATCAATCAATAAAACATGCTTTCCAAATTCCAATCAATACTTGTTACATATACGATGCGCAATCAGAGAGACCCTTAATTTATTAAGAAGTAGCAACGATAACACGGAAAGACCCATATATACAAATATAAGTGACTTGTCACCAACCATTGCATAGGTAATTCAAGGAATGAAAGACCAAAAACAAACTCCGCGACTCAATCATACATCTGCTGATACAATTTCTTCTGTAGAAGCAACAAGATCAGGGCACCCTGTTCTTTTCTTCTTCTTTTTTTTCTTTTTTGAGGGAAGATCAGGGCCCCCTGTTGGATCGGCTGGCGGATCAGGCAATCCTGGGGCGCCACCTTGCTTCTGAAGCTGGTCTACTACGTGGGCATGTGTGAGCAGAGCCCATATGAGCGTTATAAACTCCCCTCCGGTTGCCATCCTGGTGGCATGTGCCACTGCTCTGTCCGACGGGGCGATCCACAACATCATGTTGGCCCAGAATTCGGCGAGGACACTCCATTTTTCCTCGAGGGTCTTAATTTTCTCGAGGTGAACTGCAATCTTTGCGCCCGCGTGCAGGTAGGGTTTGTCGTAATGTTTGGAATCTGACAGCCCTAAACTGATCAGTTTATCATACACATCTGCTTGTCAGAGTTGCAGTCGCCAAGGTAGTCACGGACATTCTGCAGCGTCCCACGGGTGATGGACAAGCTCTTGTAAGTGCTGTCCGGAACCAGATCCGGTTTGAAGGCCAGCAGATACATGCAGTACCCGGACAGCTTAGTGGCAATCCCATGGTTCTTCTTCACCAGCTCTTTTTCTTGGCTGCTGCTGGCATCCAGGCCGTAGCTGCAGATGCTTGTTGCTACGTGCCAATTCAGGATGTAGCGGGCATACGTGTGGCCAAGCATGCATTCCCGATCGAGATCCCACCAGCCGGTGATACCCATACCATACAGCCATATCCTTCCATCGGTGATCTCGCCGCCGGTGGCCTTGAGTTTGAGTAGGACAGCTTGCCTCACTTCCGGTGGCAAGCTGATGGAGCTAGTCATGAGCGACGAGTCCAGGGCCTGGAGCGATACACATGATAGCAAGGACTTGACCGGGTGAGGATCGGCGTTGTCGAGGAGGAAGTACTGGCCGATTTTGCCCTTCCAGTACTTTGTGGTGTTGAAATAGCACATGACCTTGAGTAGAAACTCCACGAGGGGTGTGTGCCATGACTCGTTGCGCACGTACCGGCACAGCATCTTCACCTTGTGCCAGTCAGAGAAGATGAACAAGGAAAGGAACTGGTACGACTCGAGAAATATGTACCACCCGATGACCAAACGGGTGACCAGAAGATCAAGATTGAAGCCACGGACCAAGATGTTTGTGCCCCCCATGGGCGCCCGGTACTTGAGGAGGTCCGGGCAGAAGAGAGTGAATATGCTGGTTGCAAGGATCAAACCATACACAATGAAATCGGGAGCTAGGGTGTCTTTGATGGACGGGTACCGAGCATAGAAGAAATCAAAGAGGAACCCGAGCTCTGCCTCGACTACCCGAAATGCTCTGTCTAGATCTTCATCGTCGGAGAGGAGTCCTTTGATAACGAAAACTCGACACTTGTCGGACTGGAAGGGGAAGTTGATATTGCCGACATGATCAGCTGCAAACCTTAGCCTGAGCAGCCTGAAGAGAGCAAAGGAGAGACACAAGTCCCTCCGCCTTGAGGCGCCGCCGTCTTGACGGCTGCTTTCCTTTGCATTGCCAGATTCTGCATCCTGGACACCCTGACAGTGCAACAACTTCCCTTTGCATTGCCAGATTCTGGCGACGTCCACCGTCTCGACTCCGGGTGGCTGGGGGTCTACCGGGGGGATTCCACCCGGTTGCTTCTCCGGCATCTGGTAAGCCACGCGTATGACCTCGTGCCCGCTCTTCACCTTCTTCTCTTCCTTGCCATCGACAAGGTAGATGTACCCCTCCATGGTTACCGGGTCGGGCATACCGTTATCAATATAGGTACTGAGACTATGGAATGGTTCGAACTCCATGTAGTCCAACACCACCTGGTTCTCTCTGATCAGCCCACGGGACCGGGACGTTGACCGGTATGCCTTAACCCTCAGGCCTAGCCTTACAACGCTTAATGACCAGAGCAGAAACAAACTGACGAGGAAGTTGCTGCGGAGCTGACCTTTGTAGTAGAATATGAGCAACAGCAGGTAGATGGTGTGCAGGCCCTGATGCATCATGGACCTCGTCTGCTGGCTGCTGTCGTTGAAGCTGAACGCCGTCATGGTGTCGGCACTCCCCAAGAGGAGGACTAGGAAACATGCCCACACCACGAAGAGCTCGTTCTGGATGGACGACGACTGCATCAGCCCAATGGTGTAGGCAATCACAGGGAAGTTGAACATGAAGGCGCCCCACACGACGACCCTGGCCAAGGTACTGCTGTCATGGCGCCGCCGAGAGTTGGACACCACAAGGATGCCGACTAGGATGCAGGCCACAGTCACCAGCACCTCGATCCTCGCCAGTTGCCCTGCGGAGGTTGAGGCGAATGCCTTCGCTGCCTCGGTCGCATTTCTCACAGAAGCAATTTGTTCCATGGAGAAGCAAAGGGATGGAGCAGATCTGTGGAAAATGAACAAGGAGAAGCGAAGACTCTATCCAAGTCTTTGTCTAAGCATTTCTGTGCACCGCGGAGGCATCTATTGCTGCACGCCTGCACCCTATAAATTTCTTACAGATGGACATAAATTCTTGACAGGCGTAGTTGGTGGCTTGGTGCACTGTGGTCTCTGGCCTGTACTAGTGTAGTGGTGCGGTACTATTGACGGAGAAGACCTTGACCTAGCCAAAACAAGACTGTAGCGAGGCCTTATCCCCTCCAAGACTGTAGCGGTACTATTGACGGAGAAGACCTTGACCTAGCCAAAACTAGTGTAGTGGAGGCTCCAACGTCCATATATCCTAAAAAGAAGTGCGTTTGGCAATTGTGCCCTTTGTGGCACTACTGAGAATGTGAACCATATCTTTTTTTATTGTTTTCTTGCTCATTTTATTTGGAGTGGTGTGCGCTTCCATCCTTGGGCTTGCTTGGAACCCCGCATGTTATTGGGAGCTCCGTTCG
This sequence comes from Poa pratensis, assembly GCA_947311845.1. Classification (NCBI taxonomy): domain Eukaryota; kingdom Viridiplantae; phylum Streptophyta; class Magnoliopsida; order Poales; family Poaceae; genus Poa; species Poa pratensis. The sequence goes on from CAMZMU010000060.1 coordinate 50,300,615, forward strand.
GTCCTCCAGAACCTCCCCGGAAAAATTCGGCCTTTCTTCAGGGTCTTTTTTTTTTGACAGGGAGCTCGTGTACATGATCAACAAGTAAAGGTGCACACACGCACGAACACAGGGAAGAACACACTCACACGCCGCGGCGACGGAACCACCGAGCATCACGCCGTCTTCAAGCTCCAGCAGCACGCCGCCGAAGACGAAGAAGGCGGCCTCACCACACACCGGAGTAGCCAGCTTGGACAACCGCGTTGAGAAGCCGCAAGATCCATCTGGCGCAAGCACCAGAATCTGGTCGATGAAGGAACATCGGCTCCAAGCTGCCACCACGCCGCCATCACCGTCTCACGCCGGAGACGAAAACGACAGCTCCACCCAACATCCACCGCACCCACCGCAACCAGCAACGAGGAAGAACGAACCACCTGCAAACTCCCAAGCGATTTTAGCAAAAGCACCACCATCCACCGAAGTGGAGGGTGCCGAGCCCCAAAAGCAAGAACCAGCGCCGCCACCACGGCCGCCAGCTCGGGGAAGGACACGCCGCGACTCCGGAGAGCAGCGCCCGCGTCCGCGACAGCAGATCCGCCCTTGGCCTCCACTGGAGCACCGCGAGCAGAGGAGGGAGCCGCCGCCGCCAAAAGCCTCTCCGGCCGCGCCGCCCTCACCACAGCGCCGCCGGCAGGCCACCCACACACACCTAGACTATGTACACGGCGGGATCCGTCGATTCCCCGTCCTCCCGCCGCCGGAGCGGCCGCGGAGGGCGAGGGATCGAGCGGATCGCCGCCGGCGAGCTGGTCCGCGAGGGTTTCGCCCAAAAACGCCTCTGCTCACTGTAGCAGGTGGGGAACGAGAGGATAGGGTCGGAGTGCTTTTTTTAGGGTCTTGTGACTATTTGCTAGTCTATTTGCCTTATTCGTAATAAGATCACTATTGAAGCAAAATCCTGAGCCAACCTGTTGACTGCATTTTAAAAATCATGATGTTTATGCAGCAGTGTGCCCTATGCTAAAGGAGTCGCCATGCTTAAGGTTCTCTTCAATGCCACTTCTACAGTGGCCTACTTCCTTCGAACCATTGTCCTAGTGTTTGTTGGTGCTTGTGCCATTAGATGTTCTGCCCTTCGTGGCTTGGTCTGTAAAAGTTATTAATAATTTGAAGACGGACACTTATGTGTCTTCCATCTAAACAATGCACTTTTGTTTGGGCATTGGTTGCCACTTGATCAGGTTTCAAGCTCTCGCCCCAGCGGCTCCGGCATTGTCCCTCTTCTAAGCATGGGCTAATGGCAGAGGTGCAAGAGCTCGCTTCTTCCTCCTGAGAAGCGCAATTTTGATGGATTGGTGGCGTATGCGGTGTGGCATATTTGGATTGAGCGCAATGCTCGCCTCTTTGAACACAATTTCACGACGTCGTCGATCACTTCTTCTCATATTTGAAAGGCTGTAAATGTTAGGGCTTTGGCCTTTGCTAGGAAGGTCCACGACGATGGCTGTTGAGTTATGGTTTTTGGTAGCGTTGAAGGCTATACCTTTGTAACTATCTCTGTAACCGGTTTTTATTCTCCTAATAGAAAATCGGTAGTGCTCCTACCAACTTTTTGGAAAAGAAAGTTTTTTATGAATAGTTGTCAAACATACTAAAGTAGAGTTTCACTTAGATAGTGATCATTAATCATTTGACACCAACTAGCAATGCTTTATTTTTGGTTTTCATCTCGACTGTAGATAAACAAGCAGGTAAACCCTTACGTGAGGCAGGAAGAGAGAGATGCAATAGTGGGAATGAAAAAACCTGTCTAGAGTTCAGTCCCTCTCACCGCAATGCTGCCGGTCTGCTCCGACGTTGTGGATCACGTCCTCTTGCCGCCAGGAAGGTTCCTGTTTTTTGTTTATGTTTCTGAGTGTCTTCTTCAAGATGGTGAGGCGACGACTACATCTTAAAATTAGAATAAGCATATCCCGTGGTGCATCTAGCACTAGCAGATGGTGCGTGGAGGTGTTTGTCCGTCGAATCTCCTGAGCCAGTCCATTTTTGTGTTTGTCGTGTGGTTGAGCGTCTAATTCTTCCGATTTACGGTTGTCATCATTGGCGGCTTCTTTAGTGTGCTGGTCCCTTGGGGTCTTAGCACGATGGCTTCCCGTCTATCTACAATAACAATCTCTACTAGGACAAGATTTACCTGATCTGGTGAGGGAGGGGTAAGGACGATGGCACGCCTTCAGCTCGCTTCAGTGTTTGTAGTCGTTGCTAGATGGTTTGAAGACCTATTTCTAATTCTATTACTTTTGATATTTTTTATACCGTTGTTGATAATCAATACATTAGTTTGCCTTTTCGGAAAAAGAAGAAAGAAGCAGGCAATTTTCACGGCACCCCCTGAAAAGTATTTTGTCCGTTTTATACTGCAATATCCACCTTACTATTATTTCTTTTTGGTAAAGAGTCACCACGTATATATGTCTGACCATTCTTTGGTTGAGAAGACGGAGTTAAGAATGTAACGGTGTCTGAAGAAGAAACAACCTATCAAATATTACAATCTGCTCATTATTAATCCAGATACGGTTGTTTCAAAAAAAAGACACCTCGACAAATGTGGAAACCCCATGACTAATTTTCTACTACGTATACATATAGCTGATACCGTGATACGATGAAATTAATGATGCACGAATCATCATCATGTTGTACATACAAGGCCGCCTTGTACGTACACCGAATGCCTAACCCGATGTACGCACGTACGATCCCATTGCGCCGTGGGTTAGTATAAGTAAATATACCCAGAGCATACGTACAATTCTCCTATAGTAGTTTCTTCTTCGCTGGCTGCACCAACGGCGGTGGCAGGGGCAACCCCGCCGGCGCCGGGGCCTCGGCAGCGCCTTGGGAGACGTTGACGGCGACCTTCTGGCCTCCCTCGCAGTGCTCGCCGACGCCGCAGAAGTAGTAGCGCGGGCCGGGCTGGGTGAGCTTGATGATGGTGGGGCCGAGCTGGTACCGCATCGTGACGTTGTCCATGCTGCACTTGTCGAACAGCTCCTTGGTCGGCACCTCCACGATGTCGTACACCCCGCTCCGGTACAGGAACACTGCAACACGCGCACCAAACCGGTGCAACAAAAACCAAAAAAATTGACTCCGGGAAAGCAAAGATTACAGACGAAGAAAAAGAAAGCTTACTGAGCTTGTCGCCGACGTGAATGTCCCGGGTGCGAGCCCAGTCCGCGTAGTAGGTCGCGTTGGGGGCGATGCGCCACCCCTTGCCGGCGCCGACGATGTGGAACACGCCGGCGGACGAGCCGGCGAGGGAGGCCACGATGACCGAGAGGAGCAAGAAGGAGAGGTGGGCCCTGCTCGCCATTGTTGTTTCTCCACGCGCCTGTCTCTCTTCCTTCTTTTATTGATCCGGTCAATTAGCTTCTTCCTTAGAGGAACCTCCTTCCCTTTCCCTCCCCTGGGTGGAAGAAAAGAATGGCTATAGGGAGGTCCTCGCTAGCTAGGAGACCTTGTGGGGAAGGGACGGGGCAATCCATGGCAAGCTGCCTATTTTTGTTATTGGTTCATGTCTCTCTTCTCTAATATTGGCAAGTGTTTATGCGTAGCTTTTGTAGCCAAAAATGTGTGTACGTACCTGTGTCATTCTGCTATGTTTGGCTGGTCCGGCGGTTCAAAGGAGGCAGTTGTTCCCGGAAAAAAAAAAGAGGCAGCTGTTATTCTTCTCTTCTTCCTACGGAGCGTGTTTTAGATTAGGGATGTAAACAGCGCACTATGTGGCGCCACTTAATCCCATGTAACGTGCGTCGTAGTTCATTTTTTCAGGAATCAGAAAACTTTTTGAACCATCAACCCTAATGAATGGGATTATATGGCGCCATTTAGGTGACCATTTACATCCCTATTTTAGATTGCTGCAGGGTGTTTTTTTTTATGGGAGGCAAAATACAGTCATACAGGGAACAACAAACTGAGGTAGGAGAGTAGATAGGGTCTCAATTGCATTGCAGAACATTATACATGTCCCCTTCCATACGTGATGGAAGATTGTGTTCTATCTGAAGATACAGTATGTGTCTGCTGCCTGAAAATTACTCCGAGGGTACTTGGACTGAACCTTCCTTTTTCTTTGCTCTTAGGTTGCATCGAGACTGTCCCAGCAACAAAACTATCGTTGGTCCTATTTGAGTGCCAAAACGGTTTCAGCGTGTCCCGTATTGTCCTGACATCATTATGCTGCTCGGGGGATCAAACTGGTGTGTTATTTGGCTTTAGTCTTTACTAGGGCAAAGTCTAAAGAGGTTATCGTTAAAGAGATTATCGCTACAATTCGCCTTCACATTAGAATTGAGTACCATCTACGAAAATCAAGACACCTAGGATAGAAATATGTTTTCGGCCGTTTGCGGAAGAGAGAAATATATGAATTACATAACTATATAACGTGAAGCAACATCTGATTTATCTGCATTGCCCATCCCAGATCATTTTTCTTCTCTTCAACACAAGAATTTTCAGATCGATCGATGCATTTTTGTTGTATATACAGTAGTGACATATTGCTCTATTCAAGTAAGAGGACTACAAAAAAATAGGCATAGACAAACCCTAGTTGCATCACTCACACTGCCACACACATCCGATGCATGATTAGCTCCTTCAAACAACAATTTCACCATTGCTCCACAGTTCGCTCTGGCCATTATCATATTAGACTGTTAATCAATACATATCAAAACTGAGTTGGTCCCCGTGAGATATGGATCGCGTAAACATAGGCTCTAGCTCGAAAGTGCAACCGGGTCGAGGATTATATATTACATGGCCCTTGGAGCCCCTAAATCTGTACAGACACCGCCCTAGGCCCTCCTTGAGATCTACTATGTCAAAGTGCCTTCCAAACACAGTTTACCTTTCATAAAGCCGATACCTTTCGTACACTCCAGTGGCACGCTTCACTGGGAGCCTCGAGCAAATAATACCGACAGTTGGAGCTGTAGGTTGCTTAAACTGCACAACTTGTGTTTCGGACACTCTGATGGCTCAGCCTTGGTATATGTTGACACTTAGTTTTCCGTTGACAAGGCCGAAAACTCGAGGAAATGTACGGTCGCCCGAGCATCAATGAGACAGCATCGCAACCTCCACACTCAGATCTTCTCATTCTGTAACTTTCTTGGCGGCTTGTTCAAACAAGCTCAAGAACCTTAATGCTTCCGGTAGAGTTGGCGGCCACCACCATATTTGACCTCCCTCTCCAGCAAACGCTCGACACGAATTGCTGGTTATCGTCGTTTGTTTCTTGTCCAGTTATCGGGTCAATCGAACCGAATTTATGAGAAGTTATGGGCATGGGAAAGTCTTTGTAGTAAGAATATACCTGCAAACCAACAAGTGCATGAGTTCTTCCACTTAAAAGGTAAGTTGTGAAATGAATTTCGGATTTTGAAGTGTTCAAGAACTAATTGTTCCTAAATATATAAATGAGTCAATTTTTCCAAGTTAACCCAACAAGATAGCATAATCTAACCTCATCATCCTGAACAACAAAATGTCAAAATATACAGCCTGAATTGAGGAGTTGCAGAGTAAGGGTGACCCCATCAACACTAGAGGGTTTGGAGGTTAACTAATTAGGTTGGGGAATGAGAGCTATCAAAGTGTGAAGTTGGCGGGGGCAGCCGGGAGGGTGAAACCATGTTTTTTTTGTGGGAGAGGTTTTACAGTTTCATCAGGCATCAATCTGCTTAACAAAGGTTCCTCCCAAGAGTACTCAACAAGCTTAGCAGTGTTTCGATTAAAAACAGTGCAGTGCCAGCATGACGAAGAAAATATACGCATTAAATATAATACTCACTTCGTTGTTTTCAGAACCACACGTTATGTATCCATCGTGAACAGACAAGCCTACAAAATTCTGCATGGAAAATTTAGTGAGGCTAATTATACACCGATTCCAAAAATGAGTTATCAAAAGAAAGAAACGGATAATTTAGTAAACATTGTATACCTTCTCATTGGTATGACCACTCAATGTCAGACTGCAGGCACTAGTAGATAATCCATTGGAATTAGTCTGGTTGAGATCCCATATCTTCAAGGTGTTGTCAGTTGAAGCAGATATAAGCGTTTCTGGATCTAAGAATCTTACATAGCTGACAGCTTTCCCATGTCCAGAAATGGTACACCAGGGGATCCTTGTATGCCTCAGATCATAACAGTATGTCTTGTAATCAGCTGAGCCAAAAGCTAACATGCGAGAGGAGTATGGGGAGAACTGTACACAGCACACGTTGGCCACATTTCTAATTGTATCGACGCAATTTTTCTGTTAACAGCGAAACATAACTTGCATTAGAAAAAATGGTATCAGGAGCATGAAAAGTATTATTGGAATCTACAAAAAGAGCAAATCAAAGAGCGAGATATGTGTTTGTGATAAAATGCATGGCGACTGTTGCTGCTTAGCAATGGTCCAAATAACAGAATGAGTCTCGGATCGGGCACAGCTGCCCCAACATACATTTCTGAGCTATTAGCAATTTAGCCAGCCCAGGCGCCCAGCCCAGTTTGGTCTGGATTAGACTTTGGTGTTTCTGATGGGAACACATGTCAATCCAGATAGGAACAATCTAAGAGTTTGATATTTCTTCATCGGTAACCCCTTACGTCACTTGACTGTCTATTACCCGGCATAGTTAACTCCGGATCGCAAAAATTATGAGTACCATACCCCAATTTTGAAATACTGACTCTAATTAAGACTATATCATGTTGAAACTGGAGTAGAACAAATTATGTAGTTAAGTAACATGCCTGGTTAATACTCCAAACTTTCACGCAACAGTCGTCACTCCCGCTTGCCAATTTAGTTGGATCCACCTCTGAGAAACTCACAGACCAAGCTCTTTTACGATGCTCCGTGAACTGTGTGAATCCTTGGCCAGTGCTTGCATCCCATAGCTGCAGTCCATGGTGATAAATTGATAAGTAAACCGGTGGAAAAAGAAAGTAATAATGTTTGATTGTTTGGTGCATTTGCAGGTAAGCATGCAAAAGAAGCTATGACCGGCCAGACTACCAAAAGAAACAAATGAACAACAACTGGGAAGCGGTTAAAAGTGGAAAATGTTTTGATGAGTACGAAGTGTTTCTTCTACCGGAACGAATACGTAATATTGAATGTTCATGGTTTGATGCAAAACCAATGCTGCCATTTTTTCTCAGGACCTGAATGTAGATACTATCGAAGTGTTGAAGTCTGAATAGACTGTGCATGTTTCCTAAGCAGCTAAAGCTTTCGGAGTGAAATTCAAAACAAGGACATGATATGCCTATCCTCAAAACAGTAATTCGCTTTGCTGCTTCCAAGCATGAATGCTGAAGCTCACTGATTCCTCACTGATTCGACTTGAAAGTACTGTGTTACAATAATAGAATTGTCTGTGTTGTCCCTCCCAAATCAAAAATGGGCACGGTAGACAACAAATTGTCTTGCCCCACAGTTAACACTATGAGGATATGGTGCCCCAAATCAGTAGAACATCACCTTAACAATCAGTACTATGCTAGACCCAGAAGTACATAGTTGGTACTTAAAAAATAACAGAACACCAAATTATCCAAAATACTTTATGTATATAAACCTCACTAAATCAAACAAATGCTGTCACGACACTACAGCAATGCTAGGGAAAAAACTGCAACGAAATGAAGGAAATATGCCACCTTGGTCATAGCAGATAAGTTATACTTCCAGATTAGGAAAAAAATAATGCGGTGGGTAGCTACTAGCTTCGGAAACATATAACGGGATAACACATCCATTAGATACATACCTGAACAGTGCCATCATAGTCTGTTGATGCCAAGTAGTTCTTTATATAGTTGTTCCAACTGACACAACTAAGCTTGGCCTTGCTAGGCATCTCTACTAAAGGATAATGAATGTCAACACGATCATTCAAAAGAGCATCGAATTCAAATATTTTAATTTTCTTTGAAACCCCGGCAGTAGCAAAATATTCTTCATCGCGGTCAAAACTCAAAGAACAGATCACATTTGGCGAGCTAAGTATATCAGCATTCTTCAAAACTCCTCGTACTTCAAACCTGCTATGACGGGCATATTTGCAAAGACCATCAAAAAAGCATCCAAGACGGTCTGTTTGCCCATCCATAACATTGGTGTCACTATGAAGTTGGTTGAAGTTATCACGGACCCTCAAAGCATCATTATCAGAGCGCTTAATTACATTAGTACCCGATGTGTCAATGGTGGACCTCATGGAGTAATATGCATTTTCAAGCTGCTCCAAATTCCTCATCACCCTCTCCTCGTATATGCTTGACCTCCATGATGGTGGTAGCAAACCTGACAACGATGCACCTCCTCTTAGGGCATTTGATGAAGTGCCTGGCACATCATTAGAACTTGCCAATACATCCGTGTCCTCTAAAGTGAGCCCCATCCTCCATGAGTGTCTCATCTCGGCCTCTACAATATCAGTTTGCAAGCTTGCAAGATCTGCTGATAACTTGGCAGCCTGCATCTCCTTTTCTTCTTTCACTTGAGATAGGAAATTCAGTAACAAACCAGATTCTGTGTCCTCCTCATTGACAGCAGCTGGTTCTTTATCTAACAACGGCAAATCCCGACCCTCATTTATCAAATCACATCCCAAAATGTCTCTGGCAAAAAAAGAAAAAATGTTGTTAGATAAGACATAAGAGTTGACGTGGAACTATTTTTCCAGTCTACAGGTGGCGAACACTTGTTATATTAGACACGAAAGAAATTATTTGCATGCAATCAAAAGATCTCTAGAAAGTAGGATTAGAGAAACAACTACCCTACAGCTACAGATACATTTATGAGACCAGAAGCAAACAAAGGCAATGCATGTGTCAAGGAATAGTAAGTTCTCAGCACACTGAAATAACCATGTTTTGGGAGCTCTTCCTTTAACTCGAATGTAACTTTAATCATTCATCAGAATGGAACTCAATGAACTTCTGATTTTATCCAACTACTCAGTTAGTAAATGCCTTTTAAAAGCTGAGTGGAGATTGAATATGCTCACCTTGTCTTTGGTCTAGAACAAGGATCCGGATGCACTAGCCAAAGGCAGAAGCCAGCCTCTCTGGGACTTTCTGAAAGAAAACTTGGAGGCAGTATCCGATGGCGAAGATCTGACATTGCAGCACAATGCAGCTCCCATGTCTCACAGCAGCAAAAGAGCTGGTAAGAGAATAAACTCGTTCAATACAGCATAAGGAATTACATGCAGCAAACAAGAAAAGCTACTAAACTCAAATGAGATTTTAGTAAAACACGGATTCAATTGTTTATGTCTTTTATGATGCATGTGTTAGCTCCTAACAGAATATGCTGCAACAGTGACAGGCTATATAAGGTGAACATGGTTAACAAGGATGGTGATCTGCCTTTTCATACAGCCTAGTTTTCATACAGCCTAGATAAGCAGGTAATACCAGAATATTCAAACAACAGTATTATTCCATGGTCTCAAACAAAATTGCACAATTCAACTACATATATCTCAAACTTGTAAAATATTATAATATATAGCAACAGATGCTTTCAGTAATCAGATTGCTGTTGAACAAAAGAAAACAGCAGACCAGTCGGGCATGCTGACTATTAAGCACGAAACATATGATATACCAGTGTGAAAATGTCGATACCTCATAAGTAGATTCTATAGTTAAAACCACATGGATTAATTAGAATGCTAGAGTAAAACCGTCCTTCTTCAGGTGCAAACAAATAGTATTTTCACATTGTCACTTCACTTCTATGAGCATTCGAAGTGTTTAGACTTCAGAGACCCCTTACGAATCCTATTTCAGCCTCTCAGGACATGTCGTGAAAGTAACCAACATACCTCAAACAGAAGAACACCAAGGCTGTAGATGTTGGACGGGAATGTGCCTTTCAATTGACTGAGCTCTTCTGGGCTTTTGTACCAGCTATCTTCCAGCACCCTCGGTTCAAGTACTGGTTCTTGGTTGCCATAATTAGATAAACGTTGGGCATAAGATGCATTACTGCCATAGTAAGGTTCACCAAACTTAAAACGTCCTCTAGCAGTGCAACTAGAATTTCCCTGTCCTGAAGAGCCTAGATCAGCACCTTCACGTTGGTTGCCCCCTCTGTGGTCAGTCCGGAAGTTATGTATCGGTCGCCTGACAGCAACAGAACCTTGTTCGCCGACCTTCTGATACTTTAGGATTGAATTTCCATTTCCATTAGACTCTTGCTGTACACTTTTCTGATCGAGGCATCGTTTTCTGTTGAAAACATCATCCGCGGCCATATCTGGTTTTGCTGGGGCTGATAAATCTTGTGTAGTATAGGAACCGGTATATTTTACTTGTTTCTGAGATGAGATTATAAAATACGACGGGCGCAAATGCTGTAAAGTTAAACCCTGTGCATGAGATTTGTCTACAAGATCAAGGATCTGCTTAAACAAATGCATTTTCTCAAACTTGCTCATGGCTTGGCATGCGGGCTTAATTAGTTCCCTCAGGCTCGTTCCCTCATACTGAGATTCAGGAACATTTCCACCAGTGTTGAAAAATGTACTGTCCAATCTGGACAGAATCGTGCGTTGAGCTAGGAATCTTAGGAATAGGGGCTCTGGGTCTTGCACTAGCTTGAAGTTGGATCTCCTCCCGTGCAGCTTGGTAGGTAACCCCTTTACCCTTCAATCCGGCCTTAAACGGGGAACCCTGAACCCCAGACGAAGGTGTTGCAGCCTTACTCCTCATCTGATCAATAATTCTATTGGAGAAGCTACTCACTGCCAGACCATTCTCCCTTTCAGATCGCTGCTCGCTTTGATTCTGCCGTGAAGACAGGATATGCTGGTGCTGCTGCTGATTACCAAATGACATATTGAACTCAGCATTAGTTGCATTTTCGTAGCGGCTGAACGGCATTTCCTTGCCAGAAGAAGCATCAATGTTGTGAGAGATCATACTGTTGCCAAGGTTCACTGCCAAGTTTTCCCTGCTAACTGGATCTCCGGTCCTCAAGCTTGCAATGTCGCCACGACTCACCGCCAAATTTTCCCTGCTAACCAGATCGCCATTTCTCGAGTTTGCAATGTTGGCGCGACTCGCTGCCAAGTTCTCCCTGCTAGCCACATCGCCATTCCTCCAAGCCATCCTTGTAAAGTTGCCCCACAGGCCCCTCATGACAACAGGCCTCTCCCCACCGCCGGAGCTCCCGCCAGCAGAGGCATCGGGCTGAGAGTCGGGGCTGATGCAGTTCCTCACCGTGAGCTCCTCCACCCTCTCGTCCCCCGCACCGCCGCCGTGCTGCTGGTGCTGCTGGGTCACGCTGTCGGCGGGCCTGGACTCGGAGCCCGACAGGCCGGCCCTGCTGGGCCCGTCGTCCGTCGTGCCGCCCACGGAGTTGAAGAAGGAGAAGTGCTCCGACCAGTCGATTTCGCGCGCTATAGGGAGCGGCGTCGCGGGCATCTCGAGCGCCTCGCTCCCGACGGCTGCGGCGGCGGCTGCCCGCCGTCCTTGATGCCCTTAATCTGCACATCCCCGGCCGCGCCGCCCACCTCCGCCGCTGTGGTCCCTTCCATGTCGGCCACGCCCAAAACCTAGGCCGAGAAAACCAGCACACGTCCACGCGATAAGATCACGCCGCACCGGACCATTCTCCTCCGCCCGATTCAGTGGCAGGGCACCGAACCACGCCGCTCACTCGGCGGGCAACCGCAACCACGAGCACGAGCTCACGCCGGCCGCCTCGGCGCCACGAATCCCGCCGCTAGAGTGGGGACCACGGACCCGCGCGGATGACCTGCAGGCCACAGAGAGGGGGATTAGGATTCGTCGGCTCGGAACAGCCGCGCCAAAACACGGGCACCAGAACGAACCGCGGGAGAGGGAGACAGAGCAGATAGCCGCCACCGACGCCGGCGCGCGGGTGGGCGGGCGGGCGCTGGGGGTTTCCCGAAAGGGGAAGCCGCCTAGGTTTCCTTTTGCGCTCTCTCGCCGCGAGCGTGTGGAGGAGAGAGAGAGAGAGAGAGAGAGAGAGAGAGGGGAGCAGTACAGGTCAGGCTAGAGAGAGGGATGGAGGGGCGAGACGAGGAGGAAGAAGCGGTGAGGTGGGGTAGGGGTGTGGGAAGAGAGAGAAAAAAAAGGAAAAGGAAATTCGCGTGGCTGCTTTATCGTCTCGCCCACTTCAATTATTTTTTCTGTGTGTGTACGTACGGTTCCTGCTCGCCGGCCGGTCACGGCTTCGGGCGCAACCCTGGCCGCTTGTTCCATCAATCGAATCCTGCGGTTTCGGGGCAAAATTTGAGCTTCCCGTCGTGTGGTCTCGGGCGTCTTGGGTAAAGTTTTTGCTCGGTCCAGCCGACGACGCGGTGGTGTAGTACGACGGCACACGCACGCGGTCGTCGGGGACTTGTTGGTGTTGCACTGTTTCTTTCTTGGGCATGTAGCTGACTAGTTGTTGCTTCGTTATTTCTCAATCAAATGAGAATTAGGTTAGTTCTCATTCGCATGACGTTATTAATCCATATTTTTTACAACTTGACTTGTAACTGAGATTGATTGCATCACGTGAATGAGAACTAAGCTAATTCTCATTCCATATTTGAAATGGTTCATTTTCTAGAATTTTAGAGTTTTCATATCCTAGTTTAAGCTTTGTACCTTTTATTTGATAGTTCTCGGTTTGTAGTTCCTTCATTCATTGTGAAAAAAACTTCACCATCCATAAAAAATACTTTATCGTTATTTTCTCCGGGGAGACATTGGTGTCATACATAAGATTTAGCTACTGCCAAAAGCTTCTAGACAAAAAAAAATTAAGCTCCAAGAGTATTGGTTAGGTGGGAAGCTTACATAAAACATATTAGAATCAATAAGGATCATATTTCTTAAATCTCATTTTGGCCATTGATTTTGTTTTTTCCACATAGAGCACCACACATTTTTTTCATTACAAAACATAGCATGTTTGTAGAACATTTGTATGTGTCCATCTCCCAAAAATTCAATTTTTTCTAAATGTTTTACTATTAATTCAATTTATTTATTATAACAGAAGTATATGAGTTCGGTAGCCAATGTGAATTTCCGTTGTTTCCACTCTTTCCTCATCCTTTCAAGTTTCATCCCATCCTAGTAAATATTTACATCTCCGGAATACTTTTATTGCCTACAAAATGGTTAGTTCTCTGAAAAGACAGTAATCATAGTTTCACGTATTAACACAATTTTACAATGAAACATCCTCATAATATATAGTAGAATGTATATCAAACACATATGTGTACCATAGAAAAACTTTAATTAGATATGCAAACAAAGCAAAAAGAGAGAACATGTCAAATTATGTTTTTAACAACATAGCATAGAAACTTGATTTTTTTTATATAAGTGTGCAGGTCCTGCTACTAGATTTCTGTAATTGCACAAATTTGTGCATACATATTTTATTTCTATGTTTGGACTATATAAAAATGCAAATGTGTGTACCAATAATAGCAAATGTTAATGCATTATACATCGATGTATATATCTTTACCGTTTAGCCCACGAATGTAATTTTCTTGTGTAGATAACATCTACATGGACATGTGTATTTGTTTGTTTGTTTGTTTGTTTGAACCATATAAAAATGAAGTTCACTAATTTTTAACATGACTTCTCCATACGCAGCGCCCTTCGAAAGTTGCAACATATGCACTTTCTATTCTCACCTACAACGACGATCGACAATCTAATTACCTTCCAAAGAAGCATAACATAGATTGCAGGCTGTTCTATGAAGAGAGATCTGAGATTTTACGAGTGAGGCGAAAAGTCTTGCACAATTTCAAACAAGGCAATGCACAATTTCAGTTGTCGCTGGTCCTTATTTCTACTCAAGTCAACTACTCCACTACCTGTAGAGCAGCAGCGACGGTCGGAAGCTTTCGATCGGTTTGGGCTCACCAACTCTGCCCCGGCCAGTTGCAGCAAATGTGCGTGGTGGTCTTTTGCCAACGTGAAGAGACAAGGATCCTCCTAGCCATGCAAATATAGTTTTATAACTAGAAAGAGAAGGCGCGCTTCGCTGCGCCGCTTTACCGGGTTGCATTAATCTACTTTTTTTTTTGCTTGATGCAGTTTGTTTTTCTCCGAAATATACCTTTTTGTTTTCCCCTTGACATATTAGCATACTACAGATAACAAAGCAATATGTATCTATATGGACAAAAGAAACTACAACAATCAAACACCATAGTCCGCCCAAAGTCCAGCATAGTTTGAATCCTAGTGTGTGATTAGCATCCACACTCCACAATACACATAAAAAAAGGAAGCAACACTTATGTTAATCGTCTGACGAATCAAAATCTGACATCAACATGTTTTTTACCCTAAATCTGATGTCAACATTTTTTACCCTCAATCTGATATCTACATTGTTGACAATTATAATCTACAAAGTATTACATTGTTAATTGATACCTCTTGTTAATTCAGCAAAAAAAACTAAATCTAATATAGACATCCAATTAATTATATCAGGTGTGTCTATACAAAGCATCAAGGAAGAAGAGTAGACACACGAGAGTAGCTCACAGCTTATTGCCCCCAAAAACCTCTTCTATTTTGGTCTGAATTTTTTCCTTCCGTTGTGTGGATGACGCCACCAAATCTACCAGCGCTTGCGAGATCAGAGCCGAGTACAGGGAATCAGAACAACGCTACATTGGATGATTGGCGTTGGATCGAAGAAACAAACTTGGATCATTCACAAGTCACAACTCCGCACCCACTATCACGTGCCAGACAAAACTTATGAAACTGAACAACAGGACCATACAAAATCAAAGCAAAAACAGTGAGCATGAAACATCAGTACAACGGCCTGATAGTGATAGTGATATTGACAGTGCGGTCACGAATTCTCCTGTGGTTGATCGGTAACAGATCGGCAGATTTAATGCATATGTGCTTGATTTTGCCGATCAGGTCATCATACCTCAGCCAAAGTGTGTTGGGATGACGTCGATGCTGCATATGGCTGCTCAAGATTCTTCTTTGAGGCATGATTTATGTCATCTAACTTCATGATCTTGTGCATGTATAAGAAGTGGATGATGATTTAGGTGGCGCTCTCTACAGCGGCTTACTCGTTGGACATCTGGTCGCCAAGGAAGATCCTTGGAGTGGCTGAGGTCCAGGAGCTGACACCATCCGGCATATTCCCATATTGATATACGCCTCGAAGTGCCCACTGCTATATCGGATTGCACAAGCAGAATTGAAGGTAAGCCAAAAAGGGCGGCACATATCTGCCGAAGCATATTTTGCCATGACATGTACACTTTATGATCGAACTGTAAAGGCAGTCAGCAACAATTTTGTCACTGAAACCAATTCATGTCCATGCACTCCGTAAGAAATTGAGAAAAAATAGTGATGCAGTGCTTGTGTTGCTCTTTCTTTTAATGATTGTAGTACATATGCAACTTTAAGCACTATGTAAAAACAGAGCCTTTTAATCATGGCGGCAGAGTGTGATGGCAAAATAGATAACAGAATGCTTTTGTCTATACAAACGGTAGCACAATGTAACAAATGCTTGCTTCAACAGCTGAAAGTATGGAACTTATAAAAACCTTCAAATTTATCTTGCATCTCTACATTTGTGTGTGCATGTTGGAGTATAAAATGACATATTTGTTTCAACAGATATGAGTGTAAAACTTATAACTTTGCAAAGCTAGTCTGCACCAGTATATGTGCATATGCTTGCTGGAGTCTGGATAGCAGTTGCAGAATTCGAAGTCAGAAGAAATATTCATGCTTCAAATCATCTTTCGAGATAGAAATGGAATTAAGCACTACAAAACTTGTATGGTAAGCCAAAACCTGAAGAGGGATTGATATCGCCGCTAGTTATTTCACATGGTTACGTGTTTCAGAGTAAGGCGCACTATTTTCTTATACGTTATGGCAAGGTAGGCTTCAAACAAAGAAAGCTAAAACTGAAGCAAAACAGTAGGTGCGTTTTTTCTAAAATCAGGCAGATCAAATGCATTAGATACTGATTTTCAGTGATTAAACAAGAATGTGTTTCATGCAGTAAGTTTGCAATAAAATAGATGTTTTGCTTGGTCACTGAATTTAGCGATGGGTGTCTTCTCTGTTTATGAAGAGATTTAATCTGTACACTGTTATGCTGACAAATTAAATGACATACTTCACGTGTATGAGATTGTACCTGTTTTCTACAAATTAGTTTGGGTACATGCATTTTTGTTTAACCTACCCAAGAACTGAAACGATACTCAGTTGATTGTACTATAAGTTTTCTATCATTAGTCAAGCTTGTGTGCTATACACAAAAGAACTGCATTGCTTTCTTATTACTCCAGTGATCATTCATAATAATAGATAAAACTGTGATTTATTTGAGAGAGCATGCATTCTTACTATACTTTTATTTCCCAGTTTCAGTTACACGTCTAATACGTTAGGCCATAACCATATAATAATTACATGTTTTCAGAACCCATGAAAAATGCCCTGCATTTGAGAAGCCAAAATGTACTGCAACCTGCTATGTAGAGCGATAATAAAGCAATATCAACTAAGCGGGGAACAAAATCAATCAGCTCATGCCACGGTGTCATCTAGTATATTTAAGATCGATGAAAAACCGTCAACAACAAAAATTAGGCATCGAAACTGAAGTTTCATTCTCAAGTCATAGTATGCGCCAAAAAATTCAGTCATGGCAGTGTGCATGTTTAGCAAAGAATCAAATGGACCAGCCTTCAAGTACAAATTTGCTGGAGATAGGATATCTAGTACGGTGGTTTCAGCTGAGGAAAATCCGTTAATCAAATAAAAGTCGACTAAGTTTCTGTAGAACCCCACTCCAACATTGATTTCAGACAAACATGACTAAAATCAGCAACAGAGGTTAAATGCAGTAGCAAGAAATCCACTGACGGCAATTTACTTTGAGCACACAAACGAAGTTGAGCTCAGCTGTAAGCAGATGAACATAAGGAAGTTGAGCTCAGCTGCAAGCAGACATCTCCTATGATTTTTTTATACTCCAGTACTCTACAGATCATCATTTCTGTTTTTCAATTTATAGAAGGCCCGCCCAATATAGTACTTTTTATGCCTGATATAGCAAAAACTGAACATAAGATTTTCAAGTACAGTATGATTGCATACGTTAGAATTGGCAAGACAAAAAGGAACAATTTCTTATATATCAGTCTTGACGGTCAAAATAGATGCGCTGAGAGAGAGAGAGTGGGGCTCCATTTGGCAAGGTCATGACAGATACTATCCAGATCTTCCCGATGCAATCTGCACCTACACCAAGAGTCACCCACCGGCCATTACCGCCTCCAATGACCAAGTTCACGTATGAACCCTAGCTTGAGGGAAAGGGGAAAATCAAGAGATGAGATTACTGCACCTTGGCCGGGGATGAAGACGACATTGACGAACGATACCGGCCGGATCAGTGCGGCGGTCGACCTCCGCTCGAAGAGCTGCGACGACGACTGTTGTCGACGCGATTCGCAGGGAGGGGCAGAGGCTGCGACGGCAAAACGGAGAGCTCAGAACGGACGCGAACAAGAGAAGTGCAGCGGTGGTAGCGGCGGCGGCATGGGTGGGGAAACATAGCTCTCCTCTGGTTCGCTGTTTCTCCGTGTTCCTGGCAGAGCATCCGCATGCTGAATCCCTTACGACATTACTGGTACGAGCTTCCAGATCCAACAGATGGACAACGGACCTGCAAATCAAGAGGAGAGGAAATATCAGAAGAAGAACAGGAAGAATACAAGGAAAAATGGATCTAGACGCCTACCAAGATGCGAGCCCAAATCCACCAACGTGAATAGAACCAGAGAAAAGAGAGAAAATAGCTGACGTGAAGGCGGCCGGCGCGCCCGCCGCCACCGGCACAAATCCAAACTCCAAAGCGCCCGCCGCCCTCCAAGTCAACCAATCGGGGTTGCAGACCTAAAAAACAAAAGCCGCAAGATTAGGGGAGAAGATCAGGAAGAACACACCGAAAAACAAGCAGAGATGACGTCGGAGGCAGAGAACAAGAAGCGGCGGCGCTGCAACGAGGACAGTAGCGAGACCAATCTAGAAGCGTAGAGAAGGGAGAGGAGAGAACCTGTCCCACACGCGTCTCCACCGAAGGACGAACCGACCCGAACAGGTACGCAAACAAACGACACAAAAAACTCACACACACGCGCGCATGCACCGGCGCCGACAAGCGGGCCCAAAATTTTCTTGGCCTACTCGCAGTGAACGAGCGTAGGCAGCAGAATGAATAGAGCAAACGAGCTAAGCCAATGACTTGTGGGCCCAAAACGTGGATGAACCACAGAGCAGGAATCCCAGGGAGCTTAGATATGTTAGAGATGACCTCCTTTCCTTATTGGAACAAAAGATGATTAGAGATTATTTTATTTTATTTCATTTAATATAATTGGAGGAGGAGAGCGTATCTGGTGACGCTCTCAACTTCTCGTTAGAGCCGTACGTAGATTAGAGGAGGAGAACGTATCTGTTGGAGTTTTTTTTTTTGCGAAGCTGTTGGAGTATTTTATTTTGGGAAAGGAGAACGTATATGGTGACGCTCTTATTAGAGGGCGAACTGTACGTCAGGCCGCGCCATCGACAATTCGACATGCCCACGAGCAACCCCGGCCACTCATGGGTGGGCCCGCCGGTGTCATTAGATAAAATGGTTCCTAAAATCGTAAGTTAGGGCCTCTATTTATTAAAAAAACAGGAATATGAATAGCCTCGTAGGAATGCAATGCCATGTCACCTTGAATCCTACAAAATTCGAAAAATAGAGAAATCAGTATCATGTGTTGTTTAGTACTCACTCCGTATCAAAATATAATATGGTTTACCCTTTTCTATCACACACTTATCTAGACTTGTTTTAGTGTAAGATGTATATGAATCTACATACTAAAACACGTCTAGATGTGTGCAGTCCAGAAAAGGGTTAAACATCTTATATTTTGATACAGAGAGAGTAGTACCATACGAACAAAAACAGGAAATTTATATAGGGTTGAGTACATGTCATAACTGTCAAAGACATAAATAATTTTCTAGCTACTTTCATCTTTAATCAAAATTTTACGTTGGATCTAAAACGCAAGGTGGATAAGCTCACATTAACCCGTCAATGGGCCGTTCAGAAATCAGAACTTTCAAGATGTCTCGCCCATTACTCCTACTAGAAATCCTAGCAATACATAAGAATTTAAACCAATTAGACTCTATAGAAGAAAAATGGGAATTTCGGTTTTTACTATCTAGTCATGCATCTGTAACACTAATTACCCATGTAGAAAATAATCATGTAGATTATCCATTTTGAAATTTTGGACATGTTATTCCGATGCATGTCCGGTGGGCAAGGTGTGAAGTGATGTTGGAGACTCGAAAATACGGGTACATCGACGACAGATTGGACCGGTGGTGAAAAGAAGGTGGAACATTGAAAGTGCATGTTGCCCTCATGCGTGGTTTTGGTAATTAATGACAATTCTTATGGACTAATGTTTGCATTGAGATGTTCTTGTAGATCTTGTTCATAGGAAAATATTAGAATTCATGTGTTGGACTCTAGAATCTTACATGGTAAAGTGTGGCTTGGAAAAGAAGATTGAGGGAAAATTCATGTTTATCTCCAAGCCATCATATATGTCAAGAGAAGAAGATAAAGTGCAAATTCAGTATGATCCATTTCGGAAGATATCATTTGATTGAAGCTTGCAATGGATACATGAAGACGGAGCTAAGCGAGACTCTCCCATAATAGAGTATGGAGGAGTATTTGGAGAAGTCTTCATCAAGTATGTGCTAGCAAGCACGATCGACAAAGGTATTCTAACTTGAGAGAGTCAAGATCGTCATCATGTAGCTCAAGTGGAATACACAAGTCAAAGGTATGATCTTGACAGGGTTTCTATTTTATCGGTCTCATGTTGTTAGTTCGGATACCGGGTTATAGGATAGATACCGTACTATCAAGAGGGGCTCTCGAGTGAGTAACTTGATCCTATGTTTATGGAGAGCTCAAACTTTTGCATACTTGGCACATCATCTTTCTTGGTTTTTATTTGACTTTTATCCATGTGAGAATTTAGAGTTTGTGTTCATCTCCATACCAAGCTCTACTTCATCAAAAACGGATTTCATATGAATATCTTGTTGCGTTTTTTATGTTGGAAGATTTACCGGTTGTTCCTTTTTAGAGAGGTTTACCTTTCTACATTTGTTTTTATCGTCCCTTGTTGGACTAGGATGTTTCTCTGCATGATATTGTAAAGCTCTTCGTGACGATTCCAACGAGTCTAAGATCATCAAAAATGGAGTCTGGATGAGAAAGTTATTACCATCTTGGTTTTGCTGTTTCTGTGTGAGTATCTGCCTAAACCGGAATATCCGGGTCTTGTTGGGCCGGATATTCCGGGGGGCGGATATTCCGTGTTCAAAAGTTTGTTTACGGTGTATTTTAGATTTTGTTTCACTAAAGGGATAATGAGCGTCACAAATGCATGCGCAACTATGGGAAAAATATGTAATTCACTCACAAAAAAGAATGTGGAATGAAATACTATATAATACTCCCTCCGTTTCAAATTAGTTGACTTGCATCTGGCCAATACGGATATATCTATACTTGTTTAGTGTCTAGATACACTGTTTATAGACAAATGTGAGTCCAGTAATTTGGAACGGAGGGAATAATTTGTTTAAGAAACCAATGCTCATGGGATCCGATGAGCAATTAGGGCAGCTCCAACGGGGTGGAGCAAACGGACACTGAAATTGGTCCGGTTTTGTCCCTTTGGGGGCGGACCGTGGACACATTTTGGGCATTTGTCCGTTTGGGGTGGAGTGCCCCCAACGGCCTGGCGCAAAATGGCCACCCTCCCCGGCCCCGAGTGAGCCCATTTTTTACAATTCACAAATTAATCAATAGCACACAAACATAGTTGGATAGCAAATACAGTATCAAATTTATTACAATAAAAAGTTCATGGACTGAAATAAATAGTTCATGCAATGAAATTATTATGGAGCTGGAGCTGGAGCTGGATGGTTTCCGAAGTGAGCCCACACATGCTCCACCATATCATTCTGGAGCTGGATGTGTGTTTCCTTGTCCTGCATCTCGTCAAGCACATGAAGGTACTGCTGGAACGACGCTACCCCTGGGATCGGCTCAATCAACTCACCCTGAAATTCTCATCCTTGATCGAATAGCCTCGCGTCATCCCGCTCATCCTCCACTATCATGTTGTGCATGATTACACAAGCTGTCATGACCTCCCACATCAGCTCCTTGCTCCATGTTCTAGCAGGATGCCGCACAATGGCAAAACGAGATTGGAGCACACCAAATGCTCGCTCCACATCCTTCCGGCAGGCTTCTTGGTGTTGAGCAAACTTCTTGGTCTTCTGGGAGTTAGGCTTCTGGATGGTCTTCACAAAAACTGGCCACGAAGGGTAGATGCCATCAGCTAGGTAATAGGGCTTGTTGTATTCATGCCCATTCACCTCATAGTGGACAATTGGAGCCTCTCACTCGACAACCCGATCGAATACCGTGGACCGATGTAGCACATTGATATCATTGTTGGAGCCGGCCATACTAAAGAATGAGTGCCAAATCCACAGATCCTGGGATGCCACTGCCTCGAGTATGACCGTGCACTCCAACTCTTAGTGTCGGGCCATACGAAAACGGCGACGAAAGACCGAAGCCGGATATGTTGTCTTCACCGGGTTGAAGTAGTCCTTCCAAAGCTGGAGGTGACCATTCTCTCGTTCACGGTCCAACGCGGGTGCTCGCCCAACGACTGACCCAACATGCCGGGGCACTGCATTCTGGTTGAAGTTGTGGATGAGAGTGGCCGCGGCCACCATGATATCGCTGTCATCGTCGGAAGATTCATCTGATGTATCGATGAAGGTGTGGTAGAAGAACTCATCGTCGCTATCCATCTACATGAATAAAATTGTAAGAAAATACTACATCATTTGCATTCCTTCAAATGCAAAGAACGAGGGCGGCCGGTGTTCATACCTTTCGTCGAACACCTTCGGGCGGTGGAGTTCGCGGTCGAGTCCGGGGCAGAGGACGAGGGCGGCCGGTGTTGGAGACGAGGGCGAGGACGGCCGCGGCTTCAGCACGGCTCGAGGGCGGCCGGGGCGGAAGAAGATGGAGAATGCGGCCGGTGTTGGAGACGAGGGCGAGGACGGCCGCGGCGGAAGAAGATGGAGAATGCGGCCGGTGTTGGAGACGAGGGCGAGGACGGCCGCGGCTACAGCATGGCTCGAGGGCGGCCGGGGCGGAAGAAGATGGAGAATGCGGCCGACGACGAGATTCGGCCACGGGGAAGGCTAGACGACGTCGCGGCCGAGGATAGCTCGGTCGCCGAAGGGAAGGTCCAGGGCGGCGGCGGCGGTCGCGGGGCCAAAAGGAGATGGGGAGGTGGGAGGGGAGGCACTGTGTGGCTGGCCCTTGGGCCCGACGCGGACAGGGAGGACAAAGAGGAGGACCGAGAGGCTGTCCGTCCCGCCCCAAAGCCGTCCCAAAGTTGGGCCGCGTTTGGGTCGAAATTCGGTGTCCGGACGGACACCAGTCCGGATGCGCCAGCCCGTTGGAGCCCCTCTTTTGTCCGTTGGGACAAAATCGAACTGGGCTGGTCCGTATGCGCCAGCCCGTTGGAGGTGCCCTTAATCGCTGGACGGTGTCAAGTGACTTCACACAAAACGTACGTACGTCAGTGTGATGAGTAGGTGCGTGCATGGGATCGACGTGTACGTACCCGCCGTTTAGAAACAAAGGCTGCAACACGGCAGCACGCAGGACCCAGGCCGTCAGCTGCAACTTGGACGTACTACTAGTACGCAGACAGCTTCTCACCGGTCACCGCCTGCTGGCCTTGACGTGCACGCGCCAACAACGACGACGCCGCGCGCGGGTTGCTGCTGTTCCGGCGCGACGTGGAGCGCTCCTCGCCACGACCTCGGCCTCTAAACTACACGCCCAGCTCGGCGCACCGGCCGGCGACGAGATCCCGATCGCCTACGTGATCATAATATATTCGTGAGGCCAGGAAGCAAGGAGCCGGTCGAATGAGCCCTTTGGTTTTTTTTATTATTCTCGTACTCGTACTGGTCCACGCCGGCGGATGCTCACCGTCTTCACGGCCGGCCGGACACGATGGCCTTTCTTCCCATCCTATCTTCCGCGGGAACTGTATCCGAGTTTCCCAAAAATAAAATAACAAACTCCATCCGTTTCATACTATAAAATATTTTAGACATTTCACTATGGGACTACATACCGACCGAAATGAGTGAACGCACGCACTAATTAAAATACGTGCATATACATCTGTATTCTAAAAATGCTAAATCATCCCTAGTAATTTGGAACGGAGGGAGTATATTGGAGAGATGCGTCCACGTACGTAGTCAGAGCGAAGGACAAAAACGGGTTTCTTTTAGGATACACCCGTGAAAGCTTCGCAATTAATATCCCTAAAAATAAATATCTCATGGTGAAGGAAAATGCCAACAAGTGCCACTTCTGCTGACTCGGTCGCGAAAAAAAAAAGTTCCCGTCGCGGAAGATGGCAGGATCATCGTGGTCTACGGCTGATGACATGTGGCACTTCCCGTCAAATCAATTAGCGGCTTTTGAGTCACCGAGGCAAAACACGTCGCCAACCCCACGACTCGCTATATGGCCGATTTTGGACAACTTACTTGGCGTTAGTCGACGACTATGTGTACATCGACTAATCGGTGGCTCAAAATCCTTGGACATGTGTCAACCGCTAAAACAATCCGCCAACTCAGCTGGCATAGTGTGCCACTTGTCGGTGAAAAGGCCTCCAACCAGGATATTTTTGGCAGTTTCGTTAATCGTTACCAATTGCAAAATGCAAAAGGCATATTTATTATGGAAAAACTCCCAAAAATACCATATCCGGAGTTCCCGATCCCGACGCAGCCTTTTTGAATCATGATCACCGAGCAGCAACACGCATGTCGTCATGGACGCATGCATGGTTTGTAGCTCTCCTTTCCGAATTCCGAGTGACGCGTCCCGGCACTCAAACTCAAGGCCTGACCCCGGCCGTAACAAACAGCACGACAGCGAGCGATGGGGGCATCGGCATGGGGCGCACGCGATCCATGCGGGAAGCTAGCAAAGCTAGAGTGCACCTTAGGGATGTAAATGGTCATGTATATGGCGCCACATGATCCCATTTATTTTGGTCAACAGATCAAAATCGTTTTTTCTTTACTAGGAAAATGAACTACCAGCCGCTTATACGGGATTAGATGGCACCATATACGTATCCATTTACATCCCTAGTGCCACTGGCGGAGCTTAATAGGGGCCGACCTGGGCCACGGCCCGCCCAGGATTTTGGCCAAATTTTTTTTTTACTACTACCCTGCTACGCATCAGAGGCCAGACCACAAGCCCAGCAAGCACCCTTCGCATCAGAGGCTCTCGAGGAAGGCAAATCGTACAGAGAGTTGAGGCTCTCCAGTCTCCAGGAAGGTTCGATCTGAGGCTCTCCAGGGAGCTCGCCGGAGGCCGAGGTTCGATCTGCGGCGAAAGTAGGACCCCACGAGTGATCGACCACCGCAGCTCCACTGCCGGCTGCGGCTGGTCCTTGACGTCCACCTCCGGCTATCAAGCAACTCGCGGCCGCGGCGGACCATACGCGTCTCATCCTTTGATTTGTCTGTGCAGACCGTGACCGGTGGCCGACGGAGGCCAGGTTCATCGTGGCCGCCCACCACGGCGACGTCTGCGACATCAAGATTCAAGAGTAAGGCCCTCCCGCACCTCCCTCCCTATCTCCACGGCGATTTGTTTGCTCTCTCGCTAGATCTTAGGGTTTACTCACCGTGTGGGTTCCGACCTGGCCACCGGTCGCCGGCGAGGTACGGCTCCGGGGTGTCGAGTTCTCTTGCGATTTAGGCCAGGACGCTCGCTGGGGCTTGTTTCGTCGGGTCCCTGGGGGATTTTTTATTTTTTGCTCTAGTTGCAATCAAGTTGGGGGCTTTCTGGCAGTTCTTAGGAAGGACCACTGGCAATTTCTTCCTGATTTGGGGTAAAAGTGACCACCTTCTGTCATGACACTACGTTCCTGTCATGATTGATGATTTAGTGGGCTTAATTCCTCGACACTTTCTTGTTACAAGGATCGGTGGCGATTTTTCTTCCTGGTGCATTTTAGATTTTTTAGAAAACCAGCACATATTATTTCCTTCCCAAATTCTTAGCTGGCGATTGGATAGGTTGAAGAAAAAATCCCTTGTAGCACCAAATTACCCTGTAACAGCAACAACGCACTAGCTAAGACGTGATATTTTTCTTCTTTAATTGGCCCGCCCAGGTATTTGTTTCAAGCTCCGCCACTGCCTAGTGCACCTGTACAAGCTTTGCATTTCTACGAACAAAGATTGATCGGTTCTGGCAGCAAGATAACCTAATACTAGTGGCCTGCATGAGTACTACATACAGTGCTGCTGCTAATTTTTTTTTTTTTTGAACAGGATCCGATTTCATAAAAAGGAAGCTCAGAACAAATTACAAACAGGTCCCTCAGGAACCAGAGAATACAAAGAAGACCCAGCAATTTGCACTAAACACCCCGAGCAACCTGAAAGAACACAACCGGATCCACCCCAACCCCAAAACCTAATCCTCACCGGAGCCGCCGTACCACCATTGCCAGGAAAGCGAGCACCTCCACAAATTGTAGTCGACTGCAAATCCGGCCGCCGCTCCGCGACGGACACCTAGCTCGATGAACGCATACAGCCATAATGCTTGCTTGCCGAAACCACCCTTCATCCCGCCAGCTCCGCGACGACCAGGCCCTCCACCCAGAGCGCCCACTCCCCGGTCAACCTCTTCCCTCGGCCAGTGGGAGTAGTTTTGTTTGTGTGAAGGTACATGTGTCGTCTCGTCACCCATTTCGTAAATAAACAAATCCCCTGGGAACCTGGATGAGTATGGCGAGAGCCAATACTTTGTGGGTTCCGTTCTCAGCCTGTAGTATGCATGCACCGCCCGTGATGCTGCCTTCTTCTCGATGGCAAGCTGTTCTTCTTCTCCTTCATCGAGACGATGACACATCGTTCCATGTGCCCTGTAGGACCTGATTAACGCGTAAATTCATTACCCAGCTGATGCTCGGTATATACTTGTACTGGGGAGTACCTTTTATTGGGTGCCAGTGTACGATGTGCGTACGGTGGTGTTCAGATCGATGCTTTCTCAGTGCTTGTAGTACTCTCTATCTGAAAAAAAAATCATCTTGTGAAGAAAAATAAATATTAAGTTTTCCTTTTTTTTTTGGCGATGAAGGTTTTCTTAGCAAAATAGATTATTTTTTAAAGCTGAATGGGGACGGAACAGCCCATTAGCATAAGGCAGCCCGAAAATACTTGGGCCAACCTAAGCCAGACCGACTGGTCCAGCCCATCACGCCCTCCCCAAAAAAATCATCGCCTAGAACCCAAAATATCCATTCGGAGCAGAGGTTTATCCCCACCCTCTTCCCCCCACTGCGGCGAGGCGACAATGGAGGCCATGAACCTGCTGCTCTCCTTCCCCTCCCCGCCCGCCGCCCTCCACCCTTCACCTCCCCCGCCCAAGTCCCTCTTCCTCGGCGCCTCCCTCCCGCTCCGCCCGCTCGCCGCGCAACCGCCGCCGCCGCCGCCGCCGCTGCGCTCCTCCGCCCCGGCTCGCGGTGGTGGCGCAGGCGGCGGCCGTGAAGCGCCGCAAGGAGGTCCCCTTCGACAACGTGATCCAGCGGGACAAGAAGCTCAAGCTCGTCCTCAAGCTGCGCAACATCCTCGTCTCCGCCCCGACCGCGTCATGAGCCTCCGGGACCTGGGCCGCTTCCGCCGCGACCTCGGCCTCACCCGCAAGCGCCGCCTCATCGCGCTCCTCAAGCGCTTCCCGGGCGTCTTCGAGATCGTCGAGGAAGGGGTCTACTCCCTCCGCTTCCGCCTCACCCCCGCCGCCGAGCGCCTCTACCTCGACGAGCTCTACCTCCGCAACGAGTCCGAGGGCCTCGCCGTCACCAAGCTCCGCAAGCTCATGATGTCCCTCGACGCGCATCCTCATCGAGAGGATCGCGCACCTCAAGAACGACCTCGGCCTGCCGCCCAATTTCAAGGACACCATCTGCGTCAGGTACCCGCAGTACTTCCGTATCGTCAGGATGGACCGTGGGCCGGCGCTGGAGCTCACGGAGTGGGACCCGAGATGGCCGTGTCGGCCGCCGAGGTCGCCGAGGAGGAGAATCGGAGAAGGGAGCTCGAGGAGAGGAATCTGATCATTGACCGGCCACTCAAGTTCAACCGGGTGAAGCTGCCCAAGGGGCTGAAAGTGTCTCGGGGAGAGTCTCGGAGGATTACCCAGTTCAGGGAAATGCCATACATTTCGCCGTACGCCGACTTCTCGCATCTCCGGTCCGGGTCCGCCGAGAAGGAGAAGCACGCCTGCGCGGTGGTTCACGAGATCCTCAGCATGACACTCGAGAAGCGCACGCTGGTGGACCACCTCACTCACTTCCGGGAGGAATTCCGGTTCTCGCAGTCCCTGCGGGGCATGCTCATCCGCCACCCCGACATGTTCTATGTGTCGCTCAAGGGGGACAGGGACTCGGTGTTCCTCCGTGAGGCCTACAAGAACTCGCAGCTCATCGAGAAGAGCCATCTCGTGCTGCTCAAGGAGAAGATGAGGGCTCTCGTCGCGGTTCCACGCTTCCCTCGACGCGGTGGACCTAGGACCGGCGAGGAGACCGAGGAAGCCAATGGCGTTGCGCAAAGGTATAATGAAGGAAGCGACGCCGAAGATGATGAAGACGATGATTTTTCAGATATGGATGATCTGATTGGGGAACTTGGTGGCAAGTCTGACAATGACTACCACTGGGGTGATGGTTGGGTTGGTGAGAGCGATGCGACGCCGCCGGACTTTGGAGATGGCGATGATGACTCGGGCTCTGAAGAAGTCACTGAGGTGACAATGAAGAGCAGGCTAGTTCTACTACCAATGGCGACTCGTCCTCTGATCCTGTATTCCCGGATGGCAGACAAAGGGAACGGTGGTAAATGGAGCTGTTTTGAAATTTAGGTGATAGAATTTTTAAGCTGTACTTTAGTTTATCTGATTGCAAAGCCCTCTGTCTTTTGATGTGCCCCTGCTGGCTAGTGTTATGTATCACCAATGCGTGTCAGTAGCATACTGTATGCTATTTTGAAAACCCTGCATGATAAAACTAGAATTGTCTCGAGTATAGTCATGTTGGTGAATGTTCACAGTAGACATATATGTAAAACTGTATTTGACAAGGATTAAAGATAGCCATGGCCGCAATTGCACCTTTTCTTTTGAAATTTTTGGGTGCGTGACCTTGTAATGCGTTGATCGGTATGCGAGGACTGGATGTGAACCATGAAGATAATTTTTTTTATATAACTTCTTGTTAGCCATGCTGGTCTTCTCTTGGAAAAAATGACTTGTTCTTTATACAGTTAAAATTGTCTATTCTGACTTTCCCGTATTTCCTGATGGCAGACAAAGGGAAAAAGCTATTTTGAGTTTTAGCTGATAAAATTGTTAATCTGTATTGTAAGTTTTATCATTTTGTCTGATTGCATTACCCTCTTTCTTTTGATGTGCCCTCTAGCCAGTGTTATGTATCACCAAGGGCATCAGTAGATTAGCAGTATCATATTTTGAAAACAACCTGCATGATAACACTGAAATTATCTTCTTAGTCCCGGTAAATGTACACAATAGACATGTTTGTAAAAACTGTACTATTTCACATGAATGACAGATATGGTCAGGGGTCACGGCTGCAAATATACCATTTGTTTGGAAAATGTCGGGTGCTCGATCAATCATATGCTGATTCGTAGGCAAACCCTAAGTATCAACTATGAAGATACAATGTGGTATTATAACATCTTGTTAGCCATGTCGGCCTTTTCTTGAAAAAATGCATATTCTTGTTTATATGCAAAAGAAAGAGTATCTTGAAAGCCTGAGAGGTTGGCAGAATACACCTTGTACATTCTGATCGTTTGCAATATAATGCATGTGTTGTATTGCAAACTGAGTTATTTTTCTTAGACATACTTGCGAGTTCAAGGTCATCTGTAACGTCCTCTGAATCTGTTCTGCTGCCATAGGGACGAAAAGCAAGGCGGATACCAGAAAATTTTATTAGTGGAATGCCCACGATGAATCATATCTCCTGCAGTTCACTGTGTTAATTTTTATCACAGTTTGATGATGAGATCGAATTGTTGTACTTTGCTGTCGTATCTTTTTGAAATATCGGCAATTACTTCAGAACCATTCAGTTTATCAGCAAACATATCTGGATCTCCACTGTGTAAATCCACATGTTTGTTTGTACTGTTAGTCCTCGCAAATTTACAATTTGAGAATCCACTTTCCTCCCTGGACCTTCGTTCAAATTGTTGTGTTACATTTCTTGGATCCCGTCCTTTGAAAGATATTGTCTTCTTGAGCCACACATTGACAAGAGATAATGGACTATCATTTGAACACACGAATGTTTCTTCCTCTGATTTACCCACTCCATGTCGCAATGTAAAATGTTTTAGAAACATGAACGTGGTGAAACTTTGGCCATTATGTTTTAATACAAATATACTGCTAAAGATAAATTATTTTCTTGTAGGCAAAACTTTCGGAGGCATTCGGTGGCTTGTCTTTATCAGGTAAACAACAATCTAAGATCTCCACTGTGTAAATCCACATCTTTGTTCTTACTGTCAGTGCAAATTCACAACTTCACCATTCAGTGGCCTCCCCTCGACCATGTATCACCATGCGCTTTGAAAACCCTGCATGATAGCACTTGTATTGTCTCAAGTATAGTCATGTGACGAATATTCACAGTAGACATATACGTAAAACTGTACATTTGAGAAGCATTTAAGATAGCCATGGCTGCAAATGTACCTTTTCTTTAAAAAAAATCTGGGTGTATGATTGATCATACCTTGTAGGGCTACTTTGATTCAGAGGATTGCCAAAGTATTTGTATATGATTGAAATCTTACGGGAAATTTTCCTTTAAAGCCGTTTGATTCATAGGAAAAAATTCTATAGGAATCTTGTAGTACAAACTTCTATGGAAAAATGCCTACACTATAATCAAACAACTTCCTCTTCCCACATGATTCAAGTAGACATGTCATTCCAATCCCACGAAATTTTTATTCCTACACTTTCCCTGTCCTACGAATCAAAGGAGCACGTAATGTGTTGATCCGTATGCGGGGAATAGATATCAACTCTGAAGATAGAATTTTTATATAACATCTTGTCAGCCATGCTGGTCTTTTCTTCGAAAATATGTCATTGTTGTTTATATAGTTTTGGAGACCTCGTCAAACATAACCAACCGTCAAAACAGATCTGAATTTTGACTTCGGTAGAGAGATAAAACATTTAAAATTTGAAATCTGAAAAGAATCTACGTGCCTGCATGCATACAAAGTGAGATTCGCAGGTGAGCTACCATATTATGGGGTGTGTCCATGAAAAAACTAATGTACGACATGCGGCTTTATGATACCATATTATGAGGCATGTCCACAAAAATCTAATCTGCGGCACGTGCCCTTATTGGTCCATTCTTTCTAAAAACGAAGAGGCCATCGTGCTCACCTATTATATGCAGTCGATAAACGATGGATGCATGCAGAGACAACGCACAAGAGGTCACACAGGGAATTGGCGGTGGAATTCATTACTACCCTCGCCAAGTTTGTCACTTCACTCTGTATCCGAAAAGTATTGAAGCCATTAAGGTTTGTTCTACATATCTGGTGTGGCCACCGAACTGCACTACTCATCTGGTATACCAGCACAGAAGTAGCCTATGTTATTAATGATGATTGTCTAAAGGGAGAAAAATCAATAAAGCAAACAATGGTACTCGGAAGTTTATTTCATGTTGATTTGACTTAAAACGTAGGTTTAGCTGATTTGTGACTTGGCTGGTTAATGCTAAGTGTTGGAAAAATACATCATAATAGCTGGATGTTATGTTATGAGGAGAGCTTCTCATTATCTGTATTTACAACAGTTATATTTGCTCTTTCCATGTACTGAACGTTTGGTATCTCCTAGCAATTGCCAATGTCATTTTGGTTGGCTGAGAAAATGTTGAAAACAATACTGCTTAGAGATACCAACAACTAACGCTAGAACTTCATAAGTGCAACATATTGCAACAGTTGAGGCAAATAAACACCCAATCACCCAAGCATATAGCAATAGTTCATGTACCCAATCATCCTACCATCAAATCATACTAAGAAATGCATGACAAGTAATTAATCAAACTTGTTGCACAAAAATTAGGACTACATCAAGATTAGGCAAGATCATGTAGAGTCAGGCAATTTTGTTGCCCCCGACCTCACGTTCTTGTCTTGTGACTGTTTGACTGAGCTTTAAGCACTATGAATAAGGCACTACCAGTCTTCGCTCCCCACTGTTTGAGCATGGGCGAAGGGTTAGATAGGCAGCAATATTGCGTTCAACATCCCGGCATTGGGCAAGCATACCAATGAAACCATGAGCGGAAATGGAGTCCATTGCCCAGACGACACCTCCACCATTCAATTATTTATATTATTATTTTTTACTTTTTTACACCTCATTATCTAAATATATGATCTTAATCATAATTTTTCTCAGACACCTACAAAAATAAAGAACATCACTAAATTACAACATTTTACTAGACTTAACCCATATTATTTGAGGTTTTTGTTTTCTATATACTAGAACATGCCTTATAAGAACCTTTTATTAAACACAAAAAATTCTCCCATGCCACCAAAATTAAATAGAAAAAGCAGTGTTTCTTCATGGATTAGCTTGTGTCACTCAGATGTGTTAGGTATATTTATGTGTTCACGTCTCTTGCAGTAAGTAAGTTGAATATCTGGGTAGAAAGCTCTAAATATCTGACTTAACATTGACTTAAGAAATATCTTGATAGAGTTTTTTACAGAAAAAGTCCAAATAGAGCTCGGGTTCCATGGAGCCTGATAATTTCAAAAATCCAAAAATATTATTTCTAAATTTCAAACAATTATGAACATAACTTTTAGATGTATATAATGTCGAGCTCCACACGTGTGCAGAAGGCCAATCTAAAACAATTTGTATTCTATACTACACAAAAGTAACAATTTTGACAAAACTTCAATTTTTCAAAATTTGAACTGTTCACCGTACTCAGATGCACACTTTTTCATTTTTGCTCAGGCTTATTTTGTATTGATTATCGGCTTCAGGTTTCTGCTCGGATGCCGACGAGGAGGTGTCCAACGAGTCCGTCGAGAACCGGCTCGCCGAGCTCAGCAAAATCACGGGGAGATTCCGGACGACCGACCTCGCCATCTGCGAGACCTTGTGGCCTCAAAATCTATTTCAAATACTTTATTAGTTTTCTCTTGCTCCTCTTCAGTCCAGTAAACAATTTTACATGAACAAACACATGTTCGCGACACACCCGGCACCATCGACACGCTCCAAGAGAATGGACTATCATTTGAACAGCACTCTAGTGCAGTTCTTAGGCAAAATACGCTCAGAATTTATATCCAGACCTTGACGATGATGTATTGTAACCGCGCCATTTTATTTCACACCTCAACTGGGTAGGAAAATTATCGTTCAGTAATTGTTTTACAATCTCATCAGGAATTGCCAACGATGTACAAATAACTAGTCTAATCACGTGAGTAAATGTATGCAGCATTATTGTAGTCCATATATTTTTAAACGTTACAAGTACATATTGGCTATTAGACAAGAATAAGGTAAATACATCGTGAATCTACTATCTGACAAGAATAATTATCTTTAAATGAATGTATGCAGTATTATTATGTTATCCGACAAGAATAATTAGAATTACATAAATGTGAATCTCCTGTCCAATTATGTAAATGTACAGATTTTATTAGTGCTTATGTTACCCTTACCATGTTGGCATGCCATGCATTATATAATTATACAAAACCTTATACCTCAAAATCCATTTCGAAGACTTTATTTGTTTTCATAGGCAACGATTATTTAAGTTATTGTAGTTGCTCCACTCTTGGTGGTAATGACTGATGTTGTTATCTTACCGCTGATTCTACCTCTGAGTAGAGCTGCAAAAAAAGCTCGAAACTCGCGAGCGGCTCAAGATCGGCTCATCTCTTACCTCGACTTGAGGTCGACTCGAAAAAATGAGCTAAGTATGAGTGTCTTCTGTCTCTTGGCATAAAACCGATTTGATTTTGTGCAAGCACTAACTCGCTCAATTTTAGCTCGTTGGTTCGAAATAATATAATGACGTACAATGATTTTGCTATAAATTAAAAATAAGTAGGATAATTTGTTACCTTATATGCTAACGGGATTTTTCTTTACTTCTACGTGCAACAAAATTTGGAAGGTCAATTAGGCGGTCAAATATAGTAACTAATGGTATATGCTATGTCCCGATGAGTAGGTTACCATACATCTTTTACAGAAGTTTAAGGAGCACTTTGATTGAAACAATATTTTGTAGTGTTGTGCTTCGATAGTTGTTACTAATTTTTTTTGAATATAGGAATTTTCATTTTCTTGCTTAGCTCGAATCTAGCTCGAAATTGACCCGGGATCGTTACAAGCCGGGTATGAGCCAATTTAAAGTTTGATCTTTCGATCTCGCTTGAATATTAGTATGAGCTGAGCCTAGTATAACTTGCTTGAATTCGATCGTTTGCAATCATACCCCTGAGTTATATTATGCGCACATGAGACATCGTAGCTGAAAACATTTGATACAAAATCACAACACAACGCAATTCTGCTGGTTGTGATGGATAAAATCATCGTAACAAAATCAGCACGACATTGTCTCCCTCAACCTCCTCGCAAATGCATAGCACCGTTGGCTCCCTCAGCTCCGCACTAGTGTTTGGGAAATATGTAGCCCTGACCAAATAACCGTCCATTAACATTTTACTTGCTTATAGTAAACTTTTTTACAACTCAGTCTCCAATCATACCAACTTCATCATATTTTTTTTCATATACACTTGAAAAAGTTAATCATATAGAATGCTGCAAAATTGACATATTTCACTAAATTAAAACTACATTATTTGATTTTTTTTTGTTATTTTCATTTTTAGAGCATGTCTTTAAATAACCTTCGTTTAAAGACAATGAATTCACTTAGATCACTTAAATCTAATAAATGTGTTTCTTCATGGAATAACACGTCTCGTAGATATATGTGTGTTCATGTCTATTACAGCAATCTTGAATATCTTAGTAGACATCTCTGAAGTGTAAACTTTGAGAAATATCTTTTTTTTTAGAGGAACTTTGAGAATAACTTGGCAGAGGATTGGGTAAGGATGTATGTACCCACGAACAAACCTGGTATCTTTCGGCCCACGGCCCACGGCCCACAGAGTCTCACTCCGAGATCGAAAAGGTCTCGAAGAAATCTGATCAAAGGGCTTCCTTCAGCACTGCACCCCGACACTATTTGTCGCTCTTTGCGAGTGCTATCTCCGACCCGCCTACATCGTCTCCTTGTTGGGCTGGCCCATGTCGGTTGCTCTTCGTCCCGACTCCTTTCCAGTGACTCGCTAAAGGCGATACGATCCCCACCCCGACGCCAAGCCACCTTCATCTTCCGCTCCAAGCCACGAACTCGACTCCGGCGACTCCACCCCGCTCCGACCACCCACCGCCATGGCGAGGCGCGGCGGCGACTGGGTCTACGAGAACAACGGCGGGTACGCGCTGCGCCCGACTGCTCTCTCCCCCACCCCACCTCTCCCCGTCGTCCGTCCCCGCCTATCTCTAACGGGCCGGCCCTGTTTTGCAGGACTTGCGTGGCCATCGCCGGGGCGGACTACTGCGTGGTCGCCGCCGACACCCGCCTCTCCGTCGGCTACAACATCCTCACGCGCGACCACTCCAAGATCTGCGAGCTGTGAGTTCCCCACTCGATCTGTCCGCGATCTGCGGGCTATCTAGGGTTTCGTGATCTGCGCGATTCGTGGCTTGATAGGATCATCGAATTCCGTGGTGGGGAGGTCGGATTTTGGAGCGCGACCTGGCTTGTGTATGTACCTAGGGTTTGGTGTTTAGAGTTCTGGGGTTGAAAGAATTGGGGAGAACGCCTTACCTTTCATAAGAGTTGCCGCGTTAATTACTGTTATCACCGTGGGTTTGGTGTTTAGTGTGCTGTAAGCGCGCTGGTTTGATTGGATTTTGTTGTGGTACGAGCTGTGGTTTATCATTGTCCTATGTCCTGGCCTTGAAACGCCCCTTACCTTTTAATTCAGGGTTACCCTTTTGTTGGGTTAGTAGCATACTACGACACTGTCTTAGCCTAGAGCAATTTTGTTATCCCAGCATCAGTATGGTAGTCTTTTAATCAAATAGAGAATTTAACCTGGAGATTCAATAACATGTAGTTTGTTTTATTTATTTTCTGTTCATCCATAAATTCAAACGGATGAAATATTTTGGTGCTGTTTAGGTTGCTTGTATGCTGCCATTTGTAAAAGTTTATTATGAGCTTTATTATCTTGAACATCTGTTGGATATTATGTGTTGTGCATCTTGTGGGGTTGTGATTCTGTTCCAATACAACTCTGCCATTCTGTGTTACTTGCTTCAGAAGAGCGTGTTTTGCAACGCTATTTACATTGATTGCCAACCGTTTCTATCTAAGTACGTGATTAAGTCTAGTCGATAATGTACAGTGCAGGTATTTTCTTTTGCATGGTTATTGCTTGATTGTTAGCAATCATATTTGCTGTACTGTGACCTACACTTGCAGGTCTATTTATTATCATGTAATTAAATTTCTTCCCTTTCTAGAGGAAGTTAGTTGTTACTCCTTTCTTTCACGGGGAGTGAGTACTCAGTGTTCTTTGATCCCTTATGTAACAAAGCTAGAAATTTTGTAGCTGATGTTTTGTTGTTGTTGAGCATTTTAATACGTGGCCCATTATTAGTATAAAGTACTAAAACATTATTTCTTTTTCATTTGTTCAGAGCAGATAAATGTGTAATAGCATCTTCTGGTTTCCAAGGTGATATCAAAGCTCTGCAGAAGAACTTATCTGCCAAAGAACTGGTATAAGTTGAAAAGGCTCATTCATCCAATTATCCATACATGTTTCTATTTGGTTATTCCGTCTTGATATCAAACGATTGTTTGATGGTTGCACTCAAATCAAATCTATAATAATATCTGATCTGGACTTTTTTGGGTGCTATCTACTATTTTTAGTATGTTGATGATCATCGAAGTTAGATGAACTTACCAGAATTTCATAGCTATGGTTATGCACATAATCTGATAGAAGAGAGTGGACTGTCTCGTCTCAGTTACAGACCAAAATGTAGAAGAACTGGTTCACCATTACTTACATCATGTTTGTTTGTTGCTATGTCTGGAAATTTGGTTCAAAGTCTAAGCTGTATCATTCTACAACATCACTTCTCATCGTATATTTGTAGTACATTTAGTTGTTGTACCAGACCACCTGGTTTCAAATACACCTTACCTCTTATTATTGTGTCGGTGTTGATAGTACTGATTGTCTCTCATTGTCATATATTTTGAGCTGGTTTTAGTAACTTATTTTTGTGCCTTATGTGTGTGCGTACTTCATTTTATTTGTGTTCTTATGTATTGCCGCTCCAACAAATTCTTGGTACATAGCACTAACAGTCTAACACTGCCCACCAATGCAACAAGTGTTGTCTTATTTACAAGAAATGTTATAACTGTTTCCACTTTATACACTTGGAATGCACCACAATACCAATACTGCATTTATTTAGTGTGAAAGCTATTGTAAATCTGTTGTTATTGTACTAAAATACTGCTAGCTAGATTATTCATATCCTTTGGTTTTATTGTCTGTAGCTATACCAGCACCAGCACAACAAAAGAATGAGCTGCCCTGCAATGGCACAATTGCTCTCCAATACCCTGTACTACAAGCGATTTTTCCCATACTATGCTTTTAATGTGCTTGGTGGGCTGGACAGCGAAGGTGCGTCTTCAGTACTAAGTTTCCCAGCTTAGCCTTTTCTGTTGAGCGTGTTGTGAGCATGTTTCATACTTGTGCAGGGAAAGGATGTGTTTATTCCTACGACGCGGTTGGTTCCTATGAGAGGACTGGATACAGTGCTCAGGGACTGGATCTACTCTTATCATGCCTGTGTTGGACAACCAACTCAAATCACCGAGTCCACTGTTAGTCCCTGCAAGAGTAAGCCCTCACATTTTTATATTTGTTGTCTGCTATCAAATTGCTGATTGGTTGGTCTTGTTTTGCTGACTAAAGCAAGGAAGTTGATGTTGGATATGTGGTATAGTGCCCCAGAAATTCTAAGTATCTTCTTCTTCTTCCTTATAATGTGTGCAGGATGCCGTCACTCCTTTGTCCGAGTCAGAGGCTGTTGACCTAGTTAAGGATGTGTTCGCATCCGCAACTGAGAGGGATATCTACACCGTATGTTTCCTGGACTTCATCGTTTATTTCTCTCGTCATATTTGCTGCTGTACTCATCTGCTACTCGCTTCCAAATAATGCAGGGAGACAAGGTGGAGATTGTAGTCATCAACAAAGCAGGAACGAGGCGGGAGTACATCGAGCTGAGGAAGGACTAGGGCTGCAGCTGCCGCCATTTGCTTCCCTAGATATAGGGAGTTATTATGGCCAACTCTGTTGCTTGATAGAAACGCTCGCGCTTGCTTTGCTTCTGTGCTGTGCCAGGATTCACCACCTATCTTTGTCTTGTCAAACTAATTTGCTGCTTCATGCACATGAGATTGTGGTTTATATTTATTGGCAGGAATTCTAATTGTTCGACAGTAACTCCTTACTTGGTAATAATAACATTGTGATAGTAACTCACTTCTGATAAACATTGGATAACAAACACTAACCTATCTGGATATGGGATTGACTATTGACTAAGAAAATTGGGAGTGATGAAATCTTGTCGTATATATTTTTACACCAAGCTAAGTATTATGATCTTACCTAGTAGATTAAGTTAGTCTACAGTCGCCTGGGAAATACAATGCACTGATGGGAGTGACTGACCAACTCTTGGTCCTGTGAGAAGCGACCTCAAAATGAGATTCGTCTGTCCCTCATCATCATCCATGCTTTGCTCCTCCTTGAGGTCTCCGTTTGTTCTGGGGTTAATTGAGACGTTGGTTTTCTGAAATCTCACGTTAATCGGAAGCACCAACAGCCCAACATCATGGCGGTAAAGATAGCGTCGTCGATGCTCTCGTCGGACTTGGCCAACCTCGCAGCATGTTTGCTTTGATGGCTTGTGTTCCTATATGCACCTAATAATGCTATCTGTCGTTGATTTGTATGGCATATATGGAATGCCATCTCATGGTGCCAAATCATTCAGATTATGTGGAGGCATTCGAGCGCCTCATGATACACATTCCATATACAAGTAAAAGAGATAAATAAACATGTGTTGGTAAATGGTTCATGGGTTTCAGTGCCCCATGGAAAGCTTGGTGCAGATAACTGGAAAAGAGCTCATCGAAGCATTAAAGTAAAGGGCATGAGACCTGGAGTATCGTTGAGACCTGGTACTACTGTGGTGTGGAGGATTTTCCCCCGTGGTAACTGGTAACGTCATGCACTCAATTGAACCTTTTTAATCATCATGTTGTAAATTAAGGAATAAAGAAAGACCCCCACCCAAACTAGATATATATATATATTTTTCCCCAAACATTTTCTTACTATAACAGCTAACACGAGAAGTCAGCTTATATGCATTTATATCAAGTTGTAAATCAACTTAGAGCTACTCTAGTGATCATTCATTTTATATAATTTTTTTTCTTGAGACCATTTTTTTTAAGAAGAGCAGGCAATCATCCGCGAAAAGCAGGCTAGTAATTCCCGGGGCGCCCCTAGCAACCTTGAGAGGGGAAATATGGCCACCATGTGTTTCTTTACGAATCAGGGTGGTCGAAGAAGCTTTGGTGGTGGAGAAAGTCATCAAAACTTTCCAAAGAGGATCTGGTCAGATGCTCAACAAGAACAAGTGCTCTATTCTGTTCAGCAAAGCGTGTCCTTCTGAGACCCAGGTGGAGATCACAAACACTACAGATCTCCAAGTCCACCTTCGAGGACAAATACCTTGGTCTCCCCACGCCTGATGGACGGATGAAAGATGAACACTTCCAACCAATCATGTGCAGATTCACCAAAAGACTGACTTGCTGGGCTGAAAAGTTTATGTCTCACGGTGCTAAGGATGCACTCATCAAATCGGTGGCCCAAGCCCTTCCGGCTTACGCAATGGGCGTGTTCAAGATGAGTGCGGGCTTTTGTGACCAATATGAGAAACTTATTCGTGACTTTTGGTGGGGCGATGAGCAAAACCACAGGAAAGTTCACTGGATGTCCTGGGAAAATATGATCAAACCAAAAGGCAATGGAGGACTGGGCTTCCGTGACATGGCATTGTTCAACCAAGCTCTTCTTGCCAGACAGGGCTGGCGTTTGCTCCAGCGCCCAAATAGCCTATGCGCTAGGATTCTAAAAGCTAAATACTACCCGAACGGCAACCTTTTGGATACCGTCTTCGCTGCTGATGCCTCTCCTGCCTGGAGAGGGATCGAACACGGTCTACAGCTGCTCAAGAAGGGGATCATCCAGCGCATCGGGAATGGTACAAAGACCCAAATCTTCAGGGACAATTGGATTCCCAGGAGTAGCGGTCTAAAAATCACGGCTGCAAAAAAGAACTCTAGGAGAAGGTGGGTAAATCAACTGTTCATCCCGGGCCAGAAGAGATGGGACACCAACCTTTTACGGGAACTTTTTCACGACCATGATGTCCAAGCTATCCTTCAGATCAAAATCCCTCAGAGGGATGTCCAGGACCAAGTTGCATGGCATTACGAAAATTCGGGATCCTTCTCTGTCAAGAGTGCCTACAGGTTGGGCCTGAAATTGAAACAAAGCTTGGCTGCCGCCTCTAGTTCCAACCAGAACCATTCTACTGATCGTTCGATATGGGACACGATTTGGAAGGCCGACATCCCTCCGAAGGTTCGCATTTTCGGCTGGAGAGTAGCCACTGATTCCTTGCCACCAAGCGCAACAAGTGGAGAAGAACTCTCGAAGTTGACGCCACCTGCAACGTGTGCGGCACAGCTGACGAAGATGCTTTCCATGCTTCTGTTTCCTGTCCCAAAGCAGCTGCCCTCAGACAAGCCATGCGGAAGGTTTGGACCCTCCCTTCTGAATCCTCCTTCGGCTACACCGGTCCGAATTGGCTGCTGCATCTTCTTGGACAGCTAGACGAATCAACTAGGTCCAAGACTCTGCTCCTTTTTTGGAGAGCTTGGCATTTGCGGAACAACATCATCCATGATGACGGAAAGGCCACAATCGCCGACTCAGTGATCTTCCTTCAATCTTTCTGGGACAGCCTTCACTCCAACTCTCCACCACCGGAAGATCACAAAGGGAAACAGCCTATGTTCCATTCAACAGCT
The DNA here is from genome assembly GCA_947311845.1 of Poa pratensis. NCBI lineage: Eukaryota > Viridiplantae > Streptophyta > Magnoliopsida > Poales > Poaceae > Poa > Poa pratensis. The sequence goes on from CAMZMU010000060.1 coordinate 50,341,363, forward strand.
CCTCCGGAGCAAATCATATCTACTCAAATCCCCTGGAACCTGCCGGCAAACGGTTGGCTGAAACTTAACACCGATGGTTCTCTCCAAGACAACGACAGCACGGGTGGCGCGGGCGCCGTCATCAGAAACTGCGACGGCTCCGTGCTGATCGCTGCCTGCGCGCGATCTCACAACTGTCTTGACGCTGAAGAAGCTGAGGCCCGAGCCATGCTTATGGGAGTCAAGCTGCTACCCACCCACCACAATACCAAAGCAGTCATCGAGACGGACAATTCTTCATTGGCTACTGCACTCAAGAGCCCAGATCAAAACAAATCCAGACTGTGCTTCATCATCGAAGAAACAAAAGAGATTCTGTCAAAGCTTGAAGGCGTCATCATCACTCATACCAGGAGACACGCCAACCAGGTGGCAGATGCTCTCGCTAAAATGGCCTACACCTTTGGAGATGTTACCATGCAGCGAGACCTACCACCCCAGATTTGTGAGCTTGTAAACCGGGACAAGAATGGGTCCACTGGTCTGAATGTATAAGCCCCTTATCTCCTTTCAAAATATTTTTTTTTTAAGGATCTCGAGTGCTGAAAACCCCAAGTCCAGATATGTCCCCGGTCAAGCTGCAGCGACTCCCTTCCACTGTCTGTCTCCCCCACTGCCGGCCGCTCTCGGCTCTTCTCCACTCCGACGAAACCCTCCCGACTCGCTCCCGCTCCGCCGCCATGGCGCGCCCGAGCCACAAATTCGCCTACGGTAAGCGCTCCTCTTTCTCCCTCCTCTCCCTACCCCGCCGCCCAAAGCCCTAACTGTCGCTCACTCCGCAGCTGACGGGACGCCGGAGCTGGAGCTCCTCGGTGCGGCCACCTCGGGCGACATCGCCCTCCTCGAGCGTACGCTTCTGCCCCTCCCCTCTCGTCCCTGCCGCGGTGTGCGCCGGCACTGATTTTTTTATGCTGTGTTTGATTTTGGGGCCGTACCGTACGTACGCGCAGGAATGGCGAGGCAGCTGGACGGTGGCCGCGGCCGCATCGCGGAGGCGGTGGAAGCCGTCAAGGACCACGGCGCTGGGGCGCTGCACCTCGCCGCCGCGGGCGGCAGGGCGGAAGTCTGCGAGTACCTGGTCGAGGATGTCCGGGTCGATGTGGATGCCCGTGACATTGGCGGTCTGTCTGTGTGCTCTCTCATTCTCTTAACATCTACAGTCAGATAGAAAGTCTGAATCTTTGCATACAAAAGCTTCATTTGTTTGTTCTGATGTCGCGTTCTTGGCAGGTAGAACACCTCTGGTTTATGCAATTACTTTTCGAGGTGGGCACGTGGATACCGTCAGGTATCTTCTTGATCACGGTGCCAATCCAGATAATGTCGACATTCGAGGGTTTACTCCTCTCCACGAGGCCGCCAAAATAGGTAATTCTCTACTGTCTGTCTCTCTTGTTATTCCTATGCATTGCACTGTCGCCATTGCTTTTGTCAACATGTCTTCGAGTGATGAATGTCGTGATTTCTTTTATTTACTGTGGGGTCTCCATTTAGTGGATGAAGAGAGACAAAATGGGATTGCAATTGTGGGAGATATGTCTATTTACTTGTGCTAATAGAGTAGAAACTAAGAATACACATTGTTCTTTGTGCACAGCCCATTTCGTGCGTAGTCACACCCATGCACGTAGTGGTCTATGGCTTTATAGAATGGTTCGTGTCACAACTCAATTGATACGAGTCAAAAGAACTGAAGTGGAGCATAGCAGAATTGCTAATAAAAAGAATTGTCATGTATTTACTTGTATTTACATTCTAGACGTCTGATTCAGGGCACTGTGAAGTAGTAGAACTATTGCTCTCTAGAGGCGCTCATGTCGATTCATTTTCTACTGACCATGGAACACCGTTGCATGTTGCCGTTAAACACCAGCAGGACGGTGCCATGAAGATTTTGTTGGATCACCATGCAGATGTAAGTTCCATTATACGTTTCTTCAAGTTTTCTCAGTTGTATTTTAAAATTTTGATAATCTTGGGCTTTTCCCTTTCGAAGTTTGCATGTGCTAAACAGCTGATATTCTGAGTTCTGACGCAGTTTCTTTATGTGGGTTGCTTGCCCTGACAAGAAGTAGCTTAATTGGTTAGTAATTTCCTAGGGCCTTTTTGATAGTTTTTTCCTCTTTGCAAATAGTAAAATTTGTGACACAAGAATCACTTCATCTACACCTGTAAATCTGTAATGAAGACAGACCTTATGCATTCTTTTAGGAATGTCATATTTCACGCATGTCAACTAAAAAATGTCCCATAAACCGATAACGGTGGTTTAAAAGAATATAAGCACTTGATGTCCTATCATATTGGAAATAAACCTACTTGCGTAAGCTTCCTTGCTTTTGGTGTCGCTACAGTCATGTTAAAAGGATGGAAATTTTGGAGATGATTATATTCAGCACACAATACTGAAGAACTGACTAATGATTCACTGAATGCTCCACTACCAAAATATTCTCATCTTGAATTGTTGATGATGTACATTTTCCTTGCCTCTTCTTTGCAATGCTGCACCAACTGCCCTCCTTTTGTTTGAGTCACTAAGGGTCATTGTCACAGTGACATGGTTCCATCGTTTTGTGAATATATTTTTTTTATTTGCATATCTAATATTTGTCCTTAATCTGGTGAAAACTAATTACTTTCTTCTCTTGTTTAGTGCAACAAGATTCTGAATGATTTCTGTTCACCTCTCGTCGTTGCTATCCATAATCGCTCAGTGAAATGTGTGAACCTACTGCTAGAGGTACCGCTCTATTTTATGTGTTAGGGCAGATAAATTGTGACAAATATTACTCAGAGGAACCATGTAATCTTCTCTTATATGGTAGGCTGGTGCCGAAGTGAAGGGTATGCATGGTACGACCCCCTTGCAAGTTGCTATAGCATATGGCCTAACTGATGTCTTGAAGCCCCTCTTGGATGCTGGTGCAGATCCCAATCTTCGAGATGAAGTAAGTTTTGTGTTCTACCGGTTATATTTTAATCATATTATGGTGGTTGTTTATACATGTGGGTGTAACATTAAATAATATTGACATGTAGTCAGTAATAGTTTACTCAGGTTAGGTTCAGTAATATAAACTCAGTGATGAAGACTCGTAATTATTGACATGTAAATGTTAATACGACAATTTCATGCCTTCTGATATTTTTAGTAGTCAGTAATACACATAGCCAATATTTTAGGACGAAAGGGTGTTGCTGGATTGTTTCGAGACATGCCACTGCCTATGGATAAAACAAACTCATCTTATGATCTAATTTTTGGCAGGAATGGAGCACTATTGGTCAAATTCATGTCTATACACCTCGCATGTTGCTGAATTTCTGTTACTTTATTTCTCCGTCAAATACAACTGTGAGATTCAACTCCCTTTTTTCTTAACAGTTTGGTGAGTTGCCAATACAATTCGCGGCATGTATTGGTACACGGAAAGATGTCGAGATCCTGTTTGAAGTTACTTCTCGTATTCCAGCTATACATGACTGGAGCGTTGATGGAATAATTAGTTACATAAAGTCACAGCCAAAGTTTGAGGTATGATGAAGAACATCATTATATTTACTTATGTGCCATAGTCCCAAGTAAATTTGAAAGAAACTGTTTAGGCAAGAAACTCCATATTCATCTCTCATACTGTAAAGACTGTTGATCATGTATTTTTCGTGAATTCTCGTTTTGATACTCTTGAACTATAAAGCTTCTATTTTTGACACTAGATGACAGTCCCTGTTTTTGGTGTTTCATTCAAAATTGTGATGCACCATCAAATTTCCTGAAAACAAATAGAGCAAAGATGGATAAAAGTGATTCTGCGGGCCGTGTCAAAGTATGACAAACGTAACAGTACAACTGAGTTTGGGGGTTAATGTGGTACCTGAATTTCTGCTTGTTAACGATAATCGGTAACATGCAACTGTACCAAATAAATGAAATTATAACACACTTAAATATGAAAATATTTATGTACCCATTTAAGTTCTCTGCACATAAACTTCAGCAATCTTGAGGTCGTTTAGTTTTGATTTAAATTTTCAGGATCTCCCTTTGTCTAAAATGTCAAGAGCTAAATTGACAGAAGAAGGACACAAAGCTTTGCATAAAGAGGATTACAATGCTGCAGTAGATTTCTATACCATGGTATGCTATTGCACTTTTTGTGGTCCTAAAGTTAATTTCGTTTCCCCTATTATTGTTGTCTCATTTGTATGCATTGCACTGGCTTTCATGTCTATCTGATATTTTTCTGGATGCTCATGCAAACTATACTTGGCTTTATTTTTCTTCGCTCGTATTTTTCTACTCTTTTTAATGTTGTATTTCTCGATGTAAGGAGAAGAGTGCAAATGTGAATGGCTAATTGTATTGCGTACGCCAAGGGACAAATATGTATATCAAGGCTCATGGACACTAAAAACCATGGCCGAAAGTGTATAAGCACTTATACCCTTTACAGTATTGACACTTTTGAGTTATGCTTGACGGTGCCCTTGTTAGTGCGAGCACAGATAAACTTGCGGGCCTGCACAAGGAGTTGCTTTTGATTGTGTCATCGCTGGAGTGATTGCCCGCGTTCTAAGACTTTTATATTGACATCACCGAACACTGTCACCTTCACAGTGGCCCTGATAGCACAACGGTAGAATCAATGAGCATTTGGGTCCCTGGCACAAGCCTACACTGGTCATGTCTCTCTGCAATTATGACTATCACACCGCGTCTGGAAAACTGTCTAAGCACATTTCGTTAATTAAGACGGTCCTTCATTGAGACCATGGTGAATCATGATCACCGTTTTCATCACAGTTGTTTTTGTTTGGGAATTGAATAATCTATGTAAGGTCCAAAGATAAGAACACAAATAAAAATAGTAGACCATGTGATAGGTCGTTTAGGACGAGGAAATAATGAAAAGGCCCCGGTGACCATAGAAAAAAAAGGGTCCATCCTGTTAGTTCATCATGGTTACTAGGATTTGAGTTTATACTCTTTGTTATAAGGATAAGTGCAAGTTCGTCGTGGAATAGCAACAATTATGGGAAAATGTGATCAGTGCATGCCTATGAGATGATTGAAACGTATCTTAATTTTTCCATTTGCTTCTTTATGCTTCTGCTATACAAAATCTTAATAGCTTTAGTATGCGACATTACCATTTCTTATATTTGGTGTGTGTATTTATAAATCTTTTGCAGTTTTGCTTGTATGTTTGGATAATTTGTCAGATATTTTAGTATGGGAACATGGAAACTCTTCTCACTTCTTGACATACGCATGAAAAGCTTTGATTAATTCTTGTGGGAGCAGTTTTGACTGAAAAATGTTTCCACTTTCCGAAGAGACACTTGCGTATGTGATTTATCTTGTCATTCATGATATACGCTGTTCTTTGTTTGGTACTAAGTCTTTGTCATTCATTTACTTGCCGAGTCTTTGTCATAGAAATGTGGGGATTTGTAACCCTGCTAGGGTTCCTTCACGATCTCTCGGATATAGGTTGTAATTCGATACAGGTTTCGGATTGATACAAGGAGACCAGCCCTGAATGAGAGTAATGGAACGAGAGTTCTATCAGGTTCAGTTCCTCCACGCCGCTGCTGCCGTGCTTAAGACGATGCCGGCGTTGTCCTTCCTCTTGGGCACGCGATGGGCCTCCTCTCTGGGCTTGGCCCAGTGGCTCGTGGCAGGGGCGTGACAGTATTATATGCAGACAGCTGATCCTTCGATTTATTGGCTGTAGGCTATGGTTGTTGATCCTGGGAACATGGATCCAAACTTGATGGGCAGGAGGGGTCTTTGCCGGCTTCGACTGGGAAATGGAGAGGGTGCTTTTAATGATGCCCAGTTTTGCAGGACAATGGAACCTGACAATCCATATGCATGCTGGCTGCAGGGCTATTCATATGTGCTATTAAAGGTGATACAGAATCAAGATCTGGCACTTGTTTAAATATCTTGTGGCTAAACCTTTCTGGCGAATCCACTCAACTCTTGTCTCTTCATTGTTAGGAGTATGAAAAGGCATGTGATGCATTTCTTGATGGTCTCAAGTTGGCGCCACGATTTGTTGGAATCGAGAAGGCGTTAAGGTAGCCTACTTGATCTACTTTAGCTGCATGCATGCATTCTTTATTTAAAGTTCCCAGTTTGTTGTGATATATAGTATTTAGTGGCATTGCTTCTTCCATGATTCAGTTAGCATGGCAACGTATAGACAGTCACCAGATGGGCCTGTATTACCAGAAAACATGAGCAAGATATTTTCTTTGTACAATACACATATGAAATTATGAATACAATAATATCTTTACATGAATCTCTGTTTACTACATCAATAATATGGCAAATCTTTGTGTTTCATTTGCCAGTTTGGCCTAGTTCCACACGAATTACTGGTGGAAAGGAAAGGTATTCAGATGCTTTGCTGATCATATTTTCTGGAACCTGCAGGGAAGCTATGAGATTGTTGAAAGAATCTTACACAGACAAGAAGAACGGCATAGAAGGACGAGATCTTGATGCACGGATGTTCCTTTGAAGAGAGAGCAATTTGACTAACTAGCTAGTCTGACGCCTTGGCTCTTCTGACCAATTGCGTGCCTCGTGCCGAAGAATGTGCCCTGTTGAACATTTGTTTGGGCGGTCATGCGAACTGACTGCGTAGTGCTAGAAAGTAGAAACTGATGTTAATATCTATCTTCAACCATGTGATTAATGTTGCATACATAGTGATGATTAAGCTGGGCATCAGTAGATTTGAACGTAATCTTATATCATACATCTGGTGATGTTTACATGTTTCATTTTCTTCAAGAAAGATTTGTGCGTCGCTTCTACTTTTTGGGCGGGATGGTCTGTGCTCTGCACTCTGCAGTTTGTTTCAGTCGATGTCCCGGGGAAACATGACCTTTGAAAAATAGTAGAACGAAGCTGATGAGTCCACGTAGGCGACTTCCGGTGCGGAAGCTCCAACGAGGACTAATTGAAAACGAGTGCGGAAGTTCCAACGAGGACCCTAATAAAAACGACAAGTTTGACCCAAATTTGAAAGTTTATCAGAGAGTAAACCAGTTTTTTTCCACGATCTGGCCTATTTTCACGGAGCCTGCATCCATGTGGGCAATGGGTACACTAACCACCAGGTATTGCTCAACCATAACCATCCCCGTCTAACAAAAATCTTACCATCCCCATCCCCGTTAACACTCACGGGGATAGATGTTGTACCATAACCGTCCCCCATCGGGTAGCAAATAACCATCAGTTCCCCACGACATTGATTTAAAAAAATGGACAGCATATCCCCAGATCTAGCTAAATAATTAGCAGTCCAAAAAATATATCATAACAGGATAATATATCAAATTTGACAGCACAAAGGCACACGGCCAGAAATAGAAGTGTTAAACACAAATACCAAACATACAGAATTACAGATCCAGACCATGATTAAGTTTGGTCATTACAAAAACATAAAATGGGAGTTCCCGAAGGCACACATGCCCAAAATAAATGGTTCAAATGTTCAGCAAAGGCACACAAGCCATAACATTCAGAATTCGAATGGAACATAACATAAATGAAAGCATTTTGGACTTCGGAAGATAACAATAGCCAACCATAAGTCCATAACAAACAGATAGAAGGTAACCTCCATCCCCTCTTCAACGTCTTCAAGAACACTCCAGAAGCGGGCGGCCGGAAAGAGGGAGGAGCTACGGGACGGCAAGGCGAGGTAGGGCGTGCGGCGGCTGCGTGCGGCGTCTGAGAGTGGGGAGTGGGGAGAGCCGGAGAGCGGGTTGGGGTTAGAGGGGCGTGCGGCGGCTGGGGGAAGAGGGGAAAATGCTAGGATTTAGAGTTTTATGGGTATATATATATATATATGTGTCTAACTCTCTCTGGTATCCTGGCCCCACATGTCATAGCGGGTACCGGGTATGTCGGGTATGAATAGCGGTGTATCAGATCCGTCACCGCAATAACCGCTGGGTATTGGTTTAGCACTGATAAGATCCTCACGGGTAGTAATATGCAACCAAAATCGTCCCCTAATAGATGAATTAACCACCGGTTATCGGGGAATGGATATCCGTTGTCAAATTGAAGCATGCCTGTGGGTGCAATGGTTTATGTATACTAACACAATACCCATGCGGTTTGTACATGTAAACAGAATGTTCATGTCATGTATTTAGCAAAACAATTGAAGTTTGTTTTTACTAACTGGAAATGACGCATGCTTGCTTCTGTTTCTATCGTCTCCGTGCTGAAAAACCCCAATTTCCTGAGCTTATGGATAGAGGGGTCAAGCTGCAGCCACTCCACTGTCTCCCCCACTGCCGGCCGGCCGCTCTCCTTCTCCACTCCGACGAAACCCTCCCGCTCCGCCGCCATGGCGCGCCCGAGCCACAAGTCCGCCTACGGTAAGCGCTCCTCCTTCTCCCCCTCTCCCTACTCCGCTGCCCAAAGCCCTAAGTGTAGCTCACTCCGCTGGTCGGCTCCTCCTCTCCCTGCAGCCGACGGGACGCCGGAGCTGGGGCTCCTCTGCGCGGCCAACTCGGGCGACATCGCCCTCCTCGAGCGTACGCTTCTGCCCCTCCCCCACCTCTCCTCTCGTTCCGGCACTGATTTGTTTTTTTACTGTAAAGCACATATTTTTTTTTATACGCACGCGCAGGAATGGCGAGGCAGCTGGACGGTGGTCGCGGCCACATCGCGGAGGCGGTGGAAGCCGTCAAGGACCACGGCGCTGGGGCGCTGCACCTCGCCGCCGTGGGCGGCAGGGCGGAGGTCTGCGAGTACCTGGTAGAGGATGTCCGGGTGGATGTGGATGCCCTTGACAATGGCGGTCTGTCTCTCTGTCCGTTCTCTCATTTTTCTTTTTAATATCCTACCGTCTGTCTGCTGTGCTCTCTTATCCTTGTAACATCTACAGTCATGTAGAAAGTCTGAATCTTTGCATAGAAAAAGCTTCATCTGTTTGTTGTTCTGATGTCGCGCGTTCTTGGCAGGTAGAACACCTCTGGTTTATGCAATTGTTTCATGTCACGATGGGAACGTGGATACCGTCAGGTATCTTCTTGATCACGGTGCCAATCCAGATAATGTCGACATTCAAGGGTTTACTCCTCTCCACGAGGCCGCCAAAATAGGTACCATCTCTCTCTTGGGTTATTCCTATGCATTGCGCTGTCGACATTCAAGTGATGAATGTTGTGATTTCTTTTATTTACTGTGGGGTCTCCATTCAGTGGATGAAGAGCGACAAAGGGGATTGCAATTGTGGGAGATAGATTCATGTACTTGTGCTAATAGAGTAGAAAAGGAGATAGATTTATCTACCATATATATATTTTTTGGCATAGAACAATGCCACAAATTGTTCAGCTGTGCACAGCCCATTTTGTGCGTAGTGCACACCCATGCACGTAGTGGTCTATGTCTTTGTAGAATGGTTCGTGTCACAACTCAATTGATACGAGTCAAAAGAACTGTAGTGGAGCATAGCAGAATTGCTAGTAAAAAGATTTATCATGTATTTACTTATATTTACATTCTAAACGTCTGATTCAGGGTACTGTGAAGTAGTAGAACTCTTGCTCTCTAGAGGCGCTCATGTCGATACATTTTCTACTGACCATGGAACACCGTTGCATGTTGCCGTTAAACATCAGCAGGACGGCGCCATGAAGATTTTGTTGGATCACCATGCAGATGTAAGTTCCATTATACGTTTCGTTATAGTTTTCTCACTATTTGTTTTTGATAATGTTGGGCCGTCTGCTTTCTCCATTTCTCACAGTTGTATTTTGCTGTTTTGTTACTGGAATCTGAAGAAGTACACAGAGTTGTGAACATAATGGAAATTAGATAAACATTCTCCTTTTACTCATTAGTTGCTTGTACAATCACGTCCATTCAAATTTTTAAGTGATGTTCAAAACTAGTTTTACTGTACATGCTGTTCTGCAGGAAGCAGAGAGTCCTGGGCTCTTTTTGTGAATTATATGCACCTTGTGTGCATATTCAATAGATAGACCTCGACTAAATTGTTATTTCCATTAAAGTTTCCGGTGTCCGCCAATCCGCCATTATTATCTGTTAGTATGTCAAAATTCCAAGATCGAAGTGTACATGTGCTAAACAGCTGATACTCTGACACAGTTTCTCTATGTGGATTGCTTGCCCCGACAAGAAGTAGCTTAATTGGTTAATAATTTCCTAGGGCCTGTTTGATAGTGTTTTCCCTCTTTACAGACTAATAAATTTGTAACACAAGAATCACTTCATCTACACCTGTAATGAAGACAGACCTTTTGCATTTTTTTACGAATGTGATATTTCACGCATGTCCACCCAAATAGCCACACTTAGTACCGCCAACTATGTCAGGAAATAGAGGAATAAGTCCCACAAACTGATAACGTTTGTTTAAAAGAATAATCAGCACTTCGTGTACTATCATATTGGAAAAAATACTTGCAGAAGCTTTCTTGCTTGTGGGTGTTGGTACAGTCAAGCTAAAAGGACGAAAATATTGGAGATGATTATATTACAGTACACAGATCCATGGAGCTGACAAGGAGCATCAAGGGAACTAGAGAACAAGGAGGGCAACATGTGCGAGCATCAATACAAAAAGGGGAACGGAGGCGGTATGTGCCGTTCGAATGGTGGGGTTGGGGAAGACATTGAGTATTAGAGGTCGACTTTTATGGTCTGGAGGCGGCCACAAAGTTGGTTGCAAATAAGAGCACCTCAGGGGATCAAACTTTTCTACACTCAAAAGACAGCCCACATTACCCGGATTCTAAACTTGTTCTGGTGTACGGCGTGCCTGTATTTCTTCTTAGGCCTGTTTTCAGATGTAATAACCCAAAATATGGAATGCCGGCGATTCAAGCAGAGCATACATCTTAGTTATCTCTCTATCTAAAAAACGTTATTGGTTGTCATATGGATATGAAGACTAACAGTGTAGAACTGACTAATGATTCACTGAATGCTCCACTACCAAAATATTTATCATGTTGAATTGTTGATGTTGTGCATTTTCCTCGCCTATTCTTTGCAATGCTGCACCAACTGCCTTCTTTTTCTTTCAGTCACTAAGGTTCATTGTCATAGTGACATGGTTCCATCGTTTTGTGAATATATGTTTTATTTTTTATTTATGTATCTAATATTTGTCATTAATCTGGTGAACTAATTACTTGCTTCTCTTGCTTAGTGCAACAAGATTCTGAAAGATTTCTGTTCACCTCTCGTCCTTGCGATCCATAATCGCTCAGTGAAATGTGTGAACCTACTGCTAGAGGTACAACTCCATTTTATGTGTTAAGCTGAAAATGTATCTCTGTTTAGCGAAGATGTGGACAGATAAATTGTAACACATTTTACTCAGAGGAACCATGTATGATTTTCTTATATGGTAGGCTGGTGCCGAAGTGAAGGGTATGCATGGTACGACCCCCTTGCAAGTTGCTATGGCATATGGCCTAACTGACGTCTTGAAGCCCCTCTTGGATGCTGGTGCAGATCCCAATCTTCGAGATGAAGTAAGTTTTTTGTTGTACCGGTGTATATTTTAATCATATTATGGTTGGTTGTTTATACATGTGGGTGTAACATTAAATAACTAAGCATTGTCAGTCCTTAACTTTCGTAATATGAGTCCCATAGTCATATCTAACTAATAATTAACTCAGGTTAGGTTCAGTAATATAAACTCGGTGATGAAACTCGTAGTAGTGACATGTAAATGTTAATACTACACTTTCATGTCTTTTGATATTTTTGTCAGGTGTAACCTACTAACCTTTTCATTTCTTGAAGATCAAACTTGTGAATATCAATATTCTTAAAGTTACTTTTCAAAGAAATAATGCTTGTTAATTTATCCTGCCAATTTGAAATGCCTTTTCTTCCCTTGTAATTTTGATTTGTGATATGGGAAGACATATTTGTTTTCAGTCTCCAAATACTTTGTCTTCTATATAATACCTAGACACTTACAAGCTACAACAGCAACCAAAATATGTAAAAAGGAAAAAAAAAAGTACCAACAACTTTAGTCCCAAGCAAATTGGTGTAGGACAGAGATGAAACCCAACAATATCCACACGAACCAAAAGACGTAAAAGTTAATGTATCACCAGTTATAAAAAAATACTGCTCCCTACGATCCCAATTTACTGCCGCGGGTTGTAACATGAAGTTGTGCCTCCTCCGTAGTTTTTACACGACACTTAAATCGGATCAGAGGGTGTAGTAAAATTGCTAGTGATGAAAAGTTATCTAGGAACTTGCTGCCTGTCTCTTAGATAATGGATGAGACCTCTGCATCTAGAATGCACATAGCCAATAGTTTAGGACCAAAGGGAGTTGCTGATTGCTTCGAGGCAACTGCCTTATGGATAAGGACAAACTCATCTTATGAACTACTTTTTGGCAGGAATGGAGCACTATTGGTTAAATTCTTGTCTATACACCTTGCATGTTGCTGAATTTCTTTACTTTATTTCTCCGTCAAATACATTGGTGAGGTTCAACTGTCTTTTTCTTAACAGTTTGGTCAGTTGCCAATACAATTGGCGGCATATCTTGGTAGAAACAAAGATGTCGAGATCCTGTTTGAAGTTACTTCTCGTATTCCAGCTATACATGATTGGAGCGTTGATGGAATAATTAGTTACATGAAGTCACAGCCAAAGTTGGAGGTATGATAAAGAACATCATTGGCGTATCAGAATATATTTACTTATGCGCCATAGTCCCAAGCAAATTTGAAAAAGAAACTGTTTAAGCAAGAAACTCCATATTCATCTGATCATCTCTCATCCTGTAAAAACTGTTGATCATGTATTTTTTTCGCGAATTCTCGTTTTGACACTCTTGAACTATAAAGCTTCTATTTTTGACACTAGATGACATTCCCTTTTGGTCTTTCATTCAAGATTGTGATGCATCATAAAAATTTCATGAAAAAAAAGAAAGCAAAGATGGATACAATGTGATTCTGTTAGCCGTGTCAGAGTATGACAAATGTAGCAGTGCAACTGAGTTTGGCGGGTTTGGGGTTAGTGTGGTACCTGAATTTCTGTTGTTCACGGTAAGTCGGTAACATGCAACTGAACGAAATAACAGAAATCATAACACACTTAAATATGAAAATATTTCTATACCCTTTTAAGTTCTTTGCACATAGAGGTCAGCAATCTTGAGGTCGTGTAGTTTTGATTTAAATTTTCAGGATCTCCCTTTGTATAAAATGTCAAGAGCTAAGTTGACACAAGAAGGACACAAAGCTTTGGTTAAAGAGGATTACAATGCTGCAGTAGAATTCTATACAATGGTATGCCATTGCACTTTTTGTGGTCCTCAAGTTAATTTCGTTTCCCCTATTATCGTTGTCTCATTTGTATGCATTGCACTGGCATACACCAAGGGACAAATATGTATCTTAAGGCTCATGGAATACGAGATCTTATTTTTCTTTGCTCGTATTTTCCTACTCATTTTAATGTTGTAGTTCTCGATGTAAGGAGAGGAGTGCAGTGTGAATGGCTAATTGTATTGCATACACCAAGGGATAAATATGTATCTTAAGGCTCATGGACACTAAAAACCATGGCCGAAAGTGTATAGGCAGTTAGGCACTTATAACCTTTACGGTGGTGACGCTTGTGAGTTATGGCTTGACAGAGCCCTTGTTAGTGCCAGCACAGATAAACCTGCGGGCCTGCACAATGGAGTGCTGGTGTTGAGCATTTGGGTCCCTGGCACAAGCCTACACTGGTCACGTTTCTGCAATTGTGACTATGACCCCTTCTGGAAACCGTCTGAGCATATTTCCTTAATTAAGACGGTCCTTCATTGAGACCATGCTGAATCACAATCACCTTTTTCATCGCAGTGGTTTTAGTTTGGGAACTATGTAAGGTACAAAGATTATGACATAAATAAAAATAGTAGACCATGTGATAGATCGTTAGGAAATAATGAAAAGGTCCATCCTGTTAGTTCTTCATGGTTACATTTAGGATTTGAATTTATACTCTTTGTTATAAGGGTAAGTCCAAGTTCGTCGTGGAATGGCAACAATTATGGGAAAATGTGATCAGTGCATGCTTAGGAGATGATCGAAATGTATCTTAATTTTTCCATGGCGTTTTGGCTCCAGGGTGCATATGCTCCTGTTATCTGTTTCAAAATTAAAAAAATATGAAAACACTTCGAAACAATCTGAAAATAATTGGACACAAACATATATCAGTGTTCAACACTCGTGCAAAGTTGCGCAAGAAATGACATTTTATGTGGTCTGTGCAAAAAAGACAAAATCTGTGCTTTGAAAAATGTAGTTTTAGATCTCATTTCGGCCACAGATTTTTTTTTGTACAGGCCACAGAAAGTGTCATTTTGTTCCGCAAATTTGCACGGATGTTGACAACTTGCATATGTTTGTGCCCATTTTTTTCAGAATTTTTCGAAAGGCTTTCATATTTTTTTAATTTTGAAAACTATAACAGGAGCATATGCACCCGGGAGCAAAAGTGAATTTCTGTTTTTCCATTTGCTTCTTTATGCCTCTGCTATACAAAATCTCAATAGCTTTAGTATGCTACATTGCCATTTCTTATATTTGTTGGGTGTATTTATAAATCTTTTGCTTGTATGTTCGGATAGGTTTATTTTAGCATGGGAACAGGGAAACTCTTCACACTTCTTGACATACGCATTAAAAGCTTTGATTAATTCTTGTGGGAGCAGTATTTGTCATTCACTTACCGAGTCTTTGTCATAGAAATGTGGGGATTATATGCAGATTTGTCAGAAAATATGCAGCTGATCCTTTGATTTATTGGCTGTAGGCTCTGGCTGTTGATCCTAAGAACATGTGTCCAAACACTATCAGCATGAGGGGCCTTTGCCGGCTTCGACTGGGAAATGCAAAGGGTGCTTTTAATGATGGCCAGCATTGCAGGACAATGGAACCTGACAATCCATATGCATGCTGGCTGCAGGGCTATTCATATGTGCTACTAAAGGTGATACTGAATCAAGATCTGGCAGTTGTTTAAATATCTTGTGGCTAAACCTTTCTGGCGAATCCACTCAACTCTTATCTCTTCATTCTTAGGAGTATGAAAAGGCATGTGATGCATTTCTTGATGGTCTCAAGTTGAAGCCAGAACATGTTGGAATCGAGAAGGCGTTAAGGTAGCCTACTTGATCTACTTTAGCTTGCATGCATGCATGCTTTATTCAATTAAAGTCCCCACTTTGTTGTGATATATAGTATTTAGTGGCATCGGTTCCATGATTCAGTTAGCAAATAATCTTACAGATAGTCACCTAGTGTGTCGAAACTGTACAAAGGCAAACAAATAAATGGACTTGTATTCCCCCCAAAAAAAAACAGTACTTGTCTTTGTACAGTACACATATGAAGACAATCATATCTGTACATGAATTATGTTTACTGTGTCAATAATATGTCCAATCTTTGTGTTTCATTCATTGCCAGTTCGGCCCATTTCTGCAAGAATTACTGTACTTGTGAAATGACGTGCAGATGCTTTGCTGATCGTATTTTCTGGAACGTGCAGGGAAGGTCTGAGATTATTAAAAGAATCTTACACAGACAAGAAGAAGGGCATAGAAGGACGAGACCTTGATCCACGTATGTTCCTTTGAAGAGAGGGCAGTTTGACTAACTAGTCTGACGCCTTGGCTCTTTTGACCAATTGCTGAAGAATGTGCCCTGTTGAACTGTAGGTGTATTCGGCTGCAACCTTCAACATTTTTTTGGCCGGTCATGCGAACTTACTGCGTAGTGCTAGAAAGTAGGAACTGGTGTTAATATGTATCTTCAGTTATGCGATTAATGTGGCGTTCTGAGGCGACATAGTGATGATTAAGCTGGGCATCAGTAGATTTGAACATGATCTTATATCAGACTATGGTGATGCTTGCATGTTTTATTTTCCTCACGCTTGTAATTTTTTGGCGGAATGGTATGTGGATGTTCCCTGCAAACATGACCTTTTGAGAAATAGAATGAAGCTGGTCAGTACGCGTAGGTGACATTGTTGGCGGAACCTCAATAGATGGCTTAATGGAAAACGACAAATATGACCTAAATTTCAAAGACAAGTGGTGGGCTGTGGGCGCGCCACTTGTCACGTGTTGGTGGGGGGCTTTTTTCACTTTGTCCATAGATGTGAATACGAAAAACAAATTATGTTTGAACGGAGAGGTCCAAATTAAGATTCAGTTCCACGGCCATGCTAGCCGTGTCAAGATCTTAAAACTCGATCCGATGTTGGTATTTCAAGTATATAGGTTGCACTACCTTTATACTTGTAGTGTATATACGGTGAGTTCTGTGAAGAAAGGCTGGTATGGACGTATGGTCGAGTGGCTATTCCCTACGTCTACGTGCCAAAGCAGAGGTGACTGGCTACTCCTGGCTAAGCTAGGGCCAGGGCCGGAATTTTTCTTTCTTTCGAACGAGCTCTCTCACTCTGTTTATGATATTATTGCCTGCAGGATGCAAGCATTCAACAGCAAGGAAACTTCACAGAAAGATCCATCCATGGGTCGAGCTGGGATTCGACGACCAAAACGCATCGATCCTACACTCGCTATTGCGCTAGCTTTTTCCCAGCTAATCTTGTTGCGTGCTCCAGTCATGTCAGTGTATGCTTCTTGTACTCGGGAACTTCGCTCTCACACACATAGAGCTTTCAGTGTGGACACGTAGTAAATTCTGGGCAGTGGCACCTACCTCAAGGCAAGTCTTGCTGAAAACGAACCCAACACGTTCATGGATGATTATTACCCCTGGGCCTTGGCGGCTTCAGTTGTACGCTTCACCCTGTTCCTTTCACGCGCTATTGGGCCACTGCCAAAACAAAACGGTGCGATCTCCGCCGAATTCCAACGAAGCCTCCCGGCAACCGCCCGCCGCCTTCCGGGCACCTCCCTCCTCCTCCTCCTCCCGGCCCCGGCAGCAGCTCAGTATCCCACGTCCATGGCAGCAGTTCCAGCATTCCACAGTAGCACACAACACGTACTGAGTCCGAGGTTACCGATCCACGACACGAACGGCGACGATGCATCAAGGAATCTTCCAGGAAGAACACGCCCAATTTCGTGCCATCAGCCTCACCGGCGATGATGACGCAGCTTGTTTAGTGGCCACTAGGACCAGAGGACTTGTCCAAAGCGTACGGATCACACACTTGCGCACACGGATTAGGCAGATGTGTTTGTGTATTATTCTCTCGTGTATTATTAGTCCTCAATTTTTCTCCGGTCTTCAGTCAAACATCCAGACTGATGAATTTCTAACCACGAACAGTAGGTCGGGCTCAGTCCAGCACTATAAAACCATCCTCGACCCCCCCGTCACCACCGCACCCATCATTGCAACAAGAGGAACCCACACGCTCTCACGAGACGCCACTGATCGATCGACTGCGCGCTGATCCGAGGCCACGGCATGGAGGACACGGCGCTGGCGTCGGAGCTGGACCGGCTGCAGGCCATGGCGAGGGAGCTGGGGGCGCGCGTGGACGACGAGGGCGCGCCAGCCTCAGCACGGGACCTCTGCGCCGCGCTCACCGCGTCCGTCGACAGGGCCGTCTGCCTCGCCGCCGGGAATGCCGGACAAGGCAAGAACAACGGCCAGCCGAGGAACAGCCCCAGGAAGGCAGCGACGTCGGGTTCGAAGGTTAGGCGGCAGGTGCGGGTGGCGTCGGTGCAGGACACGGCGCCGCTCGACGACGGGGTCAGCTGGCGGAAGTACGGCCAGAAGGACATCCTGGGAGCCAAGTACCCGAGGGCCTACTTCCGGTGCACGCATCGCCACACGCGGGGCTGCCAGGCCACCAAGCAGGTGCAGCGCGCCGACGCCGACCCGCTGCTCTTCGACGTCGTCTACAACGGCGCCCACACCTGCGCCGACCAACAGGGCGCCGCGCCGTCGCCTCTGACCAGCCCGGAGCAGCAGCAACAGGGATCGCAGGTTGTAGGGCCGCATGGGGGGATTCAGTGGCCGGCAGAGCCCATGACGCCACCCGGCGCCAACGACGGCTGGTGCCCGCCGGCGAGCTCGTTGTGCCAGCATGGCGGCAGCTATGGCTACGCGTCCGACGGTGGCCTCGGGGCTGACATGGAGTTCGAGGCTCAACTCTATGAGTTCTTGAATCCGTCCCAGTTTTTCCAACCGGAGATTCAGAGCCTGTAGGCGCCACGGCCAGTTTCGTACTGTACTCCCACTAGTATTAGATTCAGACTTGTGTAATCACCGATGGTACAATTAGAATATGATCACTGATCACTAAATAGTGCCATCCGAAGAGTTCCAAATTGAGCTACAAAAACTCAGAAATGCAGTAGCTCCATAACTCCAATATATTATGGATCAGCATATGCACAAAGCCAATCTGTGCAGTTTATTACATGGGCCTTTAAAAACTAACAATAGTAGAGTGAAAGAAATGTACACTGATCCTAGGCTACAATGTCATCACTAAACAGTAAACACGCACCGAAAAAAGATTTTCAAGGATTTACAGGCATGATTTGGGGCAGGACCTGGTGAAAGCACCTAGACAGAACTCTTTTCCTTGCTGTCCTGGGGAGCTTCAGAATTGCTCTCATCTGTGTCCTTCAGTTTTCTCAGGGCTCCCCTCAGCCCCAGCACGATGAATAGGTTCGTAAGAGTGAGGAGTGATTCCGCTGTCCCGTGCAGTAAGTCGACGTTAGATAGCGAGGTCCCGTAGTGAACTTTGGCTGAAAAGGATGTCAGTGTATCGGTCAATACCTATTGTAAGAATGAACGTAGACAAGGTATTTAAGATTTATGATGCAATTACCATATATCCCAGCAGGTACTGCTCCAGGGATAAAAGGCCGGTGCAATGTGCATGAAACAACAGGGAAATAATTAATAACAAGACATAATTGTCTGCTACCTAGCTATATAGAGAGAAACTAAACATTTTGGAAACGAAGAGGCCTATGTGTATAACAGACAGACACACACATACTCTATTCAAACAGTTAAGTCAAATTGCGAGGCTCGCTGTGATATAGGAACCAGTTGGTTTATTTATGCCACTCGCACGTATCATTTCGGTAGATTGTACACTCGACTGATTCCGACATCACTTTTTCCCACCTTGTTCCACATAATCAATTCAGTAAATTTCATTATTCATTATAATTCTTACCCAACGACCTGAATATGCACTGAAAATCGTTCCATGAGAAAGCAGCATTTTTTTTTGACAAAACAGTACATGCTTGTGTCAATTATCCTAAAAAGTACAGGGCATTTGTTATATAACAGTTACAGAATAACCTGCATCAGTGCTCTGTTACCGAGCGTATGAGCATTGTGTGTTTAAGTTCACTCATTCCACACACACTGACACACTCACTATGTTCGCGCACCTGAGCACACTATCACTTTCAGTGTTTTGTAGACCATCTAAGAAACACATTCCGAAAATGTGACCCCACTTCCGAGGCCTTTCGTTATGTTCAAATATATCTGAAATTCACATAATGTGCGTGCCATGTTTTTCATATCCCACCATACCCTTCCTCTAATTACTTGAGACATTCCTCCGTTCCTATCTACTCCCTCCGACCCGAATTACTGGGCGGGTTTTTCACCTGAAGCCACACATCCCCGCCACACAAAAAAAGAAGCACGACGCGGTGACGGTCTTGGCGACGGCGCCGGGCGAAGAGCGCGACGCTGCTGGGCACGAGCGCCAGGGGTGCTTGAGCAGCTGCGCCACGGGCGGCACCTTGCCCTTCTTCCCGGACCCCTCCGCCGCCACCTCCTTCTCCTCCTCCGCCTTGGCGGCCATGGCCTCCCCGCCGTCGCGGACGGAGAGGGACGCGAAGGCGCCGGAGGAGCGGCCACCGGCGCGGAGGAGGAGATCAGGCGGTTGCGCGTGCGAAGGCGGAGGGCGCCAGGAGTCGCACGCCTCCACTCGCCGGTGGGTCATCGGGTGGTGCGGCGGGATCTGCGAGGCCGCGGGAATCGGAGGAATTCGGCCGGATCCCCACCCAGTCCGCCGCCCTCCGCCGATTCATCCACCACCGTCCTCGACGGCGATGGGTCCGTCGCCAGCGGCCTCCTCCTCGCCCCCGCCTCCCCCTTCCTCTCCCTCTTCTCCCCGACGCCGCGCGGAGACCGCCGCTCGGGGACCACCCGGACGCACGGAGGTCGCTCGTCGACACCGCCGCCGAGCTCGCCGCCTTCGATGTCCTCGCCGCCGTCCTCGGATCCAGCTACCGCGCCGACGCGTTGCAGGATGTGGGGAGCGAAGAGATTGGCCATGGCTGCGGGTTTGGGGACGACGACGCTGCTCTTCAGGCTGGCGGGGGGTTTTTTGTAAAAAAAAATTAAAATAGTGGTGCGCCCATTAATTCGGGTCGGAGGGAGTATAATAATTTACACGTACGGCATCATCTCTACTAACAAGAGAACTGTAATTGATCATCTGAAAATCACTAAACAACCCAGTACTGCAATGTTCAGGTCTCTTCCCCACCTGAACAAAATTTGCTTCTAAAATGCTGCTGGTGCTGGTGCTGCTACTCTATATCTCAATCTATGAGTGGAAAAACGCAACCCAAGGTGCCCAACACTACCGTACAACACTCAATGTGAAACATACAAGTATTCAGTCCGCAATCACAGCCAAAATGACAGATCAAACTAGTGAACGGAGAAGAGGAGGACGCGTACTGGTGGCGCCGACGAAGACGAGGAGGAAGTAGAAGCCGAAGAGCGTGAGACCGGGCGCCGTCTTGGACCTGGTCATGAAGTAGAGGAATCCCAGGTAGGGGAACAGCGAGACGGCGAAGAGCTGCGACGCGATGCTCTGCGAGTCCATGGTCGGCGCCCACGGGTCCACCGGGAGCAGCCCGCACCGCACCACCGCGTTTCTCCTCGTCTTCGGTGCTCTCCGCTTGGAGAAGGGGGCGCGGCCTAGGAGGCAGAAGCCGCCGGGTCTCGCCGGCGCCGGCGCGCGGCAGGCGGCGGCGGTGGCCAGCATTTGGGCGAAGGACGAACTACCTTTTTTTTTCGAGCGGAAGCAGCTCGGTTTGGGTGGCTCGCGTTGCTCTCTTGTGGATAACGCCCGGAGATGGCCTGGCCTGGCCCGTCGTTGAGAATCGTAAGCCCAACTGTTAGCAACTGTGTACCCTAAAAAAAACTGTTAGCAACGCTCGTCAGGTCTCTTCAGCAGGGACGATGGCTGCTCCTATTTGACTCAAATAATTTGAGTAATTTTGTGAGCGACCTAAAAAAACTTAGCTAAAACATGTGGTGTATGTAAAAACGATTTGACGCATGAGAGGGATTAATTGATCACCCAATTTGAGTGGTCTTGCACTTTATGACATCATAGGCTAGTTCCATACCGGTGGTAGATTTTAGCTTGGCATTTTCCTCTTCTTGCTCCATGAGCTTGTTTTATCTGGCCTGAAATTATGTACGTTGTAGTAAAGTTGTGTAGTGTCGTTGCAAAGTTGCATATAAATATTATAAAGTTGCTAAGTGGCTTTTAGTTGATGTGAAATTTCATGTCCTTGTGAAGTTTCCTACTGTTTTTGCGATAGTTGCAAAGTTACCGTTAGTTGTTGTACAATGGCCGAACACCGTTGTGAAATTCGCTACCATAGTAGTGAAAGCGGCCTATCTTTGTGGTGAAATTGCTTTTAGTTCTTGTATTTGCTACCACGATTGTCAAGATGATAAGTTGTTTTTGGTTGTTGCGAAGTTGTATTTTTTAGATAAAGAGCTTTTTTACTTAAAAAGTTTAAGCATTACACCCGGCCTCTGCATAAGAATGCACAGCCGCAATCCAAAAGAATCCAGAAAACAAAGTAGCATTGAAAAGGTTGTAGCGAAGTTGTATACCGTTGCTGTAACACAACTTAGCAGAAGTGATTTTTTTATTAAAAAATAGCGTTCAAACATATGGAAGTGTGGTCTAGTTTCAAATAGTTGTCGCGAATGGTTCCAAAGGCAAAACAGGCCGTAGTTTGTAAACATGGATTGATTTCTTCATTCTTTTTGTGGACGTGGATGTGGACCACATGGGCATACATAAGAATCATTCTTTTTTTGTTATTGAGCTTCACGTGAGAAAAAACTAGCACCTCTGATCTGAAAAAAATGTCGCCAGCTATATGTAAGAGTTGTATGTACGACGTTGTTTCCTCCCGACATTTTAAACGGATCGGAGGGATTACTTTTCAGTGCGCTGGGCTGGACAGTCAAATATGCACATGCACTTCCTACCTAAACGCGTCCTAACTCAATTCAGGGGATTAACTTGGAAGGATACCAATTACTGATGTCCAGCTCAAACATAGCCACTCTTCGTTACTTGCCATATTCAGAAGATAGAGAAATGCTACTGCGTTTGTCACCCACCCCCAACAAAGATCTCAGACGCGTTGAGCTGCCCAGATTTCCCTGCTCTGTACATTGGCTAGTACAGCGTACAAGCACAGCCGAAACGGGAAATGAATTAATGCTAGATGTATTCTCCATCTGGCAAGATTTGCTTGGTGTTCCTAT
The DNA here is from genome assembly GCA_947311845.1 of Poa pratensis. Taxonomy (NCBI): domain Eukaryota; kingdom Viridiplantae; phylum Streptophyta; class Magnoliopsida; order Poales; family Poaceae; genus Poa; species Poa pratensis. Next base: position 50,364,024 of record CAMZMU010000060.1, read on the forward strand.
AATAACAAGGTAAGAGAATCCACGGTAGTAACATAGGAGATGGGAAGAGGGCAGAAGGAGAAGGAGGCGGCGGCGTTCCGCCGCGGATGGGACTGCGTGAGCCAGCTTTACGACTCTGTCGAGCTCGCGTCTGTGTACCGCGTCCTCGACCGCCACCTCATGGCGCCGCCGCGTGCGCGGGGCTCAGCAGTAGCGGTGCCGGGGAACGGCGTGATGAAGCGCACACAGAGTAGTAGGAGTACGGCGCTGGTAAAGACGACGAAAGGGTCGCGGCGGAGTAAGGCGTTGAGGAGGACGGGCACGGCGGTGCTCCGGTCCGTCTTGAGGTCCGTCACCTGCACCAGGAGGCTGTAAGATCGAGGGAATTGTGTCGATGAATCATGCAACGTGTATCATGCTCATGCTTTCAACAGTTATATCAGTTTGGTGACAGAACTATGTGATCCTTCTATTTGGATTTGATTCCTCCGCGTGCTATGCAGATTTCGTGGTTTTCTTATTTTGATTGCAGGATCGAGATTAGTTTGATTTTTCGATCGATGCTTCTCTGATGTGAGGAACATCTTCTTTAACGCAGAAAAAAAAAACGTAGTCTGACTTAACTGATCGCGTACACTGCTCTTCAAAATCCAAATTGATTTAAAGTCCTCCTTAATTGTTGGATATGAGAACGACCTGAAGCATTTGAGCAGTTTTTACTTGCATCATGAGTTTGTCCGAGTGGAGATTCTCACTAAACTTTTGAATGTTGGAAAATCAGAGAGAAGCCCATTTTACCCCCTTGAACTTGTCTTTAGGTTCATCAACGAACTCTTTACTTGGTTCAATCTTCAACCCCCTATTACGAAAACCTGTCAAAATTACACCTTTCACCATTTGACCTTATTTGGAGCCATTTTTATCTCCACATTAGCTTTTTTTCCGTATACCAACTACATCCTTGTCTTTTCACGTGAAAAAGGCAGGTACCGATCAGGCCCTCGCCGCCAGATCCCGGCGTCGCCAGACATGCAGATCACACTGCTACAAGATAAGCCAGATCACACCGTCGCCGACCCCTGCCATGCAAATGATCTCCTCCGTCAGTGCGGCAGTGTAGGAGGGGATTTTTTGGCGCCCGATTGGTGTCTATGACATGGTGGTCCGCCTGTCCGAGGACGTGTCCGGGCGCTTTCCGGCAGCCCCGAGTCCACTCCAAAATTTGGAGGCCCGCTCGGGGGTGCCGAATAGAAATCGAGTTAGGTCAAACACTTGGGGTGCCGGTGTGATCGTTTTTCGTGTCCGGCACCCCATGGACGTTTGGAGGTGTCGGTGGAGATGATCTTAGATTCAACAATAACCGTTTGGGGCTGCATATGCTCCACAAACCACACTTAATTAGACAAATTTAGTTAACCAATGAAATACATTAATAGTGAAACTGGTGGAGAAGCAAAGCACAATCAGAAGTTCATGATACCTATATAATTAGACCATGCTTGATTGCAGTTAAGTGGCGAGAAAATGGAACACTGAATGAGAGAAATTCAGCAACTTAACTAAATCTAATTGTGGATGATCTGAAAGAATTGTACAAATGTGCAATAGGTCTTCCATCGTCGTTCTTGAAGCCTACCTCGGCAACCACAGAGTAGCATCGCCGGTGTCGGCTTCCTTCGAAAGACGGATGGTAGATCTTCCTCGCAACGTCGGGCAGGAGGTGGCTGTGGCACTTGCATTTGTTTTTAAACACGGGGAGACCTAGGAGTATTGTTTCTGACACGGAGATGCACGGTAATGGGATAGTGTTTTAGGGCTCGTTTGATTTGTAGGATAGACAAAGTGTAGGAATAGAAATTTCATAGTATTGGGATGGAATGTCTGATTGAATCCTATGTGAAGAAGAAGTTTATTTGATTTGGGTGAAACAATTTTTCCATTAGATTAGACCTCATATTATTTTTCTGTGAAGTTTGTACTACAATTTTTTTATAGAATTTTTTTCTATGAGAGATGATCCTGTGAATCAAATGGATTCGAAAGAAAAATTCATAGGATTTGTCAATCCTTCCTATGAATTAAAGAGCCTTAACTTGGTTTGGTCCAAGAAAGAAGCACGTACAGGTTTTTCTCAACTAGGGAATGACAAGCTGGCCACGGCACTTTGGTTTGGTCCTAGAAAGCGGCCCAGCCCAGCCCATCCGATTTTGCCAATGCGGGTATAGAACCTGGCAACCCATGAACCCAAACCCAACCCTAAACTGATCATCCTCGTACACCAGACCACGAAACAGGCTTTCGCCCCGTACACTAGACCGACCAAAGAGCGGCGGCGGCGGTGGCGGCGAGCACGCCGTGCCCTCGCGATGGATTCATGGAGCGGCGAGGTGGAGGCGGCGAGACGTGAGAAGCGGACGGAGGAGAGGAACAAACATGTGGTGGCGAGGGATGAGCGGAAGAGAAAGGAGGAGGAGAAGGAGAAGAAGGCGGCGAAGATAAGGGAGCTGTACGCAAAAGCTGTAGAAACACTCAAGAAGGCAATGGGGGAACCCAAGGAACCCTGGGAACAGTTTCGTTGTCAGTGGATGGAAGACTGGGGCAGAAGCGGCTGCTTTGGCGGATTCGAAGACCCGGCCAGTAAGGGTGTGTTTGGTAGCCTGTGCTACTCTCCCTTCCTATCTCTCCTCATACAAGCCCACTCCATACAAGCTGAGCTGAGATTTTTCAATGTGTTTGGTAGACTGTATCAGGTGAGACATGCTGAGCTGAGATGTTGTTTGTTAGCCTGTATCAGTTGACACAAGCTGAGCTGAGATGTTGTTTGGTAGCCTGTTTCTGAGCTGAGATATGAAACATGTATTTCATGAAACACATCATTATTTTTAGCACATAAATAAGACGTTGTAACAATACTATGACATTCCAGCAACAAGACAACACCAAAACATGACATTGTAGCACCAAAATATCATTCAAACAGTATATAATAAATTCCAAGACCAAAATATGACATTTCAACAATATATAATAAATTCCAGCATGAAAATAAAGACAATCCAACACCAAAATATGACATTCCAGCAATATATGATCATCCATAATAATTCCATATTAGAAAGTTCGCATACATCGAAAAGTACTAAATTAGCATTACAAAAGAGATGATATCTCAAGTTCCAAGTCAAACAAGATCAGGATTCTTTTCTAGGATGCGGTTAAACGAGGCTTCACGAACTTGAACATCCATTTTCACGAAATTAAGGCCTTTACCCTTGTGCTCTGTCAAGTAATCAAGAACAGCCAAACGTTTATCCATGTCGAAAGGAAGGTCCATAACAGCCTTGTACGAAATTAAGGCCTTTACCCTTGTGCTCCTAAAAATAGGTTGCAGCGCCCTAAACCTTGTGTTGTGGCCAACAACTAGGAGAAACATGGCTACTTGTTCCTCGATAGAAGTATGGATGCTATCCAACAATAATTCTCTCTCTCTAAACAAAGTACACAAACGAAAGAAGGGAGCTCTTTTCATTCTTAACTGATTTAGGCAATTTGTGTCACTAGAATGATATATGTATCTCAGATTTAGTTCTCTAGCTACATCCATATCAATTCTACGACCTATAGTTATGGATGGAGTTTTCCTAGCTCTCCTTGAGATAAACACCATGTAAGCACCCATTACAGCTGCAATGCCAGCTGCTTTCACAATCAATTGCCGACGTTTTCTTGCCAAATCGTCCATCTAAACAGATGAAAACAAGTCATGTTTGGTACCAAAATACATATACAACACAAAGCTGTCACAATTTAATCACCTACTGCCCATACCAATATACACAAGTTAAACACCCAATATGACTACAAAAGGCAGAGGCAACAATATACATGAATACATCACAAGGCAGCACAATAAAGCATAATCACAAGGCATACAATAACATATGACTATGGTTGTCACAAGAAAATGGCAGAGAGATGGCTACCTCAGTCGGTCAAAGGGTGCTGCCGGAGTAGAGTTGCAGATGGCCGGAATGGAGATGTGGAGAAGGTGCGGGCGGCCGGAGTGGAGGTGAGGAGGCGCTGCAGATCCACTGCCCTCGAACTCGCCGGCTGCTGGTGTGGTTCTGCTGGTCGCCGCTTCCCTCGAACTCGCCGGAATGGAGATGTGGAGAAGGTGCGAGCGGCCGGAGTGGAGGTGACGAGGCGCTGCAGATCCACTGCCCTCGAACTCGCCGGCTGCTGGTGTGGTTCTGCTGGTCGCCGCTTCCCTCGAACTCGTCGACTGCAGATCAGTCCGGACAGGCGGCGAGCTCCATTGTGTCCGCCCTGCTCGCCGGCGTGTGTAGATTCCGGGACGGCGGACGGATTCGTGGAGGCGGGGAGGATTCGTGGAGGCGGGTGGCGGATGGAGTGGTGGCGCGAGAGATCGAAGGTCGAGCAGGGCTGAGACGTGCGGGAGCTGTGGCGGCGCGAGAGATCGAAGGAGCGAGCTGTGGCGGCGCGAGAGATCGAAGGTGGGGGAGCTGGCGGCGGGGGTAAGGAGAGGACCGCGGGGGAGAATGAACGGGCTTTTTGCTCGGGGGTGCGAGGCTTGACCTATTTTCGCTGTGCCGGGTGGGACGTGCGGAGATTTCTGCGGGTACGCGGAGGGCTCGTTTTCTGTACGCGCTCGCCCCGGTCGAGTTGAGAAGGCCGATTCCAGCTTCTCGTGCGGGCAGGGCTGAGAGGCATTTTTGCATCCGGTGGGCAGGGCTGAGAGGCCTAGTACGGGCTACCAAACACCCAAAATCTGGGTCAGCTGAGATTATCTGGGGTAGCACGGGCTACCAAATACACCCTAAGTATCCCTACATACATACGTACGCGTTCTTGGATGGATTTCACTGCTCACCGCCCTCATGATATGTGATTTGGTGCAGCTGATATCCCGCCCATGCGTCTCACCTTGTCTGGCTATGAAGCCGGCCGCACCATGGAAACGCTGCAGTTCTTTTCGGTCAAAGTTGCAGGAATCGACCAGAGTCTACAGTGGCCACTCGATGTGTATGGGTTCGTCGCCATACGTGATGTCTGTGATCGCAAACGCAACATGATCTTCTTCCGCGACAGAGACAACTGCCAGACTATCAACCAGCAGGTTTGCTCAATCTTCTCTTTTGTACTCTCTCCGTTCACAAAAAGATGTCTCAACCAACTTTAAATTTAGATGTATCCACATACTAAATTATGTCTAGATACATCCAAATTTGAAGTTGGTTGAGACATTATTTTGTGAACGAAGGGAGTAAATCACTGTGATGAAACGAAAGCCATTAAATTTTTGGCAACTTTAGTGTTGATTAATCACGTTGCTACTAAGAACCCCTACGTGCATGTGCATGTGTTAGTCCATGTGCTAGACTAGAGTACTTACACACGGTGGAGTGTGAAGAGTAAAATTGTAGGCAAGAAGCCAAGAACATAGCCACGAGGCCAACCAGACCTGCAAAGTTGCAAGGTGATAACCTGATATTCTGCAGGGATAGGTCGCGCTTGACATATTAGACTTTCACTAGTCAAATATTCACATATTAGGATGTGTTTTGTTTTTGGCTAAGGTGGAATGGAATGGTGTGAATATTAGAGTTGTAGGAGAGCTGGTTCTAGCAGCTCACTAGTACTAGTAAATAGTAATATAAATAGGGCACCCATGTATCAGTTTCGGGACACCAAAGTAGTGCAAGTGTATCACCACAACTTAAGAAAAGGCAGCAAGCTTTCGCTGCACCAAAACTACCCTCGTGTCCATTGTTTGAGCTTTGAGTTGTGTCCAAAATACTAAGTGTGAGTAGCTAGGAGCTGACATTTAGTTATTATACCTAAATGAAAGCCATTCCTTTCGCTGGGGTAGTTATGGCACTTTTAGTTATTATACCTATGGAAACTTGAGTACTAGTGAATGTACACGTCTGTTAGCAAGAAAAGGTTTATGCACATGTTTGCCATTCCTTTTGCTGCCCACCGTCAACACTACTTGAAATGGAATTAGCCAAAGATGGGGAAGATGGTGCCTCACTAATAAGGATAATCTCTTAACAACTTGGTCCATAATCCCCTTCATCACACGCTTGACAAGTTGCACGGTCTTTGAGCTAGTTGTCTTCTTATTTGAGCTTCAATCTCTCCCTTTTGTAGAAGATCTTCGTTTCTGTTTCCCGACAGTGGATTTTCTAGCTGCGTTTTTTTTTTCTCAACTGTAATATTTTCTTCGACGTCAAGTCAAAATTGAAAACATTTACATATTTGCGAACATTAAATGGTACACGCAAGAAAGTCATTTGGACCAGACCCAATGGGGTTGCCTTGCCTCGACCATGGCCATGTAGAGCGTCATATTCGTCTCTCATGTTAGCAGCAAACTCAGTCTAATTTCTTATTAGTGGGATCATAGCCAAATATGGAGTACACAATTTTGGACCATCTTTAGAAGGCTGCACCTTTTTCCCAATTAAAGTACTACATAAATAGCACAAAAATTTATTGCTCGCATGCTTGCTATATGAAAATTTATAGAATGCATGTATTAAAGATGATGTGTACCTGCAATAGCGACACGTTTCCCTTAGGCCATTGCACCATGACACTTCCCTTCTCACCATCCTTAGGTATTACATGAGATGCATGAGTGTGAAATCACTCAAGTTGAGTTATTTGAAGCGATTAACGTCTTCCACTAAAATGTACTACATTTTTGGAACAACCTTTGTAAAGTATGCGGCGATGAGTGTGCCAAGGAGCACTAAACCCGTGATACGCACAAAGTCGTTGTCGGTGAACCACTTTCGACAATGTTAGTGATTAAATTATAATAATCATATTTTTGGTTGTTTTATTTATAAATTGTGGTGGTATACGGGCATTGATTAAACTATCTTATTGACCAAGTATGTCCGCAACACAAAAACCACGATTATGTTAGACCATAGATGCATTCCACATCTATAGCACTAGCTGTAAATTCACCAAACTTGTATTGCACGACGAATCTATTGGATATAGGGTGATATATCTCAACCATGTATCTAATAAAATTCTTACGTATCGTGACGAGTGGGATTTGCAGCATACAATGTGACGCACTTGGCGATAAAGTCATACATTGGATGTTTCAAATCCCGCCGGTTACGACCCGTAAGAATTAAATCAGATACATGGTTGAGATATATCACCCTAGCTAGATCCAATAGATTCGTAGTGCAAGACAATGTTGGTGAATTTACAGCTAATGCTATAGATGTGGAATGCATCTATGGTCTACACAATCATTGTTTGTGTGTTGCGGACATTTTTTATCAGTAAGATAGTTTTGTCAGTCCCCTTATACTACCACAATTTCAGAATAAAACAACCAAAAATATGGTGATTAATGATCTAATCACTAACATTGTCGAAAGTGGTTCAACCGACGACGACTTTGTGCTTATGACGGGTTTAGTGCTCCTTGTCATAGTCATCGCGCCACAATTTACAAAGGTTGTTTAAAAAATGTAGTAAATTTTAGCGGAAAACGTTGATCGCTTCAAAAACTCAACTTTAATGAGTTCACACTCGTACGACTCGTGGAAGGGGAAGTGCCATGGTGCAATGGACTAAGGTAAACGTGTGGCTGTTGCAGATACACATCATATTTTAAAGCATGCATCCATAAATTTTCATATACCAAGTATGCGAGTAACAAATTCGCATGCTATCTATGCGGTACATTTATTGGGAAAAAGTGCAACCTGCTAAAGATGGTCCAAAATTGCATACTCCATATTTGGCTATGATTCAACTAATGAGAAATTGTACTGAGTCTGCAACTAATATGAGAGACGAATATGACGCTCTACTTTGCCGTGGTCGTGGCTAGGTAACCCCTTTGCAACTTCGATTATAGGTTGAAGAACAGTTTAGTACATAAAGAAAGCAGCTACAAAAATCCCGATACTATCGGGAAACAGAGGTCTTTTACAAAAGGCAGAGATGGAAGGTCAAGCAAGTAGGCAACTAGCTCAAAGTCCGAGCAACTTGTCGAGCATGTGATGAAGGCGATTATGGAGCAAGTTAATAAAGAGTTGTGACTTATGGTAACGATATGTACAAAGGTGACATGCGTGTTGCACTATATTTTCTTCACCGCAAGATAATGTGCATGACATGATTCATTTTCTACTCTTGCAGGTAGTGGTAGAAAAGTTGACAAATTGTGTGGTTTATACACTATTAAAACGAAAATTTCCCAAAATGGTTAATTGCAGGGAGACAAAGTGTTTAGTCGTAATGGTCGTTGTTGGCTTCTTCTGAATCACGTAAAGATGTTGATGCAGAAGTTGTTGCAAAGGCAAAAGATGTTGGTTTTGATTATGCAGACTTAATGAAACCTACACCCTCCCCCCCCCCCCCTCTCGCAGAAGGCCGTCGAAGGATCGCTTTTGTTTTCATATGAAAAGTCCCACAATTTCACATCTCATTACCTTACAAAACGAACGGTACACCTTCTAACCCTAGCTGCCAACACGGGTGGGAGTGGTCTCCTTTTGACTATTAAGGACGGCAGCCAAAGCAGGGCTACCGCGGATGCACTCTCGATAGATGCTTCAAGATTCCCCTGCTACAGATCCACCGTACCGTAAACAACATCATCGGTCCTTGCCTCAACGTCACCACGACGAGAGGAACGTAGCTTCAGATCTTGACTGCCATCAACCAATCTGCAAAACCAGCAAGCTTATTCTTTGAGACGGTGATCCTGCCATCTCCCACCACATCTGGCTCCTTCCGATGGAGCGCCGTGAGTAGGAGATCCATTGCCACGCTTTCGGCTGCAGCTTGCTTGCGCCGGCAGCTAACTCCCTCACAACAACCAAGAAAAAATCCTACTATTTACAAGCGATGGGGTCTGGAAACTCTCCCCTCAACACCAACAGCCGGAGCTACCGAAGAGAGACGAGAGAGCGATCGGAGTCGGAGGCGAAAGCTGGGCTAGAGGAAGGAACAGACGGTTCCAGCCCGAATGACCAAAACGAGGAGAGGAATAATCACTAGCTGGTGATTATAAAAAGTTAATATAACCCAACCTGCAAGCGTGACGGACTACTAGAAGTAACCTTAGAACCCTTTTTTTTTTTTTTGAGAACACAGTACAACACAGACGCTCACAAATACGCACATACACTCACCCCTATGAACGCACGCACGCACACCCTACCCCTATGAGCACCTCTGAAGGACTGAGCCGGCAGATCTTGAGGTTGACGAAGTCACCACAGGCGCCTCGCTGTTGACGGGCACGTCACGTACCACTGAAAGAATAGCGCCGGATAATTCTGGAATAAATCCAGGTAAATGCAAACGCCCATGCCAAGTCTAGGACTTGAACCTGGGTGGGCTGGTTCCACCACAGGGAACCCAACCATCAGAGCCAAGCTCCGTTTGCAAGTAACCTTAGAACCCATGCCATGAATATGAGTATTTTGCTGCAAAACCTAAAACAAATTAATTGAACAATGATGTCGAAATAACCAAGGCAACATTACACATGTGAATCGAAGGTCTCAGCAGATCTGCCGTGAAACAAGTTTTCTTGTTGCAGTTAATAGCTACATCAGTTTTAGGGATGACACCCGCAGGGTATGGGTAAGGGTGGAGCCACCCCATACCCTTACCCGCCCCCCTCAATCTTGCCCATCACCCGTACCCATACCCTTGTGTGGGTACAACTTTTTCCCATACCCTTCACCCGACAGGGTAAAAGGGTACCCGCGGGTAAAAATACCCGCGTTTGAAACATAGCAGATTTAGTAGAAAATAATTATAAACAACATCATATAATCATGTAACTTTAATCAGGTAACACATTTAAAACCGCGTCACATACTTATAAATAGTAGCACATTGTCAACAACAACACATGTACTTATAAACAACAACACTTGCGCATAAGCAACGCATGTAAACATCAACACTTGCGCATAAATAGCAACACATTTTAATGATAGACAACAACACATAGTCATAAAATTAGCAGTACATTAGGTTATTATTGGGAGACCCACGTGTCACAGATTTACAAGGGTACATGGGTACGCGGGTATGGGTTATACGAATTCATACCCGTACCCTCTCTACCCGATGGGTACGAGATTTCCCCATTTACATCCCCACGGGTATTTTTTCTTCCCAAACCCTTACCCTAATAGGGTTTTTACCCGCAGGGTACGCGGGTAAAGGGTACCCATTGCCATCCCTAATCAGTTTCTCTCTATTTTCCATGATACTCCTGTGCCAAGGAGTACACGGCTCCAAAAGTGCCAGAACCATGTTCCCTATTCTCTGCCAGATCTTCATCCGTGATAATCTGTTAAAATATTTCCTTTACCATCAAAGTTCCCAGTTTCAACAGAATAAATAAGTGCATAGTTGGCATGTCATTGGTCATGTATGGGACTGAGGTTGTAGGGTACCCCTTTTGGCTGCTTTGACAACCTTGAAACTGAGTTTTGAACCACAATATTCTCCTAATAATTTTGCCCAATAGTTGATGCCTGGTGTGGGATCAAGACTATATGGTAAGTTGGGTGTTTGAAGGAAAACAGCTTAAGGCAATTGAGGTCATAGTACATGAGAGCATGCATTGTTGTATTCCACTTATGTTCCTTTTCCAACATAGAACAAAAAGATTGGTTACTCAAAGTCTTGATTATTGATGAATCAAACATTATTATTTACTATTAATTGTTGCACGCAGGACCCATATCTAGATCTGACAGGTCCTACCCGTGCTGTTGCTGTGTCGGGTGATCCTGCCTACTTTGAGGTTAAGTTGAAAGTCAAGGGCACAGCTGAATCCGAGGACGATAAAGATTTTAGCCTTTTTGTTTCAACATACAGATCTTGTACCCCGAGGAGAATTTTCACTAGCAAGCTTAGCACGCTAGAGATGGCATTTAAGGAGCTTGTGTGCTGTGTGGAAGCCACAGTCAGTGTTAAAGTTGTTGAGGGTTCATGGCCAGATGGGTTTCTAGGTGAATTCAGTGCCTGCACAGAAAGTCTGCCTGACATGAAAGTCAAGCTGCTGAAGTGTGGAGATGACAAATTGCCAGTTGACGCTGATGGTAAGATCCAGCTCACTCGTAGTGTCGTCTCCGTTGAACTTGAGGGATTTCTGAGGGTTTCCATCATGCCACACCGTGTTAATGGGAAACGACTCAAGAGCCGTGAAACAGTTTTTGCACCTAAGCGTTGTGGTACAAGCTCCAATTCTAAACTTAAAGTTGGCTCATGTCGCATGGAAGTGACTGTCGGCTGGTCTCTTTTCGCGTTAGGTCCGTACCTTGAAGGCAGGTGCTAACGGGGAATTTGCTTATTTGCCCCTGTTTACTTGGGGACTTTACACCTGATTTTCTTTTTTGCGATTAATAAGAGCTACATAGGAGATCCTCCTCTTGCATGCTATATTTTTTGGGATCGACATTGAAGCTAAACTTTCATCTATCACAAGTTTGCGATCCATCATCTATTTTAACTACGACTAATATTTTTAAGGGTTGCGACTAAACATATCATCAGCTTCTAGCTAGGATTGATGGACGACACCTCCCAAAAAAATACAGAGAACGTGGACATCAGGACTTCAGTCACGAGTTTAAGTCTCGGGACACATACGTAATGCAAAGGCCCTTTGGGCTGATCAATGGTTGGCCATATGTAGCAGTAGACCATGCACTTCATGCATTTGCCATGGAAACGTGAAGTCCCAAACTTGCACGTGGCCCCTCAGCTTCTGATCGTTTCAACAGGAACCCAGCGAGCACACAACCAGGGAACGACGACTTTCGACTCGGCACGTACTCGATCCAGACCGAATAGGACTGACTTTTTTTCTTACGTAATCTGCTGCGTGAGTCACTGTGCTCTGCCGGCACTCCGTCCGCCCGTGCACCATCCAAGGTACGATGATCCAAATAATCTACAATTTGCTCTCGTCAAAACATACATTGTTGCATTGTTGTTTTTGAATTGTTGTGATGTTTTTGTTACCGTTTTGACCAAGTATGGGAAAAATGTCGTAGCACCAATGCACCATCACAATATTATAAAACACTTATTGCGCGGGTGGAGGATATGTTCTAAGAGTCGGATGACCGAGGTAAAAAATTTATAAGAGATCCTGCCTATCAGTTACCTTCAGAAAATCAAACTAAGAGAAAATGTAAAATTTTAGTATGTATCAGTACCGAGTGATCATAATCTCGAAAATAAAACTATTGATTCTATTTTTCAAAGTAGAGAGCATGCATGTGATACAAGTTGAGCTGGCTGATGTTATTCCAGTACAAAATAAAAATTATTGATGTGCTGGTAGATAATTCTTGAACCTAGAAACATACAAGAAAATATCAGTATTCGCCAGGTAGAGAAAAAAAATCAATTAACGAGTGATGGCAACTAGATGATGGAGCACTTCTAGACATCATAGATACTTAAGATTTTCTAGTTAGATACGCTTTAAATATAGAGTTGCCTCGAAAACCTATATCAACATAACAAGTAATATACGTGAACTAAATCTACATGCACTAAGTGGCACATGATTAATCTGCAAAACACTTGATTTTATGTTATAATTTTTTTCTCCAATCTATGATATTTAGTATATTGAACCAAAGGTTTTCTATGGTATGGGTTTTAAAAAGACGAAAAACCAACACCAATTTATCCACAAATTATAATTTAAACTTACTACAACATTTATACAAATATGTGCAATTGTAAATATAGATCTGTATGATAAAAACTATTCAATATCATTATTTAAAACATTACTGTAGGGTCAAGGTAAGAAATATAATACAAAATATAATTTTTCAAAACATACGTCGGCAGAATTAGCAATACACAAGTAAAATAATTTTGTATAAAAAAGTGTCAACTCCTTAGTTAACCATAATAGAATACATTTCGTTAGCATTGATGCGGATGGCAAGATCCAGTTCACTTGTAGTGTCGTCTCTGTTAAACTTGAGGGATTTCTGAGGGTTTCCATCATGGCACACCGTGTTAATGGGAAACCACTCAGGAGTCGTGCAGTAGTTTTTGCACCTAAACGTTCTAAACGTTCTGGTACAAGCTCCATTTCTAAGCTTAAAGTTGGCTCATGTCGCATGGAAGTGACTGTCGGCTGGTCTCTTTTCGCGTTGGGGCCGTACCTTGAAGGAAGGTGCTAATGGGGAATTTGATTATATTGCCCCTGTTTACTTGGGGACTTTACGGTTCGACCCGATTTTCATTGTGCTTCTTTTTTGCCTTTTATAAGAGCTACATTGGAGGTCCTCTTGCGTGCTATATTATTTGGGATCCACATTGAAGCTTAACTTTCAACTATCACGAGTTTGTGATCCATCGTCTATTTTAACTACGACTAATATTTTTAAGGGTTGCTACTAAACACATCATCAGCTTCTAGCTAGCATTGATGGGCGACACCTCCCAAAAAAATATAGAGAACATGGACACCCATACTTCAGTCACGAGTTTAAGTCTCGGGACACATACGCAATGCAATGGACCTTTGGGCTGATCAATGGTTGGCCATATGTAGCAGTAGTAGACCATGGGCTGCCGACGAACAAGATGGGTCGCTGGAAGGAATGGGATGAATTCTTCCTCGGCCCGCCTTCTGCGATGCATCTGAGGATTGACTTTGGGGTGCCGATTGCATTCTATCTGCAGTAGTAGAATATTTGAGAGAAATAGACAGAGAGTTGGTTTTCTAGTAGCCATGGTTAGCTGAGATGATCCTTGGACAATAATGAAGTCTTTACTTTTGCTGCACTATCGGTGATATGCCGCAAGGGCGATAACAAAAGCTGAGCTGTAAACTCATACTAGTTGAATTTGGCGTGCCGTCACGGCACGCCCTTGATGTTTTTTTTGTGTGCAGTATATATATTTTTTGTTAACCAAAATGTTAGCTAAATTGGTATGTTGGAACATGTTTTTATTTTGCCATGAATAGGTAGCATTTTTTGTGTGCATTTCAGATATATTGTATATAATATTCAAATATTCAGTGGATCGAAATGGTCAAACATGTTTGCAGTTCGACGTCAATATTTAAGTGAAATCAGGAAAATCCATTTGAATTTGATTCTACATTTGCGGAAATTTCGTTCGTATGGTGTCGAAATATTGGCCAAAATGAAATGTTGTAATATTTTTGTAATTTGCTATGAGTATATGATGGCGTAGTTGATGAGTGAATTGGTTGCTTCTAACTCCCCGGCAACGGCGTCAGAAAATACGTCTTGATGGCCCTCAAAAGGGTTAGGTTGAGCCCCCAATAGCAGAGTGTGTAGTACGGGCAAGGACGTGTTTTCCCCACGAAGGTGACTCGAGGGTTTATATCGAACTCTCGGGAATCAGTAGTGGAAGCTTTACCTTCTTATCCTTCCCTTGGAAATCTGCAAACAAAAGTAAATTGTTTTGTGCCCTCAACCTCACCAAGTGGCTGTCAAGCACAAGGTGTGAGAATGATAAAACAAAACAATAAATAAATATGCAAAGGAAATGTGCAAGGATGATGATAGTAATGATAAATGATATTTTTTGGGTTTTTTATGATGTATGCAAGATGCAAAAGTATTTTTGTATTTTCGGATTTAATTATGGCTGAAAATGAAAAGTGCATGAAAGTTGTTGGAAAGGTGTTTCTTATGATTAAAAATGGACCGGGGTTCATGGTTTCACAAATGCACTCTCTCTTTAATAATGTGGTAGACAATGGAACACAAAAGTTAACATATAAGATTGCAACAAAGTTTCAAGACAAGTTATAATCATATGGGCATCACGTCCTAACATAGAGATCTTTTGGTTATTAATCCCTCTTATACTCCACTAAGATGCGAACTAAATCATAACACCTTAGTATTAAGATAAATCAGAGCATAGCAATAAGTTTCATAACATGAAGTTGAAATAAGAACATGCTAGATCTAGTCATGAAGTAGTGGCAATGGTCACACCCACATCTCCGGTAGCAAGGTATTTCTTTTTATCCCTAGTGAGGCAACAAAGTAAGGTAAAACACCCAAGTGGATCGTGGAACTTTCTCTCACGTTCACCGCACTAGCCACCCCCCGTTACTCCATCTAATGCACACGTTCCCCCACACACGTTCTCACAAACATGCTTGATCAAAACAAGTAAACAAGAACGGGGTACATAATATGCATCTACTTTCATAACTGAAACAAAACAATTGCAATCTCACACATATATTAACTCATAAAGATCCACCACAAAGGTATTACATAGATGACCGTAATCATGTTCGGCAGCTCATACAACGCTAATTAGTGAAGCACAAGAGAGAGAGATACATAAGTTACTTCCACAAACCCATAGTCCAGGGGTGGACTACTCCCTCTTCATCATGGAGTCGATGGAGATGTCGTTGGAGGAGGTGGAGACCTCTCCGGCAGCGCCCCGCCGGAGTTTTCCCCCTCCAATCTGCAGCTCCTGATCTCTGTTTCGTGGTTTCTGTGTTTCTGCGGCGCTCCTCTCCGAAGAGTCTCGGGGACTATTTTTATAGTCGGTTTTAGGTCAAGACGAAGCTTCTGGAAGAAAGATCGACGGCAACGGAGCCACGAGGCCCAAAAGGGGGGACCCCACGCGGCCAGGTACTGTGGCCGCGTGGGCCCACCTATTTTGGCCCTCAGGCCTCCGCTTGTTTGCTTCCTTCGCTCCCAGGTCTTCTTCCTTCCAAATATTGATGCTCCTAAAATTGCAAGTCATTTGGACATCGTTTGGGTCCCTGAAACATCAAAATATAGAAAATAGGGTTTTCTGCCTGCGCAGGGTTAATTCCAGAAAAATAGGGGAACATGTGAATTATTCCCAAAATCATTATAAATCATTGATATAACCCTTACATGATGCAAATATGATTGGAATATGAATAAAATAATGCAAAGTTCATGTATGCATTTTACATGCATCAGTATATTGTTTTTTTTTTTGAGCATTTGCGTTATATTTTGTGGAACATCGGAATATTAAGCAATTGGAAATGTCTGAAAATGTTGGTATATTGACTTAAATAGTTCACATTTATTTGTTTTGTGTGCATGTTGGTACATCTAAAATCGAAATGGTTGGAAAATGTTTCTATTTTTTTATCTGTAGTTAGTTGTTTTTTTGAGCATTTGCGTTATATTTTGTGGAACATCGGAATATTAAGCAATTGAAAATGTCTGAAAATGCTGGTATGTTGACCTAAATAGTTCACATTTATTTTTTTGTGAGCATGTTGGTACATCTAAAATCGAAATGGTTGGAAAATGTTTCTATTTTTTTATCAGTAGTTAGTTGAACTCCATATGTGGGAAACGCACATTTATTCAATTAAATTTCATATAATTAGAGGGAGTGCATATTACTTCCAAATATTTACCAAATTTAAATGTTTAATTTGAGATCACAGTTAGAGGAAGTGCATTATGTGAGCATTTAATATATGTAACTCCACGTAATTAGAGGAAGGGAGTTTTTTGTGTTAGTGTTCATATATTTGCCATATTTGTGAATACTTGGGGAAGAAACTTTGTTTTTGGAAATGTGCATGTTCAAAAGTTGTTTATATTTAAACGTTTTGATTTTTGGAAGAAGAAGTTTATGTCTACAATTTTTGTTTCTAATCTGCTTAAATAAGGTAGGCCCACATGTCGGAAGTTTAACAGTTTCTTAAATTGTTCCTGAAAAGAAAAAAAATTCTGATATATCTTAGAGTATGTCCAATCTTTAAGCAAGTTGGAAGGTTTAAAAATGTTTATGTCTGTTTGTCAATTTGTAATTTAAGTCCATAATGAGTGCGAAAGATCATTTGTCGAACTGAATTTCATAATTAGGGTGTTTGTTTTGTGAAATTCAACTCCATCTATTTGTCCATGTAATTGGAGCAAGTGTTTTTCTTTTCGTATTTTCAAATTTTGGCCAAATTAAATTGTTTTTGTTCATATAGTGTAGAATTTTGTTGCGTCGGCACGGCGCGCCCTTGCTGAACTTTGTGGGAATATGTTAGTTTGCATTTTTTTCATAAATTTGTAGAATGACTCCATAGTTAGAGAATATGTATTTTGTTGTAATTCGAAATGCCAAAATCCGTTGAAATTTGATCTGTAGAGTATCTCCAAGTCTGCAGCGATTTAAATTGCTTGATTTTTTTCCTTATTTCGCCATAAATTTTCATTTTAACTCCGTAGTTAGAGAATGCATGGTCTGAGTATTTATTAAATTGAAATACATGTAATCTGAAGAAGTGCATTTGGATGCTTTTTTCAATATTAAGCAATTTGGAATATTGAAAATTGTTTGTATTCTGGCAAAAAAAGTTGGCATTTAATTTTGTGAGCATGTTGATATATTTTAGAGTGCGTCAAATTCTTAAGCAAATTGGAATGTGCAAAAAAACCTATGTAATTTGAGGAAGTGCATTTGGATGTTTTCCAAATATTAAGCAACTTGAAATGTCTGAATATGTTTGTATGTTGACTCAAATAGTTCACTTTTTTTTTGTGAGGATGTTGGTGCATTTCAAATAGAAATGTTTGGATTTTTTTATTTATCAATAGTCAATTGAAGTTGATCTTTGGGGATACACATTTATTCAATTGAAGTCGATCTGTGGGGATACACATTTATTCAATTGAATTTCATAATTAGAGAAGTTTTTTAAATTGAAGTACATATAAACAGAAGGGGTGCATATTACTTGCAAATATTTACCAAATTGAAATGTTTAATTTGAGTTCACAATTAGAGGAAATGCATTGTGTGAGCATTTAATATGTTTAACTCCATGTAATTAGAGGAAGTGCAATTAGATTTTATCCGAATATTCGCCAGTTGAAAATATTAAAACATGTTTGTTTTCTCCATACATTTTTAGCATTTGTTTATTTGAGCATGTTGATATATTCTAGAGCAGTAAGCACTTTTTTATGGGGATATTGATGTATTTTAGGGTAGTTCAAATAGTCAGCTAATTGATTTGGTGGAATATGTATTTATGTTGCAATAAGTATTTGATTGAACTACATAAGTAGAGGAAATGCATTGTGTGAGTATATATTAATTTTAACTTCACATAATTAGAGAAAATGTATGTAGTTTGTCTTTGATTGTTTACCAATTTGAAATGTTCAAATATGTTTGCATTCTGCTACAAAAAGTTGGCTGTTTTTTTTTTTTGATCATTCTGAAATGTTGTTGACATTTTTTTTGTGATGGGTAGATATAAAGAGTTTGATTTTGTAACACTTGCCATTTCTTTGAATTTGTCTACATAAGATGGTCTGTATTATTTGGAATTTTGAAGGTTTGAAATATTTCGGAGAAGGTTCCAAAGTATATGTAATGAGTATTTTTGTTTTTTTATAATCTGTTAGAAATTGGTATGAATTGAGTATTTTGAAAGGAAACTTTGAAATTTATACTTTTCTGAATGACGCGAAGGTGTCAAATGAAGATTTATGTATGATTTGAACTTTGCAAGATTTAAAATAACTTGAAAAAGGTCACAAATTATTTTGGAAATTTATTTGAATTGTTTTGGACCTATATCTCACATGTTTCAAAAGTGCTAGAAAATAAAAAAACATGATGAAAAAAAAAAGGCCGAGGCAGGCGCCCCGCAAGCAGGCCGGCCCACTGCCCAGCCCACGTCCATGGTGACGTCAGGATGACGACGCCCACGGACGGAGCTGCCCCGGCGGTGGCGTGGACGCCGACGTCGAACCACGGCGAGCTGGGACGCGCAGGCGGGCGCAGTGGAGACGCCTCGACGCGGGGAACTCTGGAGTGGCGGCGCCGCCATTTCTGGGTCGCCGGAACGGCGACTCCGGCGTGCGGACGCGGCGGCGGAAGCACTGCGACGGCGGCGCCGATTCCGGCGAGGTCGCGCCATTTCGGGACGCGAAAATCGGCAGGAAGGTGGAGGCGAGGACGGCGGAGGCCGCCGTGTCCATCGATCTGGACGGGGAGGGCCGTAGCGGCCGCGAGGCGCGTCCGCGGCGGCACGGCGACCTCCGCGTCGCGCGGGAGGAGAAGGGGAAGGGGGGGGGGGGCTGTGAGGTCGTTTTGCAAAGTAGTCCTTCATGTTTTTGCAATTTTCGAACAGGTCCCTCGCCTCACGGGTTCGTGGACTGCGGGTTAATTTATGATTTTGGTAGGGGTTTTTTTGCAAAACCGTCACGGACGTGTTCTCTGGGCCGTCCGATCGCCGAGCGACGGCGCGGATCGAAACACTGTAGAACACTGTTCATTTTCTACAGTGCACGATCGCGGAGAGGCCGCGATTTTGCCCAATTTTAATATAGTGAGTAATACTTTTGTTTCATCCAAGTAATGGAACAGGGGTGATGCCCTTAGTTTTGGTCTAAAAAACATCCAAGCAGTATTCGATTCATGAAACTGTATAGATATGTTGATGGTGCACGGCACACACAATGACTCATCATGCCACTTGTGCACGATCGAGGATCTTTATCGCAAAGCACAGTATATACATTTTCCCTGCTCGACGGCGTTCTTCCGGGAGATGCAACGAGGTGCCAAGACTTTGTTGACATATTTCTCGACACAGAATGTGTGGTCGTACTCGTATTAGGTGCGGTGCTCACGTCCAAGCCTTTCAGACAACAAAAGGCTCCAATCATTGAGCTTGAGGCCAGCTTCTTCCTCTTCCACCGCCGGGACGCCACGTACGGCCACCCCTGTCCTCTCGGCCGATACGACTTGCAGCGTGCACACGCATCACTGAAACACTGAGTGACTTAATTGTCGCCCCCGACCCTCTCAACAAACTTCTACTCAAGCACGTCATCGACGCGACGGAACACGACGATTGATCGAGGTGTCCCGGCGACGTGGCACGCCAAGTTGCTATCGACTGGCATCGGCATCCATGGCGCGTGATTTCTCCGGTTTTGACAAAAAAGGCCATGCCATAGCGGCAGGATGGAGCCGACCTCTCGGCCGATCGAGCACCTGACACCTGTTGCAGTGCCGCCGAACGCCGGTGGTCGATCCGTTCGCCTCCTCGTCTTGTCGTCGTCTCGATCTGGTAAATGCGGTCCAAGGGGAGAGCCCATGTGAGGCTGGTGTCGGCGAGCGTGACCTGTTTGGGGAAAAGCGTTCTTTTGGCCTTGTCCGGCGCCGCTGCTGGCCCGACGGCGACGTTGCGCAGCCTCGCTCTGGCGCGTCATTCGGTTTTGACCTCCTTGAACTACTCTCGCTTGCTATCTGCTCGGTGCTGGGGCAGCTGGGCCAGTAGCCATGTTTCTAGAAGACTAGAACTAGAATTTCACAGAGGACCCAGTGTCTATCGGTGTGTGCATGTTCGCTTCGCCAGATTAAAGGTTAGTTCAGTGCATGTCAAAGTGTTTTTCTGTACAAAAAAAGGAAGAAGAAGTTCTCGATCGTCCCGTTTCAGAGATGACACCATGCTGACAGAACTGTGTCAACTGCATCGAGCCCGACGAGCTAGGTAAACGGGGCGACCTCACGACCGCTGCATCAACGGGTGGATGCATGGCTTCCTGCGATCCACAAACCAGTAGCAGAAACCAAGCACAAGTTGAGCAACATGACTGAACTGGTAACTGTACATGAGATGAGCGACTTGAATACAGGAGATATCATCATGGCAGACTAACTAGGAGCTAACTATATGGTACTATGCCGAGAGGCAAGTCAAGGAATTCCAGATATGATCGCTGCATCCCACAGCGACAACACAGCGGCATCACATTGGGTGATCACCGCGCTACTCCCCTCGCCTCCGCCTTCGCAATCCGCGGCCTCCCCGTCGCCATTGACTTCCGCGTCCCTCTGCTGCCTCATCCCCCTCCTCTCGCCGTCGCCGTCGCCGTTCACGCGCGGTTGCTGCTGCCTTTTGCGTTTCAATGCCGCTTTACTCTGAGACCGAGACTGCTAGCTCCGTCTCCGCGTCTCGACTCACGGGCATGGGCGTCCGTCGGCTCGATAAGTGGGCATCTCGTGTGATTCTTCCGTGCAACGAGGGTACGAACCTCTAAACCGCCCGCTGAGAGTGATGCTTCGGGTAGGATTTTGACCCTCTGCTTTTGTTGAATCTAGATAAATTCGGCCTTCTTCACTGTCTGCTAGACAGTAGGTAGCATCGTAAGAACTTGGGATACTTGTTAACATGATGTGAACACTTGAACAGACGGAAGAATGGGCAATTGAACATCAAATCAGGCGATCGATCATGAGTCTTCCTTTCGAGCCACGCATGTTCTCTAGATGCCCCATGGGGAGCTTCAAGTTCTTCGAAAGATGACACGGGAGGTAGGTTGTGGTTTGCTGTAGCGTTACACAAATGTCAGCCCATGTCATGTGTTCCGTGGCCGTGGGGGCACACACCAGAACGTACCAGATATTGGTCCCAGCCATGCATGCATGGCCATGGCCACCCCTTTGACTTGGGCAGCCTATCATCCGTTCCCAGCTGGCTGCCAAGTACTGCATAATTGGCAATCATGCTGATTTTCCTTCAATTATTATCTGAATTTATCGTGAAAATACAGTGTCATTTTCTCCATGGATTTAATTGAATTCACAAACAGTAGTGCAAGCAAAGTCGTGTGGATGAGCATGTTTGGGCGTTGGGCCACATTTCTTTCGAATTTTTGCTTGTGAAGTCCACAGTTATCTTGTCAGCTCTGTGGCAACGTGTTGATTGCACAAAAATTTGATTATTGTCCCTTTGCCCGCCAGATAGAAAATGTCCCCTCCTTACATTTATTTTTTCTCAGCAACACAAAAATTGTCGCCCGGGCATGCATCAAAGGTGAAGAGGATAAGTGTGAACAAGAGCTCGTGCAGACGACAAACGAGTACTTTACCGTTGCTTTGCTTGATTGCTTCCTGCGTCAGACTTTCCACGGGACCAGCAGAGATGAGGTGGCCGGAATGAGCATCAATGCTTCAATGATGATCTAGACCTCTGTTTTAAGCTTACAAACAACCTACAGTAATGTCCAGCCACAAATTTGGTTCAGAACGCGTTGACCCGTTCTTTATATGGTTGCAGGCCCTCGCGATTTTGTACACATGCCTACACCCATATTCCTTATTTTTAGGTATGGGCCATCAGGCCAGAATGAGAAGTAATGATTTAAGGCCCGTTTCTTTCCCCTCCCTCTCGTGAACAGTGCAGAGAGGAGAAAGGAAAGGCGATAAGCTTCAGCGCGCCGCCGACGGCCGATCGCCGGTCGCCTCCCTCTCCGGCTGGCCTTGTGGTGGCGGGAGGGTGGAGGGGCTGTCGATCTGTGCCTGAGGCCTGTAGATAGTAGGTTTAGTTTCCCCATCGGCGCTGGCAGGGTGGTGGTGGCGGCGGCGGTGTGGAATAACGTGGCCAGAGCTTCTTCCCCACCACGGCGAGGCCAGGGCGGGCGGAGCCGTGAAGCTTCTGGAGTTTGGTGCCCCCAGATCCGTCGATCTGGTGGGAGTTGGTGCTCCGGGCGAGTTCTCCGTGGCGGAGGTGGAGATCTTGCTCTTGAGCTTTTGTCCCTGGGTCTCGTCTTCGTCTTGGTAAGGTGCCTTCTGGCCTTGCTGGGGAGGCTCTGGGGTTGCGGTGGCTTGCTGGCTGGCGGCGCCGGCTGGTGTCACCGCCTGTACAGAAGATCTTCTGGGATTTCGGAGATGCTCGCTGGATTTCGGCGTGGGGTCCGAGCCTCTTCTGCCGGCCTTGGTGGCCTGGAGAGGTGTGAGTCGGGCATCGCGCTCTGCTTCATCTTGCCTTGGCTTCGTCCTTCTCCGGCCGGCCGTGGTGGCGAGGAGAGAAGGGGTGCTCAAGGTCTGTTATCGGCGTCGTCTCCGGCAAGCCAGGTTCGTGCTCGCTGCAGGTTTGGTGGAGGTTGGGTGGTTGCGGGGAGGTTGCGCCGTGGCCGTGCGCGTTCGGCGTCCTTCGGTCCCGTCGCTTGCGGCGGGCGGCTTATGTGGCCTTCTACAAGCGTGGGGTGCTCCCGTTCCCGGGGTTCGCGGCGGCCTGGGCGGCTTCTTCGCCGGCGGTGTTCGGCGTGGGAGTCCGGCTCCAGCTTTGGTGGTGGTTCAGCGTCTTCTTCTGGAGGTGCTGTTGCGACGAGCTTCGGCGGCTTGTTTCGACTGCGAGCTTCTGTTCTTTCTTTCTTTGTAATTCTTGTGTAAGCTTGCAGTGTTGATCCTTAAAAAAAAAAAAAAAAAAGAGAAGTAATGATTTACAAGATCGACTTCATACTTGATACTTTCGTTTATTTGCAATAAAGTAAAGCTATGAGCATCGTTTCATCCATATGCCGTCTCCACAAACCCATTTCGAAAATAAACTAGATTGACTTTCTTTTTTTTAATTTAGTTATTTTTCACCCATTTCGAATCACGGCTAATATGATGCTCTCGTAGGTCGTAGCTACCAGTCCTTTCACCAGCCTAGACTAGACTGCAAATGATTTACAATCCATCGATTTAATCAACGCGCCCCCGTAGTTCCAGACCCAAAATGTGTTTGTTCCTCTCCGTTTGGGGGCATCGCGGACAGGAACGAACAAGCTTGTGTCCATGTCCACCCAGTGCTCCCAACGCCGCGCCCCATTTGGGTGTCGCGGGTATTTTCTAAAAAGTTTTCAAATTAAATAATTATACAAAAAATATATAAATTCAATTAAAAATTAGATAAACTAGCGCATAAAGTTAAACTAAACTAGATGAATTTTAAACAAGCCTTTCTAGGTTTTTTCCGACTGCTAGTCATCCGAGCCAAACATGACGATGACTGGCAGCAGGTGACTGACACCGATTGGCCACGTAGGCGTTGCCGCTGGTGCTGCCTTAGGTGGAGCCGCACGAGAATCCCATGGGAGTGAGGTTCCGACAGGGCAACTCAGTTTTTCAAAAAGAAGATCTTATGTGTGTTTTTCATTGGCTCCAAAACTCACATTTTTCGCCTACGCTTTATGATCTACTCTCCTCCTTTGGTAGCTGCATCTCCTATTTTTCGACTCCGACAATCATAATGTCGTGCCCCTTCTCGCAGCAATCCGCATAATAAGATATAATGGGTCTTATTTGTCCGCACATATATACGGCCATGTAGTCGTTGCCGCCCTCTCTGCTAGCCCACACACAAGATAATATCATATGAAAACCAAGTTATAAGAGAAACTCCTAGGAAACCATGTTTGGAAGGTTTCACAAATTCTAAAAGAATATGACAGAAAAGTGATATTCACTTCCCCGACCTTTGCACCAAACAAGAATGCATACATCCTAGATCCCTCCAATTTAAGGCCTCGGCAATCCCAGATCCACGACACGCGTCCTCCAATGGCCCGCTTGGTGCACTTGTAGAGCGAGGGAGAATTTTATTCTTATTTAGGATGTCGCCGCCGTCTCACCGTTCCAAACGATACCGAAACTCCAGAATGGAAAAAAGAACTCCCCGCCGACTAGGGACCATCGTCCGACGCGGAGGCGGGACGGACCGTCAGCGTCGCCGGCTAGGGGAGAGCTTACCTGTGCCGACGATGATTTACCGTCGGCACAGATACCTTCCCCGTCGGCACGGACCTATGCCGACGGTGACCGTCGGCACAGGGTCGTCGGCGTAGGTGCCCGTAGGCACAGCCTAGAAAACCGTCGGCATAGGTCAAACCGTCGGCATAGGCTGTGCCGACGGTGAAAACCGTCGGCACAGATCCGTCGGCATATGTTTTTTTTTTAAAAAAATCCAAATTTTTTATTTTTTTAAAAAATTAATTTTTTTATTTTGTAGGCTGTGCCGACGGGAAAACCGTCGGCATAGGTTTCCAAAATTATTTTTTAATATTTATTTTTTAATATTTTTAATTTTATTTTACACTGAAATTTCGAATTTTGGTTTTTTTTTCTTTTCGAAATTTCCCAATTAGCCACACACATTATCTCTAATTACATATTACACACAATCTAAGGTCAAAGTACTTACCCCGGTCAAACTTCCCGTTCGGTCACCCATCCTCAAATTGCTCCAGCCCAAGCACGCTTAACTTTTGAGTTCCTTCCAAATTAGCTTCCAGATGAGATGTTAGAACTTACTGATATTAGTATCTTATCAACCATATTAACCCCTGTATCATGATGTTACACTTTTTATTGTTTAAATTTTGAAAATTTAGTTGAATAAATAACAATGATTATGTAATAATAATATTTGAATAGCTCATATCTTTAAATCATATTTTCAACCATATTCTCCTTTTTACATTTAATATGGAATAATTTATATCTTTAAATCCGTAAATCAAAATTTAGCAAATAAAATATCTAAATTGATTAGAAAAATGAGAGGAATCCAAATATGACATCCATATCATCATTTTCATCATGTATATAACTTTTTGCAACATATTTTAGAAAAATGACTTTATGCCTATTTTCCGAAAGTAATTAAATTTTATGTGAAAAAATAGTCAAAAAATGAAATCCTTTGGCATGCATACAGTACTGTTTTTACCCTACCTAGACACCTCAGAATAATCTCATATTTTACGGGTGTGTAGGTTATGCAAAGTTGCAGTAGTGGTTAAAATTTCAGCTCATTCGGAGTTACAGAAAAAAAATGAAAAATAAAACAGTGAGCAGATTTCAGCAATTCCTGCACCTGCGTTTTTACTATGGATTCAAGAAAACGAAAATATTTTTGTTCTTTTTAGTTTTTAGATGTATAAAGTAAATGACCAGAAGTAAATAAGCAAAAGAAACAAATAAAATCTTGACCGTTTTGAAAAATGGTTGATAGTTTTGAAAAATGCAACCCCTTTTAATGAATAGGCATGGTGGTCATTTTGACCTTTTTTCAACAAAATAAAAGAAAGTGAAAAAATAGTCAAAAAATGAAATCCTTTGGCATGGAGTACCTTTATGTGTACTAGTTGATAGGATAAATGATAAACTTGAGTTTTGACAAAGTTTACAAAAAACTTCTTCACAAAAAGGTCAATCATCTATAAACATGTATAAGTTTCGAGTCAAATGACCAAGTTATGATCATCCCCGTGCCATAGTTTGTAATAATGTGGCCATATTTGAGACATAGGTGTGTCTTTGTATGACAAACAATGTTGCAGAACTGAGGTTTTTCAAATTAGTTTTATATATATCATTTTTTATTTTTTTATTGTCAAAAATGACATTTTTTGTGAAGCAAGAACAAAAAATATGGTGGAAAATGGCACCCATCCAATTATCACACAAAGTAGACCATATTTTATGGACAATCCAGCAATATTAGGAATTTTCTCGGTTTTAATCTAATTTTGCCTATTTAAATAACTTTATGCCTATTTTTTGAAAGTAATTGAATTTTGAACTACAAGTGTGTGATAGTTTGCTCTGAAATTTTAATAAAATTCATTTTAAGATACACCAGTAGTGGTTATATCACAGAATCGTTGATAGTTTTGTAAAATGCAACCCCTTTTAATGAATAGGCACGGTGGTCATTTTGACCGTTTTTTCAACAAAATAAAAGAAAGTGAAAAAATAGTCAAAAAATGAAATCCTTTGGCATGGACTACCTTTATGTGTACTAGTTGTTAGGATAAATGATAAACTTGAGTTTTGACAAAGTTTACAAAAAACTTCTTCACAAAAAGGTCAATCATCTATAAACATGTATAAGTTTCGAGTCAAATGACCAAGTTATGATCATCCCCGTGCCATAGTTTTTGATAATGTGCCCATATTTGAGACATATGTGTCTTTGTATGAAAAACATTGTTGCCAAAAAAATTTTTAAAATATTATTATAAATATCATTTTTCATTTTTTAAGTGTCAAAAATGACTTTTTTTATTAAGCAAGTACCAAAAACATGTTGCAAAAAGTCATATACATGATGAAAAAGATGATATGGATGTTATATTTGGATTCCTCTAATTTTTCTAATCAATTTAGACATTTTATTTGTTAAATTTCGATTTACGGATTTAAAGATATGAATTTTTCCATATTAGATGAAAAATAGGAAAAAAAAATATAGCTGTGCCGACGGTAAAACCGTCGGCATAGGTTTCCAAAAATATTTTTTCCAAAACTTTTATTTTTAAAAAATATTTTTTTATTTTTCGGCTGTGCCGACGGTTTTGCCGTCGGCACAGGTTTCCAAAATTATTTTTTCCAAAAAAAAATTTTGAATTATTTTTTTCATATTAGATGAAAAATAGGAAAAAAAAACATAGCTGTGCCGACGGTTTTACCGTCGGCACAGCCTTGCGTCAAATCTATGCCGACGGCTTTACCTATGCCGACGGCCAGGGCGTCGGGACGGCCTCGTCGGACCCTGTGCCGACGGCCCCGACAAAAAACCGTCGGCATAGGGTTTGGCCGTTGGCACAGGTAAGCTCTCCCGTAGTGCGGGAACCGAAACGCTAGATTGGATCGCCTCCTTTCTCGCATGGGTAGGGCCGTTACTTTTTATTGCTAATCTGGTCTATTCACAACTCCCAAATGAATGGGGTTTTCATTTTGAAATAACACATGTGTTTGTAGAACATCACTCACGACATATTTATACTTACGAGAATATTATAGAAACTTAAAAATGTTTTCTTCACTTGGTTTTTATGGTTTCGACCTCAACTTTTTTTACTTGCCTTTCTCCTTAGGGACGAAGTTCGACTGTGGGACATAACTGAAACCGTGCAAGCTTCTCTCTCCCTTCATCGGCCATCCCCGTGCACGAAACGGGGCAACAGGTTAGCATCACCAGCACATGTGCCCATCATCCCCGGGAAGAGAAGTAGTGATTCCGGCGCGCGATACGCGGTTCGTCCTCCAGATCACCTTGGCCATCCCGACGTGGCGCTGGGCGACGCTGCGCGCGCTCACTTCCATTCCGACGAGCTCTGGTGGTAGTAGCTGTGTTGACGACGGCCGGCCTCGCCGGGACGCCACGTAGGCTACCCCTGTCCTCCCGGGAGATACAGACTCGCAGCCTGCACACGCATGCATCACTGACTGACTGACTTAATTGTCGCCCTCCCAACAAACTTGTACTTACGCACATCATC
Organism: Poa pratensis; assembly: GCA_947311845.1. NCBI lineage: Eukaryota > Viridiplantae > Streptophyta > Magnoliopsida > Poales > Poaceae > Poa > Poa pratensis. The sequence goes on from CAMZMU010000060.1 coordinate 50,392,136, forward strand.
GACGCGACACGACACGACGATCCCGGCGACGTGGCTGGCCGGTTTTGACAAAACACGCCACGCCCCAGCGGCAGGATGGAGCCGGTTGTTCGTTCGCTGCCTCGTCGGGCTCCTCCGGATCGGGGAAAAGCGGTTTTTTGGCAGTGTTCGGCGCCGCTATCTGCTGGCCCGACCGCGACGACCGCTTCGCCGTTGGAGCGTTCTGAACGGTTTGGCCGGCCGTGGGCGGTTGCCCGGACGTACACGTACGCGCGACGCGACGGCGACGTCTGTCTCTATCTCCGTCGCCTCGGCTTTTACCGCGTTGAGCTACTCTCGCTAGGCATGGATATCGATCGCCTCATGGCACGGATCGTTCCTGTGTCGCAGAGATGACACCATGCTGACCGTATACTACCGTGGCAACTTTGCCAACTGCATCGAGCCCGTCTAGCTAGGTAAAGCACAAGTTGAACAACGAACTGGAAACCCCGTTTAAAAAAAAAACTTAACTGGAAACTGTATATGAATGCCGTTTTACTCTGAGACTGAGACTGCCCACCCCGTCTCTGCGTCAGAAGTTAACACTGCATGCACACCTGGTTCAGATCTTCTTACACTGCAAGGTTGAAATCATTCTGGATTCCTGAGCGGAAATTAATTCTGGGAAGAAATAAAAGCAGACAATCAAATGAAACCATCTCGATCAGAAAAAAAAAACACTAGCTGATGCCCAAAAACACTTCGCAAGGACCATGCAGCATGGGCTACTCTTGTTAGCATGATGTGAAGGAACAAACGGAACAATGGGCGAGGGATCATCAAATCAGGTGATCGATCATGCATGACTCTTCCTCACGAGCCACGCCTGCATGTTCTGTAGATGATCAGTGAGGAGTGGACCATGGAAGCTTGGCGTTCTTCGAAAGATGACACGGGAGTCGGGAGGTAGGTGATGGTCGGCCCAAGGATTGCTGTAGCGTTACACACATGTCAGCTAGCTCATGTGTTCCGTCGCCAGAACGTACCATTGGTCCCAGCCCTGCCTGCTTGGATGGCCACCCCATTGACTTGGCCACCTATCATCCGTTCTCAGCTGGACCCACGGAGGAGTGTGCAATCCAGATGCATAATTGGCTCATTTTCCTTCAATCATTGTCCGAAAATATATACAGTGTCTATTTCTCCAGGGATTTAATCGAATTCCCAAACAGTAGTGCAAGTAACGTCGTATGGCTGAGTGTTGTTCGGCCACATTTGTTTCAAATTTCTGCCAATGAAGTCCACAGTTATCTCGTCCAGCTTGTGTGGCCACTACTTCTGCCCGGGACATAGATAATCTTGTCTCCTTTTCTATTTTCTTGCAACACAATTGTCTTTTTCTCAAAGCATGAAAGGGATACAGGATAAGTGTGAACTGTGCATATATAGATGACAAACGACTACTTTACAGTAGCTTGCTTCCTGCGCTAGGCTTTCCACGGGACCATCACAGATGAGGTGGCTGGAATGAGCATCAATGACGATCTAAACACTGTTTTAAGCTTACAAACAACCTACAAGTAATATTTAGCCACAAATTAGGTTTAGAACGTGTTGACCTCTTCTTTTTATGATTGAAGGCCCACACGATTTGTACACATGCGTACGCGCATTTTTTTGTGTGGTATATAGGCCATTATACCAGAATGAGAAGTAATGATTTACTAGATCGACTTTCCGTTTTTGAATTTATTTATTTTTTCCAACCATTTAAAATCGCGGCTAAATTAAAACCTCTAGATCTAAACACCGGATTTGTAAAAGAACAAATGTTAATTGATCGGATGACTCTCTATTTTAATTGAAAAAATAAAATAACTATTCTTGGGTCGGATTCTCGGTCCGCGATAATCACTCTATTTCTTTACCGCATCATTTCTGAGGGGACTTCATCGTGTAGAAAAGATGCATATTTTTTTCTTCAATCGGGAGCATTTTGTCCACATAAAAACAAATTCACTGTTCTTTTATTCGTTTTGGTTGGGTATGGTCTTTTCCTTCTGAGAAAATGGATCAAATGTTCTTTGTGTGTATTGTCATGCGGTGATACGAATTTGTGGCTCCACTTCCTACTTACCCACTCCAGCAATCTCATTGTCACCCCCTTCTTACAACAATCCGCCAAAAAAGGTATAATGGATCTTCTTGGTACATACATACGGGCATGCAGTTGCCACCATCCTCTCCACCAGCCAGACACACGAGAGAATATCATGTGAAAACACGATTACAATAAATACTCGGAAGAAATCATATTTGGATGGTTTCATAAATTCCTAAAGATTACGACCGAAAATTGTTGTTCTACAAACACACGGAATTTCAAGATGCTTGTCACTATTTACTACCAACAGAACCCCCCCCCCCCCCCCCTTTGATGTAAGATGCATACAAGTTTTTAGATTTAATTTTTTCCATTAATTTAAGCCTTGAAATATGGGTTAGAACATCTCCACTCGCGGATATTCCTATTGGACGCGCCGGACGTAAATTTGCGCCCACTCGCGGCCAAATATTACATCCATCGCACGCCCATTTCGTTGGGAGCCGCTTGGGCACGTCGGACAAAACCGCGCGCGACGCCACATCGGTTTCCAACGTGGGCCGGCGCTTTCATTGACACAATGAATTAAACGCGTCCGCCGGCCGGTTAGAGGCATTCATATCGATGCAACGACACCCCGTCCTCTCCACTAGGCACACAATGGAGAATATCAGATGAAAACCAAGTTACAAGAAAAACTCCAAGGAAACCTATTTGGAAGGTTTTCCGCAAATTCCAAAAGAATACAACATAAAAGTGATGTTTGACAAACAGTTAGAATTTCAAGATTTGTACTAATAGCCAAAAGAATACTATATCTGTTTCTTGATGTAAGGTGCACAAAATTTTCTAGATTTGAATTTGACGATGAACTGTGTCGTACCAATGAATTTTTATTCTGAAGAAGTTTCGAGGGGTATATTTTTCAAGTCACTTAACTTATTATATATTCATGGTATGATTTACAGTCAAAACTTAAACCTGTAAAGCGTTGCACCTTACATAAGAAAATAGAGGAGTACGATAGAAAAGAGATGTTCTAGAAACACACTGATTTTTTCAGTTATAATGTGTGATTAGTTTTAACATGTTTTTTGCCATGACTTGATCAGCGCCGAAGATAGACTGTGCCAATATAAATCTATACTACTATTAAAAGAGCAAACTTATTGGTATACTTTAAATCTGTACCGTTCAATATCCGATCAAACGGTCCAGATCGTCCCAATGTTTGACAACTCAACAATGTCCGATTTTTCCCGTTTTACCCTCCCACCAAATCACATAATACTACTAAATTGCCACCGTACCGGTTCGTTCTTCTATTTCTCCTCTCAAAGACGAAACCGCCGCTCTGCCTCGCGAGCGACGACGATGAAGAACGTCCAGCGTACGGCGGCGACGCTGCTCTCCACGACCCCTCGGCACCATCAAGTGGCCCTCGCCGCCCCCTCTTTCGACGATATTTTCCCTTCCTCTTCGTGTTTCTCAGATCCCCCGCCGGCTCTTAGCAGATCCCCACCCGCCCCTGGACGCCGCGGCGCGGGTGGAGGAGGAGCTGGGGAGGGCGGTGGAGAAGGAGAAGGAGAGTTCGCGGCGGGCGAGCCACCGGCGGCTGCGCCAGCGGCAGGTCAAGGAGGAGACGGAGGCCTGGGCGCGAGACCGCCCAGGAGTACCTCCGGCTCGAGCGCGAGCCCCCGCGCTGTCGCCAGGAACCAGGATTGGCAGCGCCGGAAGCAGGTCAAGCACGTCTACGCCATGTACCTGCTACTGCTCCCCGCCGAGAAGATCGCCGGCATCATCATGCACAAGATGATGGGACTCCTCAGCTCCAGCAAGGATGGATGCAGCAGCGCCCGCATTATCCAGGTCGCACACTCCATCGACCCGTCATCGCGCGACGCTCACGGTCGGACTCGAAGACGGCGAGCTCTCGGTGGAGCTTCTCGGCTACGGCCAGGACACTCCTCGCGGGCGCGGGCGCGGTCAAACTCGAAGGCGACCGGCTCACGGCGGAGCTTCTCGGCCGCGTCCAGGTGCGGGTGCGCCGCCGAGCTAAGCGACGGAGGAGGCCGACGCGACTACGCGACGGCAGCGGCGCACTCCCGGGGAACCTCCCGTCGCCAGGTACATCCCCTACCCCGGCCTCCCAATCCACCACGCGATGGGCCTCCCAGCTCCATCTCGCGAACCTCTTGCGGCCAGCTCGGCCCGGCGGGAGAGCCACACTACGGCAGCCTGCCTGCATCCCGGCGGCGGCCCCTACTTCTGAACTTATTCTGGTGTTAAGCCTGAACATAGCGGAAGTGCCACTGCTCCCGTTTGTGCAGGTGGCCGGCTGGTACCTTTCTTATTTTCTGCTGTCTAACCGGTCTGACCTGCTGCGGGTTTGCAGAAACAGGCATAATCAGCATCGCGGGCTGCAACAAAAATCGAACTGTTAGTTCACCATCAGTGCGTGCAAGCGTCTTCAGGTAAATTGCAATTTTTGTTTTGCCAAATGAAGTGTTAGTTCGATGTTGAGTTTGAAATTTCCTGAGCGAGTAGTTCTGAATTCCAACAACCATCGCGCATATGAGAGAAAAATACCAATTCCTTAACTATGACACCGTGTGCTCATCTCGCAGGTGGTTGCCAATCAGGCGTGAAAAGAAAAACAAATTGCATCTCCAGCTCTATCCACATCTGCCTATCTCCTGTGTTGCCTCACGTGCTCCCTCTCTTGAGTAACTCACCAAGGTCTGGTTCTCCACTGTAAGTATCACATGCATGTTTCCCCTAATATGCCTGATATCTTTGTCACATCTCTGTCTTCACCCCCTCTCGGTACTGCACTCTATTGTTTGTGTTAATACATAAAAAAACCTACTCTTTTTAAGACCGGACATTTATCTGGCCCATCTCAACAACTGGAGAATGCATTTAATGATTTGGAGCATTGGTATTTGACTGGTAGGCATTCTCTTGTGAAGTTATAGAATGTATAACCGGTAGCCATTCTCTTGTGAATGTATATAGTTGTATTCAATAAATCATTCTTGCAAAAATACCACCACCATCTGACACTCACGACATTTTGTATTGCAGCTTGCGCATGGAGCTCTAATCTGGTAGCATTGTTAACATGAGCAAGTATCTTAGTGATTTAAGAATTACAAATTTCAGAACAGCACAGTGATGAGTTGGTTCAGGTATCTCAGGAATCCAATAACCAGTACTTTTTTTGCAAAGATATGACTATATATAAACTGGAGCATACTGATTGGAAATGCTTGTAGTCTGGAAGTGATTCTCGGCCTATATATTTACCTATAGGGATACATTATCCATGACTCCTTCCTCATATACTAATTAATCATCATCGGTTCAGTGCTTCGTACAAATTGCAGGCATGCAAGATTGTATAAGGGCAAAGGTACTCTAAGAAGCTTGATGACAAACAAGTGATCAACATACTTACAGAAAACTGTCAACGTCCACAGGAGAGGGAGCAAAGCATTCGTGAGCATGGTGGAGCTGGAGCGTGGGATTAAATTATGGACTATAATATTAGTGCTCAGTTGTGCTACTTAATCAAGAAGAATACATGTTCAGGTGGGCTAAAGTGGCACATCCGTGAAATTTCCGTCTGTATTGTCTAAAATACCGGTCAATCCAAGAGAGGCTTTAATTGTAATTTAGAGTAGCCTTGTGTAGCCACATTCTTTCTCTTTTAAGAATCAATGCTCATAAGTAGGTACAAAATCTGTGTATCAGCATATTTTGTATCATTTTTCTAGAAGTTGTCTTCACATTGGTATGCTTCATTTTGGTAACACTGCGTGCATTTGAATTGTCATACTCTTATATAACTTATTAAAACTACATAAAAATAACTCATTAAGCGCCTTTTTGATTCGTAGGATAGGAAATTCAGTTCTTTAGAATTTCCTTTAGGAATGTCATTCAAAAGAATCCGTATGTTCTATTATAAACGAAGGGCCCAAAACCGAGACACATGGCCGGTACGCGAACCATCGGCAAGCTCTGTAATACCGCAACCGTGCAAGCTTCTCCCATGATCTCATCATCCCCGTGCAAGAAACAGAGCCATGGGTTAACGTCGTAGCGCATGTGCCCGTTTCTCCCGGGAAATAAATCATTCCGGCGAGATACGCGGGGCCGCCGACGTGTCTCCCGCATCACGGCGGCCTGGTCCAACGGAGAGGACGGGCCATGCGACGGGTACGGACAAGGGCGACGTGGCGTCGGAGCACGCTGCTATCGCCGCAACCAATTCCCATAAATGCCAAAAGTTTGCTTTTGGGCCTTCTTCACGGCTGTGTTGACCGATCGATGAGATTGTTGCCTGTGTTTCGTTAAGTTCCGTTCCGACCTTAACTAGCTTGCTAGCCCAGCGCATGGCATGCCCGAACGCGGCCATCCGGCCACGTGTCCCCCGCCAAATTCCAGAAACGCCACTGCTAATAATGTTCGGTTTTGGTAGACATCAATTTACACTAATTATTATTGCGAGAAATATCCAAATCTATTATAGAAGTTCACAAAAAGTACAAACCATTCCAAACATAGTAAAATTTACGTTGAAGTTCCTAGAACACGTACCTAACAACCCCTGCCGCCGGTGGAGCGAGCCGCCGACGCAACACAGTCGCCGCCCTCCTCAACACTATCGACGAGATTGTCACCGAGGAGGTGGACGAGGGGACGAACATATTTTATTTTTGCCCGCACAACGTCGTCATGGCCATAACGACGTTGTTGCCGGTTAACCAAACTCTAAATTTAGAGATCTTAGTAAAACGCCGAGCACAGGTTCAAGGTTTGCACCTCATCCCACCGCCGAACTGGCAAGCAGGGGAGGCGGGGACCCGTCGATTCACAACGAGAGACGGCGCGGAGAGGGGCCAGATGGTGGCGGCGACGGCTAGGGTGCAACGAGAGATCGCCGCCTTTCCTAGTTGGCTTGTTTATGGTACATATAATTCGACACCTTGTTTTAAAAAAGATGCATGATTGAACACATTCTGACTGAATTGAAACTCTTTTAGAAGCTGGCATTTGTCCTAGTTGACTTGTTTATGGTACATATCCGGTGATTGTAATGTCAAACGGAATGAAAGGACTCATGCTTTCGTTGGTGTTTGACACGGGAGAGAACTTGAAGTCGTCAAAGATGGTGATCTCAGTTTTTCCTCTACTGCTCCTGATTAATCATGGTGATCATGGGTGTAAACATCCTGAGAAGTTGACCAAGTGGCGTCGTATTAACTCCCGTGCAACTAACCCGGCAGCTCCGCTGGCTGGTTAACACTTGGCAGTACAGTATCAGTATGTACGAACGGCGTCGGGTTCATACACAGTACATCTTCTCGCAAGGGGTGTATAAAGCCACAGCAGAGGCACCTGACTTGCACAAAAGCTCAAAGCACTACTCACCAACAAGACTCTTCCCGCCTCGTCCGTAAAATTCCTCTCCCGCGATTACAAACCAACTCACAGTTTCACACAGCCCATTTAGCTCCGGCAGCATCGGCATCCATCGATGGACGGGAGCCTCCACACTCTGCCTCCGGGGAGCTTCTCAGGGGAGGTGCGCTCCGCGATGTCGTCCCTCCTCCTGTCCCCGGGGGGCGCCAGCGCGCTCGACACCGTCTTTTCCCACCTCCCGCCCCCCGTCACCATCCCACCGCTCGGCTCCAGCGTCTACTACCGCCAGTGCGAGCTCCTACGCTCCTTCGCCGCCACGCAGCCGAACTACCACCACGTCGCCGCCGTCGCCACTCCCTCCTCATCCTCCTCGGCCTCGAGTTTCCTTCCCTTTCCGGCCGCGGGGCACGACGACGCGACAGCGTTGCGGACGACCAAGACGTACCGCGGCGTGCGGCAGCGGCAGTGGGGCAAGTGGGTGGCGGAGATCAGGCTGCCGCAGAACAGGGTGCGCGTCTGGCTCGGCACCTACGACTCGCCCGAGACCGCCGCGCACGCCTACGACCGCGCCGCCCACAGGCTCCGCGGCGAGTACGCGCGCCTCAACTTCCCAGGCGTCATGGACTGCGTCAGCGACGACGGCTGCCCCGAATCCCTCCGGAAGCTCCGCGACGCGGTCGACGCCAAGATTCAGGCCATCCGCGTCCGGATGGCGCGCAAGCGCGCGCGTGCAAGGCGGCTGCGCGAGGAGAGCAAACAGAGCAGCCAGCGGGCGGACGTGGGCGTGCGGGCAACACATGTCCGACACCCCCAATTGGGAGGTGTCAGACACAAAATTGGTGGCTCCCGTGGAGATACTCTAATCCTCCGCTCTACTAGACGGTACTACCTTGTTAGCATCGACACGAACAGCCATTGCTGCCCTGCTCGTGACCATCGAGCAACTGAAACTTACAACATGAAGTCAGGGGCCAGGGCTACATCTCTGTAAAACGAAGATCAGTTGATGCCACGAGAGAATTCACAAGGAACATGCCTGGGCTACTAGGTACTACTCTGCTTGTTAGCATGATGTGAACAAACGGAAGAATGGGCCAGAGATCATCAAATCAGGCGATCGATCATGAGAGCCACGCATGTTCTGTAGATGGTCAGTGAAGAGTGGACCATGCGGAGCTTGACGACGTTCGTAGAAAGAAGACAAGAGAGGTAGGTTGGGGTCGGCCCAAGGATTGCACACATGTCAGCTATAGCTCATGGTGAAATTTGACAAAATTAACCCTTTGGTGAAACTTTAGCTAAAAATAACTCTTTTTTGAAAAAAATTCTAAAACTAACCCTTTTGTGTGGCTCCCGCATCGGGGGCACCACATATACATGTGCAACTCCCCGCTGGGGAGCCACACCCTTATGTGCAACGCCCCAAGCTGGGGCGCCACACGTGCAGAGCTGTGGCGCCCCAGCTTGAGGCGTTGCACATGTATGTGTGGCGCCCCCGATGCGGGAGCCACAAAAAAGGATTAGTTTCAGATTTTTTTTTCAAAAAAGGGTTATTTTAGGTTGAAGTTTCAAAAAGGGTTAATTTTGTCAAATTTCACTAGCTCATGTGTTCCGTCGTTGTAGGTGAGGGGGCAACCCTTTGTCCCCTTGACTCGGGCGACCCAATCATCCGTTCTCAGCTGGCTGGCAACTGCCAAGTACTGCCATCTCGCTACCAACGGACCTACTGACAATCATGCTCCTTTCCTTCAACTATTATTATTATTATTATTATTATTATTATTATTATTATTATTATTATTATTTGTGTTTATCATGACAATATATACGATGTCATTTTCTCCGGAGATTTAATTGAATTTGCAAACAGTAGTGCACAGTAAAGTCGTGCGGCTGAGCGTGGTTTGCTGCATTTGTTTCGAATTTCAGCCAATCAATTCCACAGTTATCTCGTCCGGTGTGTGGTTACGTCTCAATTGCCACTTCCCCTTTAGCCCGGGAGACAGATAATCCTTTTCATTCCTTTTTCTTGCAACACAAAATTTGTCGCCAGGGCATGCATGACAGGGAAAGGGGCCGGATAAATGTGAACGGGTCTTTCATGCCTAGACGACAAACGAGTACTTTACGGTTGCTTCCTACACTAGGCTTTCCACGCGACCATCAGAGATGAGGTGGCCGAAATGAGCATCAATTGCAATCTAAAGTCTAGACCTCTCATTTCAGCTAATATCCAGCTACCAATTTCTATGTTGTCCGAAGCATATACTGACCGAATAAGGCACAGACACAGCACAAAAGTAGATGTTCGCCGGAACTAGGAGGCCCTTGAGTAATGCAGGAAAGTTTAAGCAAACCAACAAACTTGTAACTTCTAAGATGAAATAAAATATAAGAAGATATTATGTAATATAATGTGCATAAGTTGTCAACTTTGATAACACTAAAAATAGCTACGATCGTCCCTAACCCTGGTGCAACATTGAAATGGCGAACTAGGAACCACTCAAAGAGTGAGACGATATGCAACGCATAAGGACTAAACATGGTCACTTCAGATTCTTCTCTTTTTTATTCCGATCTTGTGTTGTGTGTAAGTTTTTCCACAAGAATTTCTGGTCCTGCTAGATTCAGAAATCACCGCGTAGCAAAAAGACGGAAAATTCCGTATTGCCGGAATTTCCGTTTCCGTGGTCGTTCCGCCGAAATACTCCGTTTCATTTCCGTTTCCGCATAAACGTTTCCGTTTTTGTTTATGTATTTTCATTCTGTTTCCGTTTTTTCGCACAAAAGTCGGAAAGTTTCCGCTCCATTTTCATCCCTACTAAGAACCGTTGGTTAACCACGAGATTCATACATCTACAAAAATGATGAGAAGATGTAGATTAAATGAATATCAATTTCGGTTCAGAATAACTATGTCTCAATCAGAGGACTTATCCGTGTGAAAAAAAATCATAATTTTATGTTCCATTGAGAATATTATGTTCATAGCAAAACAAAAGTCACCGGTTTTGTTTCTCGATTTCTTTAAATTATCCCAAGAGCAAGTTTTGTGGTTGTGTGTGGCGAGGGGTGGCCTGTTTGTCGGGGCGTGGCTATGGTTGGAACTATACACACAATAGGTCATAGTATCTTCATAGTTGTGGTGGCGTTGTCGCTGTAGAATTATGAGATTGCCGGAATATGGTGGATGTATTATTGAGCCTCATGGGCGAGTATATATAGGAGTACAAACTTGGAGGGCAAGAAGCGTCTCCTAGAGATAAGGTAGGAAAGGATTACAAATGGCAAAAACGCTTCTCGAAGAGATGACTTATCCCTAAATGGTGATGCAATTTTTTTTGTATGCCCCAAAATATTGGCTTTGATGATGCAAATACGCAACACCAATGGTACCCAAAAACGCAAACCGTGGACGCGCGCAACTCAACAGCCGAGCTGAATTTCCATCCCTCTTCCCCCGACCGGTGCCGCCGATCCCCCCACCCCACCGCCACCGGCCACAAAACTTACCGCAGCTGGTACCCCGCGTCGTCCCCACTCTGTCTCGACCCTCCGTAGTCCTTCACCACCGATTTTTGCCGCCACAACAGCCCCACGAAGCCTGGATCCACCATTGCCATCGACCTCTCCGGCTTCCCCTCAGCCTGTCCATTGATTGCCGCTGACCGATTTTGTCCCGACGCTAGATAGCAAGGCCAACGGCCTTCAAGACATCATGCCCGTACTGTTGGCCTCCGACCATGTGTCCCCGGCCACACGCACGGCTCACGTTTGCTTGGGTAGGCAGCAGAGTCGTGTGCATTTTTGTTATGCAGAGGTCGGGAGTAATGCTCGAAGATTCATGAAATGGTATAGATATACTCCCTCCGTTTCAAAATAACTGTCTTAGATTTGTCAAAAAGTGGATGTATCTAGACATGAAACAAGTATAGATACATTCACTTTTGGACAACTTTGAGACACTTATTTTGGAACGGAGGGAGTACTGAATTACTGATACTGCACACCACACACAATCACACAATGACTCATCATGCAGATGTACATGAGGGATACCTCTAACGCAAAGCAAAAAAGAAAAGAAAAAACATCCATTTTCCCTGGTCGAGAGGGTTCGTCCAATCGTCCGGGAGATGCAGTGAAGAGACCAGACTTTCTTAGAGATACTTGTCGACACGTTTCGTGTTTCAGACAACACACATCACAGCCCTCTTACCGCCACTTCTGTTCCGGCCGATACGACTCGCGGCGTGCACACACGTCACTCACTGACTTAATTGTCGCCCCAGCCCTGTCAACAAACTTCTACTTACGCACACATCATCGTCGACGATGGATCGACCGTCACGGCGACGTGGCATCCATCGGCGCCACTGTTTTCGGGAGGTATTGACAAAAAGCGCCATGCCATAGCGGGAGGATGGAGCCGACCTCTCGGCCGCGCACCTGACACCTGGTGCCGGTGGTCCGTTCGCGGCCTCGTCTCGTCTGTCCCATCGTCGTCCCGATGGAGTAAATCCGGTCCAAGGGGAGCCCATGTGGGGCTGGCCGGTGTCGCCGAGCGTGACATGTTTGGGGAAAAGCGTTCTTTTGGCTGTGTCCGGCGCCGGTGCTGGCCCGACGGTGACCCGGCGCGACGACTGCTTCGCTGTTCGCGGCGCTCTCGCGGGGGCGGCCGTGGGCGGTCGGCCGCACAGACACGTACGGCCGGAGCGACGGCGAGGCTGCGTGGCTACGCTCCGGCGCGTCGCGGTCGGCCGCCTCGATCGGTTTCGACCGCCTTGATCTACTCTCGCTTGCTACCTTGCCGCTAATCTCCGGCACAGGGCTCGTGGTCAGGTGGCACAAGCCTTGAGTTAGTTCTCTACTCCTACATGTGAGCTCACTGCTCGGTTCTGGGGCAGCCGGGTTACTCGTGTCCATGACCCCATGTAGGAGTATGTTTCTAGAACAAAGAAGAAAGGGCTTGCCCATGACCACAAGCCTTGTGCTGGTTCTCTACATGTTTCATGAAATATAAGTTCAGTGTCAAGTGTTTTTCTGTAAAAGGAAAAAGGAGAAGTTCAGTCTCAGAGATGACACCATGCTGACCGCAGTGTGCCAACTGCATCGAGCCCGTCGAGCAAGGTAAAGGGGCGAACGCACGACCTCACATCAACGGCCGGTGGCTTCCTGCGAGGCTGGGATCCAGAAACCCGTAGCACAAAAGCACAAGTTGATCAACAACATGACTGAACTGGTAACTGTACATGAAGGACATACTTGAATACAGGAGATATCACCATGGTAGACTAACTATGAACCAACTATGGTACTATGCGGCGGCCAAGTCAAGGAATTCCAGACAAGATCGCAGCATCACACAGCGACGGCACAGCGGCGGAAACCATGAGCCGAAGCAGCAATAGGTCGCTGCATCACATTGCGTGGTCACTGTGCTACGACGATCGCCTTCACAGTCCGCGGCCTCCGCGTCGCCATTGACTTGCGCGTCCTCCTCCTCTCGCCGTCTCCGTCTCCGTCTCCGTTCACGCGCGGTTGCTGCTGTAGCTGCCTTTTGCGTTTCAATGCCCGCTTTACTCTGAGACCGAGACTACTAGCTCCGTCTGTCTCCGCGTCACAAACGATCAAGCAACTGCAGTTTACGGCGTGACGGAACAACGATTTAGCAACTGCAGTTTACACTGCATATGCACCTGGTTCAGACCTTCGTCCACTACAAGGTTGAAATTCCGAGTGAAAATTCTGGGGAAGACTAAAAGCAGACAATCAAATGAGGCCACGGTTACATCTCTGAAAAAAGTTGAACACTAACCGATGCCCGAAGACAATTCACAGTGAGCATGCATGCATGGGCTACTACTCCGTACTCCCTACGTTCCATTTTAATTGACTCGCATATATCTATATATGGATGCATCTAGACACGTTTTAGTGTTTGGTACATCCATATCTAGATATATGTGAGTCAATTAAAATGGAACGGAGTGAGTACTTGCTAACATCATATGAACAAGAATGGGCGAGCGATCATCAAATCAGGCGATTGATCATTAGTCTTCCTCACGAGCCACACATGTTCTCTTGAGTCTACATGGACCATGGGGGACGAGCGAGCTTGACGTTCTTGGGAAGATGACAGGGGAAGTAGGTTGTCGTCGGCCCAAGGATTGCTGTACAGATACACACATGTCACCGGAACGTACCATTGGTCCCAGCCATGCATCAGTGCATGGCCACCCCATTGACTTGGGCACAGCCCTATCATCCATTTCGCCATCTCACTACCAACGGGCCTACTGAGAGTGTACAATCCAGATGCATAGTTGGCAATCATTCTCCTATTCCTTCAATTCTTATCTGAATTTATCGCGAAAATACGGTGTCATTTTCTTCAGGGATTTAATTGAATTCCAAACAGTAGTTCAAGTAAAATCGTGTGGCTGAATGTGGTTTGGCTTGCATTTATTTCGAATTTTTTGCCTGTCAAGTCCACTGTTATCTTGGCCTGTCAGTGTGGCTATGTGTCAATTGTGCACTGGTCCTTCTGCCCGCAAGATAGATAATCTTGTCTCCTTCTCTATTTTCTTGCAACACAACAAAGCATGAAAGGGATGCAGGATAGTGTGAACAAGAGCTCGTGCATAGACGACAAATGGGTACTTTACCGTTTCTTTAGAGATGAGGTGGCCGGAATGACCATCAATGGCGATATAGACCCCTGTTTTAAGCTTACAAACAACCTACACGTAATGTCCAGCCTCAAATTAGATTTAGAACGTGTTGGCCTTTTCTTTATATGGTAGCAAGAGCACGCAATTTTACACATGCCTACAATTTTTTGGTATAGGCCACTAGGCCAGAATCGGATATAATGATTTACTACCTCTGTATCTAATTATAAGATGTTTTAGTAGGCTAATTTTACATATCAAAACGTCTTGTAATTTGAGACAGGGGATCGAAGTACTAGATAGACTTCCCGTTTTCTAATTTATTTATTTTTTGAACTTTTTCAAGTCATAGCTAATTAAAGACCGTCGGTCAGAACACACAAAAAAAAGACCGTCTATCAGACCACAAGATTTGTGCAAATACAAAAATGATGATTACTATTGATAGGACTATTTTTACCGAATAAATAAATAAAATGACTGATCTTATGTCGGATTTGTGATGCTCACTTCATTTTTTACCGCAACATTTCAAAGGAGACTTTAACGTGTAGAAAATGCATATTTTTTCTTCAACTGGGAAGGTTCTTGTTGAAATACAATTGCCTAGTCTCTCCTAACAGATCGGTCTTTCAGAAAAATTGGTTAGAGCATGCGATCCAATATGGTATCAGAGCTAAAAGGTCTTAGTTTCAAATAAATATTTCCGGCCTCCCAAAAAGTATCAACGTCCTAGACCCGTGAGCCTAGGCGTGGGTCTAGAAAACAAATTAGCCCCACGGGTCTAGACGTGAGGGGGTGTTGAAATACAATTGCCAAGTATGTCCTAACAGATTCGTTTTATAAGACAATTGGCTAGAGCATGTGATCCAATAGTTCTTTCCAGATCAATATAGATTCACTGTTCTTTTTTATTCGTTTGGACAGGGTATGATGTCATGAGACTAAGTTTTGTGGGTTTTTTGGTACTTCGACGGAAAATAAATCGAATGTTATTTGTGCGTATCGTCATGTGGTGACACAAATTTGCAAAAGTTCTAGTAAAAAGACCCATACTTCATATGTGTCATTTTCATCATCTAGAAGCCCTCACATTTTTCGCCGCCGCTTCATGATCTACTCTCCTCCCTGTAACTCATTTCCTATTTTCCAGCTCCGAAGGTCTCACTTTTGTGCCCCTTCTCGCAACAATCCGCCAAATGGGTTATAATAGATCTTCTTGGTCCCTGCATGTATACGGTCATGAAGTCGGCACCGACCTCTCCGCAACCCACACACAAGAGAATATCATATGAAATTTAAGTTACAAGCCAAACTCTGAGAAAACCATATTTGTAAAGTTTCACAAATTCTAAAATAACATGACAAAAGTGATATCCACTTCCTGGCCTCTGCACCAACTAGGAATGCATACCACCCATACCCTCTAATTTAAGGACCTCTTGATCCCCAAGCGTTGTCATTGCCGATCGGCTTTTTCGGCGCTTGAATCATGTGTCATCCTCCTAGGACGGCTTTGGGGCGAGAAGATCTCCTTCGCCGGGGAGGGGCCTCCATCTATTGGGGCGTCGAGCCTCGATCCTAAAGGGATTGGACTCCTCTGGTTGTCTACTGCAGGCGGACCGGAGAGCAGAGCCGAGCAATGGCCTAGGTGGCGTTGATGATGGTGTTGGCCGGCTGTGGCCATGGAGGACGACACGACGACCATAGCTGGACATAAGGCGGTAGCAGCGGATATTGGTAGCGGACCCGGGTCTCCTCCTGCAAGTGGTGGCGCCTCTAGTTGGGGATGGTCGTGTGGATTTGAGCCATGTGCCCGGACTCATCTGTTCCGGCGAGATCTCCTAGTTCGTGAGACTACCGCTAAATAGAAATCCTTCAACCTACTGTCTCTTGTGAATGATGCAACGACTTGTGCGAATGCCACTAACCTCCTTTGGGTGCATATCCCGGTGGTAGTCTTGACGACTTCCTTGGAAAACTTTAGCTTTGGCTTGCTGCACCGGACAGTGATGGCGTCTGGCGTAGTTTACCTCATTGAAGGCATTGTCTTGCAACTCACATACACTTTGGAGAGATAAAAACTCAGTGGTGTGGTAGCATCGGGCTATGCGGTTCCTAGGAATGGTTGTTTGCTCTGGGGGAAACCCTAGATTTGGATCTTTCGAACCAAAAGATAGCGATATCTGGAGTCGTTCTCCCTCTTAGGACATTGTTTTGAAGCAGATGTTGACTAGAGGTGTCCAGAGGTAAGAGCGGCTTTGCTTCTACCGCTTTATAGATGCAGGTCTCGGAGGCGTGGAGCATCGTGGTCTCGGAGAGGATGCGTGAGGATTGACGCGTATAGGCAGGTGGTGGTGTCTAGCGTCGACGATTGTCTTGGCGAGGACTATGCGGATCCCTATCCTGAAGATGAGTCGTTGGTACGACGGCAATGGCAGTATCTGAAGCATAGAGTGACTCGGCGATGACCCGAGATCTACCTGGTGGGCGTTGTTGTGAGTCTAGGGCACAAGACACTGATGGCAGGATCATCCCCATTGTCGGGTTTGTGAGCGTAGTGGGTGGTTCAGATTGTTTGATGCGTTCTCTCATTAGATCTTTGTTACATAAATTAATAAAAATGTCGTATGCAACTTTTCGCCGCCGCAGTGGTCGGGGTATTAACCTCTTTTTCGAAAACCAATGTTGATTTACAAACGTTCACTATTTAATGCCAAGAAGTACTCCCCCGTCACGTCAAAAAAAAAGTACTCCCCGTTTCACAATATAAGATGTTTTAGCATTTTTACACATTCACATACGTACACATGTATCTAGACATGTTTAGTGTCTATGTACACACTTATTTTGTTATGAATGTACACAATATGTGTAACACCTAAAACATGTTATATTGTGGAACGTGAGGGAGTAGGACTGAAAAGAGGTGTTCTAAAAACATGCTGAATTTGAAACATAATTTAACTCGCCATGACTTGATCTGCGCCAAAGATCGGTGCCAAAAATAAACCAACGGCCCAAAACCGCGACACATGGCCGCTAGGAGGACGCTCGGCAAGCCCTGTACCGCGCCACCGCAACCGTGCAAGCCATGATACCATCCCCGTGCACGAAACAGAGCCATGGGTTAACGTCGCAGCACATGTGCCCGTCTCCTCCGGGAAAAAATCATTCCGGGGTGAGGTACGCGGGGCCGCCGACGTGTTCCCCGATCAGGTCCAACGAAGAGGACAGCCGATGCGACGGGTACGGACAAGGGCAACGTGGCGCCGGAGCTGCTGTCACCGCAACAAATCCCCATAAATGCCAAAAGTTAGCTTTTGGGGCCTTCTTCTTCACGGCTGTGCTGACCGATCGATCAGCTCCTCCGTCTTCCTTCCGTTCCGACCTCTCTCTAGCTAGCTATCTAGACCAGCGCTTTCACGACGGCCTGCCCGTACGCGGCCCTCCGGCCACGCGTCCGGTGTCCCCGCCAAATTCCAGAACCTCCTGATGACTGAATTATGGCTAATATTCGGTTCGGTACGCAGCAAATAAATTTCAATACCTGGCCTTTGTGTTAGTTGATTTGTTTATGGCATATTTTTTAGATAAAGATGTTTTAGTTTGTGCTTGACAAGAGAGTGAACTTGAAGTTGTCAAACATGGTGATCTCAGCTTTTATTCTACTTCTGATAATCTGATTAATGATGGTGATCATGGGTGTAAAGCATCCTGAGAAGCTGACCAATTGGAGTCACATTAAACTCGGTGCACAAGTACTAATGACGACAAAATCAAAACATTCGACACTACGCACGGATTGAGGACAAGCCCAAACACACCTAGCTTCGAGATTATTTCATTGATAATCGGGGGTAGTTGCATGAAGGTAGTCTCTCACTTTGTTCATTTGATCTAATTTTTATTCATATCTGATTTGAACATTTTTTTCCATTCCAGACTATTTGTTACTTGTTTAATCATTTGGATTTGAACAATCATTATAATTTGGATCGTTGTTGTATTATGTGATGTAAAAACATTCATAAGTTTGATTTATACTGTTGTTGCATTGAGAATTTATTGTTACAAATCATAAATTTGAGCAAACCCCTAAAATTGTTTTGCGAGATCGCGCATGTTCGAGCGGAACAAATCTACTAACTCGTTCGTAAAGGTTTACGATATAGGTTTGTACCTTTTGGATCTGTGTGACAAACCGTGTGATACCGGAAAACAATTATGTTGGTACCTCAAACTGGTTTTACGGTGTGCGTATTTAGGATCTGCTAGAGATGCTCTAATCCGACACTGTTTAAAAAAACATACTTCAACACCTGCTGAACGAATTTAAACTCCTTTACAAACTGGCCTTTGTGCAGCTGATTTGTTTATGGTTATATTCTGTGATTCGTATTGTCAAATGGAATGAAATGACTCATGCTTTCTTTGGTGGTTGACACGGGAGTGAGCTTGAACTCGTCAAAGATGGTGATCTAAGTTTTTCTTCTACTCCTCCTGATTAATCATGGTGATCATGGGTGTAAACATCCTGAGAAGTTGACCAAGTGGCGTCACATTAACTCCGGTGCACAACTACTAATGAATGATGGCGGTATGTATGAACGGCGTTGGGTTCATACAGTACGTACATCTTCTCCCACAGGGTGTCGCTGGCTTGCTTATATAAAGCCACAGGAGACGCACCTGACTATCACAAAGCACTAATCACGAACAAGACTCAGTGCTAAGGATGCGCTTCCCGCCTCGACAGTGAAATTCATCTCCTGCGATTACCAACCAATTCAGAGTCTCTCACACAGCCTAGCTAGCCTCCTGCAGCATCGGCATCGATCGATGGACGCCAACATCCGCACTCTGTCTCCGGCGAGCTTCTCGGGGGAAGTGCGCTCCGCGGTGTCGTCCCTGCTCCTGTCCCCGGGCGGCGCAAGCGCGCTCGACACCGTCTTCTCCCACCTCCCACCCCCGGTCACTATACCGCCGCTCGGGTCCAGCGTCTACTACCGCCAGTGCGAGCTCCTCCGCGCATTCGCCGCCACGCAGCCGCAACATCACCACCACGCCGCCGGCGCCGCCACTACCTCCTCCTCCTCGGCCGCGAGTTTTCTTCCCTTTCCCTGCGCGGGGCACGACGGACCAGCGAGTTTTCTTCCCTTTCCCGGCGCGGGGCACGACGACGCGACGGCGCTGCGGACGACGAAGACATACCGCGGCGTGCGGCAGCGGCAGTGGGGCAAGTGGGTGGCGGAGATCAGGCTGCCGCAGAACCGGGTGCGCGTCTGGCTCGGCACCTACGACTCGCCCGAGACCGCCGCGCACGCCTACGACCGCGCCGCCTACAGGCTCCGCGGCGAGTACGCGCGCCTCAACTTCCCCGGCGTCATGGACTGTCCCACCGACGACGGCTGCCCCGAATCCCTCCGGAAGCTCCGCGACGCCGTCGACGCCAAGATCCAAGCCATCCGCGTGCGCATGGCGCGCAAGCGCGCGCGCGCCAGGCGGCTGCGAGAGGAGAGCAAGCAGAGCAGCCAGCGCGCAGACGCCGAGTTCGCTCAGCTGCCGCCGACGGCCACCCAGCCCGTACTTTCGGAGAGCTTCGAGACTTCCGAGACGACAACGACCACCACGACGTCGTCGTACGGGTCGCCGGATGGAGCGCTCTCCGTGGCCGACGCCGAGTGCTCGCTGCAGAAGATGCCGTCTTTCGACCCGGAGCTGATCTGGGAGATGCTCAACTTCTAGCTGGCTGATAGAACTAAAGGTTGAGCTCGTAGGAATTGCAGGTAGCAGGTGTTGGATTTTTCATCCTTGAGGATAGATACAGTTAACCACCTATTCACTACAAGGATATATGAGCAATAAAATGCCCAGCAAAATTGGGCACCCTAGCGACCGCTAATTAGTAGCAACTTTCTGCATCTGTCATGGAGTCATGGATTTGCATCGACAAGATGTAAAAAAAACTGTTCCTAAATTTTATATAGCTCTACTGAAGTGTTAATTGATTTTATTGTTCTTCAGTTAGCACCACATGCTCTGCTGTCCTCTGTTTCTTGCTCTGTTTTTTGAATTTACTCCCAGCCTTACGATACAGCAAGAAATGGGATATTTGTGTGAGAATTTACACAGATCTCTCCGTATTTAGAAGTTCATGCTTAGAAGCATGAGTGCAAATGGCCGGGTTTTAGCATTCCCAAGTAGCCACTTACCAAATCTTATTATGAGGTTTGTTCATTTGATTTTCTGAAAGGAACATTGCAGCTGTGGTCCAAGAGGAATTGAGAGATTGAAACTGAAGCATGTGCAGCATCTTTCGCTGCCAGCATGTGCCGAAAACAGTGGCTGGTTGGTTGAGCCGGGCTCCACCGCTGGATATCAATCTCCCAGTTTCTAGCCAATCCCTAGAAATCTGGCCAGGGCATCCATGATTGGAATGTTTTGGTGGATAAAAGCACCATTCATATATTCCTAATTGAAAGCTTTGTTTAGTCTCTCGTGATTTTCCAACATTTACAAGTACAGGGAGACTCTCTAGTCGCAGGGACGGATCCACATAGGGTCATGGGTGTGCACATGCACACCCAAATATTTGGAAATGAAAATCATATATATATTTTATTGTAGGTATATGTACTAATGGTGTTGTAGTTTTGAGCAACATAAGTACGTAACATCAATCTAATCTTACTATCTTATGATTCTGTAGTACTTCTCTAATTTCTGCAAAAAATCGATGAATTATCTAGCTATGGTAAAAAAAAGTTTCGATTTTATCTATTTGAGTCATTTATAGAGTAACCAAAAAAAATTGAACACCCAAATTTGAAAACCTGGATCCGTCCCTGTCTAGTCGTGCAAAGAAAATGTGTACATATCTTTCAGGTCAATGTCCTGTCCAGTACTTCAGGAACGCGTGCTGTCAATTTGGAATTTGGGGGAGCAGTGTACCTGCAGTTGTTAGTTTAGTCATACCGGTTCAGTCAGATTGCATTGAAGAAGATGTTCCTGAAAACAGAGAAGCATCCGGTCAAAATCAATCCAAATCCAAATCACAAAGGCGTTCGGAACTGCTGAGCACCGCCTGGTGTTGAAACCGGTTGGTGGAGTCTGGACGATGGAACAGCTTCAGAGGCAATTGATGCAGACTGACTGGTTCGAGCCAAGGACCAACTCAGCTGGCGTGGGGATGAAGCGCAAATCTGCTGGGCTTTGATCTTCATATTTTCGTTGTAGTAGCGTTGGTCTTCTGTTTTTGCTTTCCGTGGTTGGACCTAATTCTCTCTCTATATGTATGGTCTCCACGACTAATTATCTCTCTATATATATGGTCTCATCTATAATACGAGTATATTTTTTACTTGGACATTATATTTTCTCTTACAATTACCAAACTTGACAATTTCATTCCCCCTACATTTACCAAATTTAACATTTAATATTGTTTGTTAGAGATAGATACAATGTTTTTAACATCTAACATTACATATATATACATGCACAGAATCTACATAATATTTTGCGAGGAAGTTGATGTTAGTATTTTTTATTTTTGAAAATCGGCTTGTAATAGACCTTTAGAAGAACATATTCAAGTCTTCTAGATGTGAAAAAATTACGAAAAAAAATGTTCGACTAACTGTTAGTATTTTTATGTGTCCATGTATATTATGGATATTTTGATATCTTGGTAGAGAGCTCTACAACTATTTATTTTTTTGCGGGAGTGGAAACGAAAAGTTACACCAAGCTTCTTACAGAAGAAACCAGAAGAAACACAAAATTACAGAAAAGTCCAGCTTCTGGAACCCAGCGCCTTCTCCGCAGCGAAGCACGTGCCGCCGGCGCGCCGCCGCCACTCCTCCACACACTTGGACTGGGAGGATCCCCTCGACGGACGGGAAGTCGACGGACCTCAGCTTCGAGAAGCCTCCATTAGGGGTGAAAACGGAGCGGATACGGTCGAATAGTAGTGAAACCATATCCGTGACCATATTTTTTCCGGATACGGAGTCGGAGCGGATAGTGTGCGGATACGAATACGGAATCGGATCTTGTCGGTTAAGAATATGGATCGAATACGGAACGAATACGGTTCGGTTGCGGATAAACATTTCGTCGGATGTCGCATTGAAAATAGGACTGGTATATAGCAGATATTATGAACTAACTTACTCCAAATTAACTCTATGTATTGTGATATACTAAGATAGATAATGTTTTCATACTCATATTTCCATTTCCAAGTGGCTACTTAATTTTGCCCTTGCATGACCTAAGGGTGCCTCCCAAAAATGTGATTCACAAATATGGTAGTGACTTGAGCAAAGACTTTTCAAGAGTTGTGTAAGTACATAAGTTTTATCTTGCCCAACAACTCAGGTTCGAGGTGTTACTTGTCGGATATTACGCCGGATATTTGTCGGATATAACCGTGAAATATGGTATATCTTCGGATACGGGTGGATATTAGTAAAACCACATCTTTTTCCGTATCCGTTAATTACTATCCGTATCCGTGACCGTATCCGGCAACTATCCGACGTATCCGTATTTGCCTTCCGTAAGGCTCCAGTCGGTCGGTCGGTCGGAAATAATCCGTATCGTTTTCACCCCTAGCCTCCATCCTTCACCACGAACGGCACCGGCTTGGTCAACTCCAGCATCTCCACCTAGATCTTCGAACACCGGCTCCGCCAACACGAACGCCGGCTCGGGGGAAGGCGCGTCGAAGCTCCGAGGAGTCGCGAGCACGCCGGGGACAGCAGCCCTGCCTCGAACCTCCGCCGGAGACTCCAGAGCAGGGGAGAAGGAAGCCGTCCACCAAAACAACTCCGACACCGCCGCCAACTCCACAGCGCCGCCGGCGAAAGCCCTACACCTACCTACACTATGTACACGCCGGGATCTGCCGATCCCCCAACCTCCCGCCGCTGGAGCGGCCGGCGGAGGCGGGGAATCGCACAGATCACCGGCGGCAAGGTGGTCTGTGCGGGGGGGGGGGGGGGGGTCGAAAAATTCGCCCTTTCCTGTAGCTGGGGAAAGGAGACCGGTCTAAGTAGAGAGCTCTACAACTAATGGTCTCATAAATATTTTGATAGAGGTTTGGTGCATATTCTTATGTTTGAAGTGTACATAATTAGAAAACTCGGGAGTTGGAGTTGTTGCTTGAAGAGAGAGAGAGAGAGAAAGAGAGAGAGAGAAATATCAGGCCGAAGCACCCGAACGTGGCACGCTGGCAGCCACGCGCCGATGATCTCCCGAAATGTGACGGAGCCGCGCGCCGCCGCGTCTGCCTGAACCTGGTAACCACCATGTATGACGCGTGCTTCGGGTGCAGAGTGCAGAGCTCGCCGATGCAGAGCGTGGCGAACCTGGAGCAGAGGCCCTGGGGGCGGCGTCATGTCCGTTGAAGTGTCGCTCCTGCTGCTCCTCACGCGTTGGTTAGCAGCTGGGCGCCCACGAGAGCAGACGGACAAAACGACGCCGGGAAGTCGCTAGAGGAGAAGTTGAGCATCTCCCAGATGAGCTCCGGGTCGAAAGACGGCATCTTCTGCAGCGAGCACTCGGCGTCGGCGACGGAGAACGCCTCCTCCGGCGACCCGTACGACGACGTCGTGGTCGTGGTCGTCTCGGAAGTCGCGGCGCTCTCCGAGAGGACGGGATGTGCGGCCGTCGGCGGCAGCTGAGCGGACTCGGCGTCTGCGCGTTGGCTGCTCTGCTTGCTCTCCTCGCGCAGCCGCCTGGCGCGAGCGCGCTTGCGAGCCATCCGGACGCGGATTGCCTGGATCTTGGCGTCGACGGCGTCGCGGAGCTTCCGGAGGGATTCGGGGCAGCCGTCGTCGCTGGCGCAGTCCATGACGCCGGGGAAGTTGAGGCGCGCGTACTCGCCGCGGAGCCTGTAGGCGGCGCGGTCGTAGGCGTGCGCGGCGGTCTCGGGCGAGTCGTAGGTGCCGAGCCAGACGCGCACCCGGTTCTGCGGCAGCCTGATCTCCGCCACCCACTTGCCCCACTGCCTCTGCCTCACGCCGCGGTATGTCTTGGTCTTCGCCAGCGCCGCTCCGTCGTGCTCCGCGCCAGGAAAAGGAAGAAAACTCGCCGCTCCGTCGTGCCCCGCGCCGGGAAAGGGAAGAAAACTCGCGGCCGAGGAGGAGGCGGTAGTGGCGTGGTGTTTGTGCGGCTGTGTGGCGGCGAAGGAGCGGAGGAGCTCGCACTGGCGGTAGTAGACGCTGGAGCCGAGCGGCGGGATGGTGACGGGGGGCGGGAGGTGGGAGAAGACGGTTTCAAGCGCGCTGGCGCTGCCCTGGGACAGGAGGAGGGACGACACCGCCGAGCGCACCTCCCCTGTGAAGCTCGCCGGAGAGAGAGTGCGGATGCTGGCGTCCATCGATCGATGCCGATGCTGCAGGAGCTAGCTGGGCTGTGTGTGTGATGAGTTGGTTTGTAATCGCGGGAGAGGAATTTCAGGGACGAGGCGGAGGTGTATCCTTAGCTCGAGTCTTGTTAGTGATTAGTGCTTTGAGATTTTGTCCATGTCAGGTGCGCCTCCTGTGGCTTTATATAGAACACACGAGCACCAGCCCGGTCTTACCTTTGTACCCAGTACCCATGGGGAATCCGTATGTATGAACCCGACGCCGTTGATACAATGATACACACTGCTAACCAACTGAGGGGATTATAGTTGTCCCGGGGTTAATACGACGCCACTTGGTCAACTTCTCAGGATGTTTATACCCATGATCACAATGATTAATTGGAGGAGTCACTAACGGAAATCAGAAATTTGCCATGCGGCAAAATCACACGGCAAACAAGACTCGGAACACGGCAAAGCCCACACGGCATAAAACGTGTCGGCAAAGGATTTTGCCGTGCGCTTTCTGAAAATCAACACGGCACAGGGCTTTGCCGTGCGCCCTCCTTTCCTGCACGGCAAATTTCTGTCAGAATATGGTCAACCCTCTTGTCAGTTCTTTGCCGTGTGCATCCGCGAGAAGAATGACGGCACAGATTCCAGGTTTGCCGTGTGTCTGGAGAGATTGCATCCAGCGGGTGTAGGGTTTCGCCGTAGCGGGGTCCGGAGCGTGAAAACTCCCACCAAAACTTGCATGGGTCCCTAATATATGTATTAGAGTGTGTTGGTAGGTTGTGGGAACCAAGATACGGCTCCGAGGTGCGACCCGCTTCACCGACCCCTCTTACTCCGTAGTAAGTTCCGACACTTAGAGGTGAAAACTCCCGTGTCGGGTGCCGGGCACGGAATCATGCGACGAACCACATGAAATGTTGGTTCCCCATGGTCCTATGTACCAACCTAACACAACCAAGCAAAAAAGTTCATGTGTCTACCCCCTCTCGGCGCCGGTCAAAGGGGTAGATCGACAGGTTTGACTTTTTTCCAGCGGGTGTAGGGTTTCGCCGTAGCGAGGTCCGGAGCGTGAAAACTCCCGTGTCGGGTGCCGGGATGGAATCGTGTGTTAATATTTGCCCAAAGTTGGGTTCAGATGTTTATACGATGTAACCTAACATAAGGAGGGAGAAAAGCCTAAACCTCTCTGCTTTGCCGTGTGGCTAACACCAAGGCACACGGCAAACAAAATTTGTGCCGTGTGGCTATCACAGATGAACACGGCAAACAAAATATTTGCCGTGTGTCCAACACAGAGGCTCACGGCAAAGGCTTAATTTAGAGCGCGGGAAATTGCCCGCCACGACGGGGACAAAATTGCCGATATTTATTTGAAGCGCGGGAAAGTTGCCGATGTTGGTCGTCGTTGGTCCTACCAATTTGCCGTGTGGTCGAGGCAAAACGCACGGCAAAGAATTCTCTGCCGAGCATGTGTTTTTTGCCGTGTGTTATTCGTGCAGTTTGCCGTGCCGATTTCTTTGCCGTGCGCCTTTGCTGTACTCTGTCGTGGTTGCCTTCTTTGCCGTGAGCTGAGGTTGTCCAGCACGGCACAGTTCTCTTTGCCGTGTTCCGAGACGAGGGGGCACACGGCAAAGAACTTGCCTCACGGGAAACGCAGATTTTCCGGTAGTGAGTTGAAGAAAAACAGGGATCACCACCTTGACGACTTCAAGCTCACTCCCGTGCCAACCACCAGTAAAAGCATGAGTCTTTTCATTCCGTTTTACAATACAATCACCAGACACCATAAACTAATCAACTATAGTAAGCAAAATACCAGCTTCTGGAGCCGTTTAAATTCATCAGTCATCAGGTGTCGAGTTTTGCCTGCTGCCAAGCCAACCGAACCAAACATGAGCCGTGCCCTGGGAAAATTGGCTGATGGATGTGGCCGGAGGGCCGTGCTCGGGCATGCCGTCGTGAAAGCCGCTGGCCTAGCAGAGGTCGGAACGGAAGGAAGCACAGGACGGAGGAGCTGATCGAGCTCTGATCACAGCCGTGAAGAAGAAGGCCCCAAAAGCAACTTTTGGTATTTATGGCGATTGGTTGCGGCGACAGCAGCGTTCGTCCTCCCCGCGCCACGTCGCCCTTGCCAGTACTCTCTGTCGGCGGCCCCGCGTATCTCGCGCCGGAAAGATTTGTTTCTCAGGAGAGACGGGCGCACATGTGCGACGATCGACGTTAACGCATTGCCCTGTTTCGTGCACGCGATGGTATCATGCATGCAGAGGCAGCCTTGCACGGTTGCCCGTGGAGCGGTACAGGGCTTGCCGATGGTTCGCCTAGCGGCCAAGTGTCTTGGTTTCGAGCCGATCGTTTATGGTTGGCACGGATCTTAGGCGCAGAACAAAGTTATGGACAAAATCTGTGAAAACTAAATACAAATTATATTTAAATTCAGCGTGTTTTTACAAAATCTCTCTTCTATCCTATTTTTTGGCAGTAAGTAATGACAAAGATCTTGAGCTTCCGCTTGTCTGCAGAACATGACTGTCATTATATTTTGGAATTTGTGAAACGTTCCACATGTGGTGTCTCTGGAGTTTTTCTTGTAACCTGGTATTCACCTAATATTCTCTCGTGTTTGGCAAGCGAAGAGGATGGTGGCGAGTGCGTGGCGACTGCATGGTCGTATGTAAGCAATAAATTGCAGTATACTTTGATATGGTGCAATGCCGTGAGAAGGGGGCACGACAGTGACCGTTAAAGTCGGTGAATAGGAGACGGTTGGTCTTAGAAGAAAATCATACCCTACTTATACGAGTAAAAGAGATAATTTTTATAAATAAAGTACATAAGAAAATGCTTACAAATACTCACGTACATTCACTCTATGAAATATGAATGCACACGCACAATATACCTATGAGCACCTCTGATAAACTGAGCCGAAAGATCATAAAGTATACAAAGTTTTCACAGTCGTCTCGCTATTGACGGGCACGTCACCCACCAATGAAAGAATAGTGCCGATTAGATTCTGGATTAATTTCTGATAAATACGAGCACCCATCCATGTCTATTCGAGCCTAGGTGGGCTTGTTCCACCACGAGGAATTTAACACTTAGTTCGCAAGGGTGAGTCTGTTATGACGTGGACAAATTATTTCGAATTCAAGAAAAATTATGCAATTTTTTCTACACAACGTGAGACCCCTCTGATTGCTTGGGTAAAAATGGAGTGATTATCGCAAATCCGAATCAGGAATAGTTATTTGTTGGGGTCAAATAGACAGTCATCCGGTCAATATTCAGCATGTTTGTTCTTGTACAAATCTATGGTTAGACCGAATGGTGTTAATTAGTTCTAACATGGAAATGGTTCAAAAATAATTAAATTCAGAAACGGGAAGTTGATCTAGTACTAGTAAATCATTTCTCCTACTACTTCTCATTGTAGCCTAATGGCCCTTTTTTTTACGAAAGGCAGCGAGCACTGCTCTCCTTTTTCATTAAGAGGAAACCGGAACAAATGCCGGCGAATTACAGAAGTTACAGAGGAAACAAGAGGACAATAGAGAAATAGAAACAAGACACTAAGGAAACAACTTCGCGAGGAGAGGAAGACTTGCGTTGGACGCTAGCGCACAGGGATCATCACTGCCGTAGACGAAGAGCTTCAGTCAGCCGAGATTAGCCACGATGGTGCTGGAGCAACCGAAGAGCAACACATTGCCGAGTCCACACCCGGACGAAGGGCCATGCGCGGC
Source organism: Poa pratensis (assembly GCA_947311845.1). NCBI lineage: Eukaryota > Viridiplantae > Streptophyta > Magnoliopsida > Poales > Poaceae > Poa > Poa pratensis. Next base: position 50,420,435 of record CAMZMU010000060.1, read on the forward strand.
ATGCGCCGCCGAGGTTTTACACAACAACCAATAGAATAATCGAAGGGTATCACGAAGCCGAGTTTGACACCCGGGAGACATCCCGGCACTAGCCCGAGCCATTAGCCGTCTTCAGAGGAGAGCATCCAGCCCTTCCATAGGAACTCGAGCGGTGTGATCATGGAGACAAAAAAAAAACCCAACAACACCACCAACACCACCGCCTACTCCCCACCGGTCCCTCCAGCTGAGTCCATCTTCCTAATGGCCTATACAAAAGTGTGCATGCAGACATGTGTACAAATCGCGTTCGCCCGCAACCATATGTATCGAACTGGTCAACGCCTTCTAAACAAAAATGGTAGCTGGATATTACGTGTAGGTTGTTTGTAAGCTTAAAACAGAGGTCTATATCGCCACTGATGCTCATTCCGGCCACCTCATCTCTTGCATGGAAAGCCTACCGGAGGACGCAACTGTAAAGTAGTCGTTTGTCGTCTTGGCACGAGCTCTCGTTCACACTTATCCTCTTTCCCGGCACTTATCCTCTTTGCCAGAAACAAGAAAAGAAAAAAAGGAGAAAAGATTATCTATCTCCCAGGTAACAGGAGCGGTGTGCAATCGACACGTAGCCATGCAGCTGACAAGATAACCGTGGATTTCACAGGCAAGAATTCGAACAAATGTAGTAGCCAAACCATGCTCATCCACACGACTTTGCTTGCACCACTGCTTTGGAATTCAATTAAATTCCTGGAGAAAATGACATTGAATATATTTTCGCTAGGAACATGATTGCCAATTATGCATCTGGATTGCGCACTGCTCCGTGGGTCCGTTGGTAGCGAGATGGCAGTACTTGGCAACCAGCTGAGAATGGATGATAGGGCTGCCCAAGTCAATTAATGGGGGTGGCCAATGGTACGTTCTGGTGTGTGCCCCCTCGGTGACGGAACGCTAGAGCATCCCTTGGGCCGACCACCACCTACCTCTTGTAGTCCCGTGTCATCTTTGGACGAACGTCAAGCTTCCCATGGTGCACTCCTCACTGTTCACTGACCATGCATCTAGAGAACATGCATGCTTGGCTCGTGAGGAAGACGACTCATGATCGATCGCCTGATTTGATGATCCCTCGCCCATTCTTCCGTCGGTTCACATCGATCATGCTAGCAAGGATATATATAGTCATGTTGCCCATCCATGCTCCCTTTGAAGTGTTTTCGGGCATCAACTGATCTTCGTTCCGTATACCCTCGTTGAACTGAAGAACCACACGAAATCCCCACTTGGAAACAATTAACTTTACAGCGAACCCCCATGCCCGTGAGTTGTGACGAGGAGACGGAGCTAGTAGTCTCGGTCTCAGAGTAACGCGGCATTGAAACGCAAAAGGCAACAAGCATCTACAGCAACCGCGCGTGAACGGAGACGGCGACGGCGAGAGGAGGGGGATGAGGCAGCGGAGGGACGCGCAAGTCAATGGCGACGGGGAGGCCGCGGACTGCCAAGGCGGAGCCGAGCCGCGTAGTAAGGTGACAACGCAATGTGATGCCGCGGTGCTGCCGCTGTGATGCAGATCTGTGTGTAATTCCTTGACTTGCCGCGCGGCGTAGTACCTGGTTAGTTTGGCATGAAGATATCTCCTGTATTCAAGTCGGCTCATTCGTGTACAGTTGCAAGTTCAGTCATGTTGTTCAACTTGTGCTAGTTTCTGTGAGGACAAGGTCACGATGCATTGCCCAAGTTGGCGCAGTAGTATACGCTCAGCATGGTGTCATCTCTGCGTCAGAGGAACCATCCGTGCCATGCCGGATAGATATCAGAGCGCAACATACGCTGCCGTCGCCGTCGCGCCGCGCGTACGTGTACGTCCGGGCAACCGCCCGCTGCGAGAGCGCCGTGAACAGCGAAGCGGTCGTCGCCGTCGCGTCGCGGTCGGGCCAGCAGCGGCGCCGGACACGGCCGAAAGACCCCTTTTCCGCTGGCAGGTCAAGCTCCCCCCACACACACCAGCCCACATGGGCTCATCTTCTAGCTTGGACCGCAGTGACGGCCATGTTTCCCCGATCGGGACGAGCCCACCCCGACGAGACGAGACGAGGCGGCGAAGGGAGCACCGCAGCAGGTGTCAGGTGCTCGGCCGAGAGGTCGGCTCCATGCTGACCTTATGGCATGGCCCTTTTTGTCAAAACCGGAGGGAGAAACACTGGCTCCGATGGATGCCGATGCCACTCGATAGCTATCGACGCGAGCCACGTCGCCGGGACGCTCTATCCATCGTCGGGTCGCCCGGAGTAGAAGTTTGTTGAGAGGGCCGGGGGCGACAATCAAGTCAGTCAGGCAGGTGTGTGAGTTTGGTGGCGTACGTGGCGTCCCGGCGAGGGATGCCGTCGCGAAAGCAGATACTCCAGAGATCGCATGAATGGAACACGAGACGAGCTCTCACTCTCAGCACAGCCCTGAAGAAGGCCCCCAAAGCAAACTTTTGGCATTAGTTGCAGCGGCCGGAGCGTCGCCCAGCGCCATGTCGCCTTCCCGTACGGCCGTACCCGTCACATCGGCGGTGCTCTCGGCTGGACGCGGTCCAGGCAGCCGTTATCGGTGATCCGGGAGACGGACACGTCGGCCGCCCCGCGTATCGCGCGCCGGAATTATTTCCTTCCCAGGGGAGACGGGCACATGTGGTGCTGATGCTAACCTGTCGCCCTGTTTCGTGCACGGGGATGGCAGATGAAGGGAGGGAGAAGCTTGCACGGTTTCAGTGCTTTCAGGCTCATCTTCGTCTGAAAGGATAAAGGAAAGCGAAATAACAGGTAAGGTCCAAACGATAAAAACCAAGTGAATAAAACATTTTTAAGTTTCTGAATTCTCATAAGAAAACATGTGTCGGGGGAGTATCCCCGGGTAGGGTCAAGGCTTGGCATAAGTAGAGTTCGAAGGTGTGCCGAGGTACGGAAAGGACCGACCTGTTTGGGCCTGGAAATGTCCGAGCTTCATCTTGACCTGGAGATTACAGGCCGACCTATCTTGCCAGGAGGGGTCCGAGGATAAGCTGTGGGAAGGAAGTGAAGTCCGACCTGGTAAAAGATCTTATGCGCAGGAGGCCATAGCTCGGGCAGGAGTCAATGCTCCAGTCACTTCTCGCCTGACACGGGAGCGTCTGTTACGGAGCGTGGCAGAGGCGTGCCCCGGGTTCTGCGGGTCTGCACGTCTCTGACCACTGACCCCTAGAGTTCCGAGGTCAGGGCTACGAGGTAGCTCGGCGCGGCTACGTCCTGTCTCAGTCAGAGGGGACATCCTAGCTCCACTGTGGTGATGCAGGGGATGGGCATGTCATGTCTTGTCCCTGACAGGAGTGCAATGATGATCAAAGCAGAGGCATGGCTACAGTACTCGGCGAGGGGCACTATGGTAACCCGGCTAGCCTATATAAGGGGCTTCTACCCCTCCTGTGCTGACGACGACGGGAGGAAAGGAGGAAAACAAAGAAGAAGAAAGAAAAGAGACCCCGGCACCCTAGTTGATTCTCCTTGTAACTTCATCTCCCACCTCAAGCTCTCACCCTTGTACCATCACACAGCTCGAGGAGCGACCTGTACTAGTCATCTTGTGCTATATACTGACTAGGATAGTGCTGCAGTAGGGTGTTACCTCCGCAAGAGGGCCCCGAAGCAGGGTACATCGTGGTGTTCTTCGTGTTCTTGGTTGGTTGGTTTTCAGTTCGTGTTCTTGCGGTTTTTGGTGTGTTCTTGCTTGTGCACTTCAAGAGTGCATAAACCCTCCCCGGATTCCCCCAACGACCATTCGGCCCCATCTTAGCCATACCCATGGCATCTGTCGTGATCCCACCACGACAGTTGGCGCCCACCGTGGGGCAGATTGAGGCGTTGGAGGGAGTATACATCCGGACGGGCTCAGGCGAGCGTGTTCTTTCCGGGCTCATCGCCAAGATCGGTGAGTTCAACTTCGTCAGCGACAACGCGGGGTGCTTCGCCGGCAAGCCCTTCCCCGAGCATGGCTTCACCATGATGCTCGGCAGCTTCGTCACCTACGTTGCTGTCGAGGTTGTTCGCGAGTACCCGGAGCAGGTGCTCGTGGACGACGAAACTCCTCTCCTTGCGGCGCTAGGTCGGCGTATCACTCGCCCTGAGAGCTGCGTCGAGGTGATGATGACCGGTACGGTGGATGCCGCTGGCAGAGGAGATGCCAGCAGATCCAAGCCGGCCGAGGTTGCGGCTAAGGTGAGAGCTGCAAAGCCCAGGCTAGAGAAGGAGTTGCCTGGCACCCCTGAGGTGCAGGGCCGAGGTGCAGTCCTAACAAAGATAGCAGAGACACTAGCAGATCCTGTAGATCCCGGAGTAGATATAGTGATGACTGCGGCCGAGCTAGAGGAGAAGCGTGTCTTGTTGCAAAAGGAGGTTGTAGCCATGATAGCAGCCCGAGATGAGTTCAATAGAGATCTGCGTGAGTACAATGCAGCGAATGGCTTCACCCCGGTTGCAGCTGATACCAGTAGGTTAGCCGGGGTGCGGCAGAGAGGCAAGGGGCTCAATGACGAGATGAACAGGGAGGCTCGACCTACCACCTCGGCTAGGAGTGAGAGTCGCGTGTCAACTGGAAGGCCGGTGTATAGTTCCCCTGCCAAGAACCTCAGAGCTGCCGAGGCAGGCAGGGCCGAGCTATCCGGGTTGACTGGAGATGCATGGCGTGCGCAGCAAAAGCGAGTCAATGAATTGGTCTATGTAGCTAACCAGCAGAATGAGGCTCTCCGCAGAGCCGGGGCTGGTGATTCGCAGATGGTCTATTCAGCTAGGCCCGTTAGTCAGGTGTCCAAGGGGCAAGCCTCGTCTCCACTCGTCGGAGGAGCCGATCGAGCCCGGAGTGTCAACTCGGGTCAGAACAAGCAGCTGCTGAAGTATGATCCGGTGTTAGCAGCAAAGCAGAAGGTGGGCCAGGGCAATGCTAGCCGGGCTAGGGGTAACTCCGGCCAGGGAAATCAGAATGGTGGGCAAGCAGCATCGGCTGGCCGAGGTAAACCACCTCCGCCCCCGAGGTATCAGCAACAACCCCGGCCGCAGGAGCAGTATCAGCCAGAGCCGGAGTATGCTCAGCAACCTCAGAACGTCGGTCAAGGCGATGACCGATACGATGATGGAGACTCGGCCATGGCGCGGGCCGGGTATCACAGAGTGGATGGGGCGTTGGGACCTCGGATAGGAGCTCGGATGTTAGCTCCGGGCGACGTCCGCAACAAGCTGGATAGAATCTACTTGTCCGAGCAACTGGAGGAGGAAGGCCCTCCTGGTCCGGCATGTTTTGGACCTCGGATCATGAGGGAGCCACCACCACCAGTATCTCAGTTCCAGTTAGGTCGGAACGCCAAGCCATACAACGGGAGCACCAAGCCACAAGATTGGTTGACAGATTATGTATCCTCGGTGCACATAGCGGGGGGCAATCGCCGATGGGCGGTCCGGTATCTCCCGCACATGTTGGAGGGTCCAGCTCGGATCTGGCTGAATAATTTGCCGGAGTATAGTATCAACTCCTGGATAGACTTGGAGCTGGCGTTTAACAGCAACTTTGCTAGTACCTACAAAAGGCCAAACCGACCTCAGCTCCTGGCAGCATGTAAGCAAGATGATCATGAAACTGATCGGAGTTCTTAACTCGGTGGAGCAATGTCCGGAATTCCTGTGAAGGAGTTGTAGAGGCCCAGGCCATCTCCTGGTTTGCAGATGGTTGCCGACATGGCAGTATGCTGTGGCAGAGGCTACAGAGAGATATGCCGAAATCCCTTGCAGAGGCAATCCGGATTGCGGATTCTTATGCTCTTGGTGATCCGATGCAGCCAGCAGCCGAGGCAGGAGCACGTAACAGAAGAAGGGAGCCAATAAATAACCGGCTCGGACCGAGGTATAGTGACCGCCAAGAGCTCGGGCACAAGAGGAGGGAGCCGGACTACCCGTACACCTCGAACCAAGTTGCAGCGGTGAACCCGGATCAGCCCGAAGCTGGAGGTGTCCAGAGGCCGAAAATCAGTGGTCCGGCATTTAGTCCGAACCCAGAGCCACCCTTGACTTATGAATCAATGATAGATGGTCCCTGCCGTTACCATACGACCGATCCGCGTAAGCCAGCCAACCATTCAACCCGGCAGTGCAGCTGGCACCGCAGGATCAGGGAAGAAGGGGCAAGGGCCGGAGGAAACAGAGGAGGACCACCTCAGAGATTTCAGCCAGGTCTAACCCGAATCTGTCCGGAGCAAATGTTACCCCAATAACCACTGCACCTCCTCCGAGGCCTGCAGCGGCAAGACCGGTGAATGTGGTGAACGTCCGAGGTAACAACAACAATGGTGGTGCCGGACCAAGCCAGCAGTATGAATACCCCGGAAATGACTATAGAGAGGCTCATGCGAGCTATGTGGTCTTTGTGACCGAGCCCACTGACAAGAAGAGTGTGCAGAGGCGTGCCATGGAGGTGAATGCAGTAATGCCGGTGGTGCCGACCTACATGAACTGGTCTGAGCAGGAGGTCACTTGGAGCAGGAAAGATACACCTCGGATCATGCCGAGCCCTGGAAGGTATGCCCTGGTGGTAGATCCGACGTTGTGCGGGCCTACTAACAATGTAAGGTTTACCCGAGTTCTGGTGGACAATGGCAGTGCCATCAACATCATGTACCGGACACAATGGTGAAGTTAGGCATATCCCAAATCAGTTAATGCCTAGCAGTTGTACCTTTCATGGGATTGTGCCTGGCGTTTCCTGTGCACCCATGGGCAAGATATGGGTGGATGTAGCATTTGGAACCAAGGATAACTGCCGAGTTGAGAGTATCGAGTTCGAGGTGGTGGACTTGGAGAGTGCATACCATGCATTGCTTGGAAGGCCAGCCCTGGCCAAGTTCATGATTTCCACCCATGTGGCGTACCTGAAGATGAAAATGCCAGGGCCCAGTGGGATCATAACCATCTCGGGTGATTACAAGCGAGCCATTCAGTGTGCCTCGGCGGGGTCTAATCTGGCCGAGGCTTTGGTGATTGCAGCTGAGAAGAAGAAACTGCACGAAGTGGTGGCAATGGCGCAGTCCACGCAGCTCGGCGTGTCCGGACTGATGAGCCCGGACTCAGCTGCTGCGTTCGAGGTGCCCAAGGAGACCAAGAGAATTCCCATTGACCCGGAGCACCCGAGCGCATGGCCATCATTGGGCCGGGCTGGGCGAGAAATAGGAAGGCGAGCTCTGTCACTTCCTCCGTGAGAATCGGGATATCTTTGCATGGTCAGCTAAGGACCTGCCTGGTGTTCCGAGGGAGTTGGCAGAGCACTCTTTATTTGTCAGGCCGGAGGTGAAACCGGTGAGGCAACCGACCCGTCGTCTCTCAGACGACCGAAGACAAGTGGTGCTGGACGAGCTGGCTAAGTTGCTTGCAGCCGGGTTCATAATGGAGGTGCTGCATCCGGACTGGATATCCAATCCAGTCTTGGTGGAAAAGAAGAAGGACGAGCCAGCCGTGGTCAAGGTGTGGCGCATGTGCATCGACTTCACTAACCTCAACAAGGCGTGCCCGAAGGATCCGTTTCCATTACCTCGGATTGATCAAGTGATCGATTCTACTGCTGGTTGTGAACTGTTGTCCTTTATCGATGCGTACTCTGGTTTTCACCAGATACCACTGAACTCGAAAGATCAAATAAAGACTGCCTTTATTACCCCGTATGGGGCGTACTGCTATCGTGTCATGTGTTTTGGTCTGAGAAATGCCGGGGCAACTTATCAGAGGTGTATGCAGAAATGCCTGCACTCTCAGATGGGTAAAAATGTGCAAGTGTATGTCGATGATATTGTCATCAAGTCTAAGGAGAAACATACTCTCCTCGAGGATCTCGAGGAGACATTTGTGAACCTGAGAAAGTATAGGTTGAAACTTAACCCGGACAAGTGCACCTTTGGTGTCCCGGCTGGAAAGTTGCTCGGCTTCCTGGTGTCTAGCCGGGTATTGAGGTTAACCCGGCCAAGATCCGAGCTATTGAGAACATGAGATTACCGGAGTGTTTGAAAGATGTGCAGAAATTCACGGGGTGTCTAGCCTCGTTGAGCCGATTTGTAAGCAGGTTGGGAGAAAAGCCTTACCTTGTACCAACTCATGAAGAAAAGTACCGGGTTCACATGGACCCCGCAGGCCGACGTGGCGTTCAGTGAGCTGAAAAAGATGTTGTCCACCGCCCGGTGTTGGCATCACCATTGCACAATGAGCCGATGTTACTTTACATTGCAGCCACAAACCGAGTTGTAAGTGTGGCAGTGGTGGTGGAGCGCGAAGAAGGTGGCAGGTCGGTTCAAAGACCAGTGTATTACTTGAGCGAGGTGATCTCTACCTCGAAGCAGAATTACCCTCACTACCAGAAGATGACGTATGGTGTCTACCTGGCGGTCAAGAAGTTGAAGCATTATTTCCAGGAGCATCCCATGACGGTGGTATGCGAAGCTCCAATCTCGGAGATCATCGGGTGCAAAGATGCAACTGGCCGGTTGCCAAATGGGCGATCGAGGTGTCTCCATATGCACCGCTGTATGAGAGAAGAGATGCAATCAAATCCCAGGCGTTGCCGGACTTCTTTTGTGATTGGGCCGAGATGCAGTATGAGCCACCCAGGCCGGACTATAATTATTGGAAGATGCATTTTGATGGGTCCAAAACAAAGATCGGGCTGGGGGCTGGAATAGTCCTCACCTCGCCAAAGCGAGATCAGTTGAAGTACGTGCTGCAGATTCATTTCTCAGCATCAAACAATGTGGCGGAGTATGAGGCCTTAATCCATGGCCTCAAGGTGGCAAAGGAGATCGGTATCCGGCGTGTAGAGTGCTTCGGCGATTCCGACCTGGTGGTGCAACAATCTTCTGGAACTTGGGATGCACTGGATGCCAACATGGCGTTGTATCGGTTCCATGTGCAAAAGATATCCGGGTTCTTTGAAGGGTGTGAGTACAGGCATATACCTCGGACAGAAAACAATGCTGCCGACGTGTTGTCAAAGCTCGGTTCATCTAAGGAGGCAATACCACCTGGAGTAGCCCTGAATCACTTGAGAACTCCTTCAATCAAACCTTCCCTGAATCCGAATCTATTTACATCCCGGCTGAGCAAGAGCCCGGACCTGTTCCAATGGAGGTAGACGTCGGTTGCGTTTGCTCGGACCCGGGGACTGCGTGGCAGAGCTCGGGGACTGCGCACCGAACCCGGGGACTGCTCATCAAAACTCGGGGACTGGTCGCAGGATGGTGGAGGAAATAATGGAGGAATTATGGTGGCCGAACCAATGGAGGTGGACGAGGAACTTTTTCCTTTGCACCCAGTGCCGGAGTGGGCGGAGCAGATCATGAAGTTCATAACGGAGGGAGTTTGCCAAGTGACACAACCGAGGCTAGGAGAATCCAAAGGAGGGCCAAGGCGTACACCATCATAAACAAGGAGCTCTACAAAAGAAGCGTAACCGAGGTGTTGCAACGGTGTGTCGAGCCAGCTGAAGGCAAGGAGATGCTTTTGGAGATCCACCAAGGAGAGTGTGGACATCATTGCAGCACAAGAGCTTTAGTGGCCAAGGCGTTTCGCCATGGGTTCTATTGGCCCACCGCTCTTGCTGATGCCGAGGACATAGTCCGGAGATGTGAAGGATGCCAAAGGTTTGCCAAGCAAACGCATGTGCCAGCCTCGGCGCTCAAAACAATTCCTATCACTTGGCCGTTTGCGGTATGGTGTTTAGATATGGTGGGAGAGTTCAAACCAGCCCGAGGTAACATGACACACATACTGGTGATGGTGGACAAATTCACCAAATGGATCGAGGTGAAACCAATTCGGAAGTTGGATGGTCATTCAGCAGTGACTTTCTTGAAGGAAATCATTCTGCGATATGGGTACCCCATAGCATTATCTCGGACAACGGCACGAACTTTGCTGTTGGAGAGTTTGCTCGGTTTTGCATGAACAAGGGAATCCGGCTGGACATAGCCTCGGTGGCACATCCGGAGTCTAATGGGCAAGTGGAAAGATCAAATGCTCTAGTGTTGGCCGGCATCAAGGCTCGGCTTATTGAACCACTGCTGAAAACTCCGGGGTGCTGGATTGATGAGATACCAGCAGTACTATGGGGTCTAAGGACCACGCCAAATCGATCAACTGGCTATACGCCATTTTTTATGGTCTATGGGGCAGAAGCTGTACTACCCACTGACATTGAGTATGATGCGCCCAGAGTGGCCATGTACACTGAAGCCGAGGCAAAGGAGGCTCGGGAGGATGCAGTAGATCTGCTTGAGGAGGCTAGAGAGTTGGCCTCATCTCGGTCAGCAATATACCAGCAAGGTCTCCGGCGTTATCATAGCCGGAGTGTCAACCCTCGTGTGTTTCACGAGGGAGATTTGGTGTTGAGGCTGGTGCAGCGCAAGAAAGGTCGGCACAAGTTGTCACCTCCATGGGAGGGACCGTACATTGTGAGCCGAGCTCTGCTCAATGATTCCTACTATCTAATAGATGCGCAGGAACCAGGGAAGATGGGCTGGACAACCCCGGATCAGAGGTCAGGCGACCATGGAATATAGCTCTACTCCGACCTTTCTACTCATGAAAGGCGCAATGTATGTACCTCGGTTAATCCTTAATAAAATGTCGGCACTCCGAGGTTGAAGCTCGGGACTGCCTCGCTCTGTGCTTGTGTTTTATCTCTGTTTGTCAGTTTCGTTCATATGCCGAACTATTTTGAACCTCGTCTCAAACTTCAAGTAATGTGTGCTATGTAACTAATCTTGTGACTCGACTGGCATCTGCCTAAAAGGTAGTCAAGAGCAAAGATGAAAAAACGTGGGAGACATGAAAATGAACTCGGGGACTCGGTCCAAAAATATAGTTCGGCATGTGTCGTTTACTAACCCCTGTCTTTACCTTTCGTTTATGTCGGATGGTTTTGGAAACACACTTCGAGATTTGCTAAGTACTGTATGCTATAAACAACAATCTTGTGACTCGACTGTCGAACGCCTAAATGGTAGACAAGAGCAAAGAATGCCAGATATAGTAAACACGAAAGTGAACTCGGGGACTTGTTCCAAAAGGGTTCGGCATAAGTTCTTAGAAAAGCTTGGTTCGGATAGCAAGTTAAAAGTAATGGTAGCAAAGCAAACTACTTAAGGTCTGTTACATCTGCACCCGGCATACCGGGGATTTAATGTTTTGCTTAAATAAATTCAGGCCTCGGAACCAGAGACCTCGGTCGCCGAAGTGGTGGCAGTGGGAGCCTCGGGCGCAGCAACCTCGGGCGCAGGAACAACCTCGGTCGCGGAAGCAACCTCGGTTGTGGGAGTTGTTGCCGGGGTGTCCGTCACGTCGGAGGAAATCACCTCGGTGGCTACAGCTTTGCCGGACTTGCCCTTGGAGTTCGGAGGTTCGTCGAAGCTGAAGTCATCATCAGAGCCTTCGGCCACCTCGGTTGTTTTGCCAGCCTTGCCCTTGGAACTCTCTGGCTCTTCAAAGTCAATTCCTCGCCTTCAGAACTTTCTTCACCGGACTCTCCTTCCTCGTCCGAGCTCTCTTCGTCCTCTGAGTAAAGGCGCCCTTCATTGAAGATCCGGGTGTTTGCATAACTAGCAAAGAGGTCGGCTGCTGCTTGGCGTTTCGCAATGCCATCAGGGGTGGAGTTCCAGGAGAGCCCTTGCGCAAGGAGTAACAGTATGGATCTCAATCTCTTCATACCAGGACAGCACGAATACCAGGGCCTTGTCCGATCCAGCCCGAGCCGATGAGCATCTCCACTCCCGAAGTCTAGCCTCGGCTCCTTTCAGCTTGGTGGCGAGCTCGTCGATGCAAGTGGAGCATTAACCTTGGGCCAGAGGGCACGGTGGACCTCGATGGCAGCATCAACCAGCTTGGTTCCAATGGCTCTGAGCGGCCTGATCCGAGCATTGAGGGCGACAAGGTGGTCTGGATATCCCAGCTGTCGCTGAGGGTTTCTGTCTCAGCCCTCTTTGCCCGAGCTGCTTGAACTTCGCGGATAGCCTTGTCCTTGGAGTGCTCGAAGTTCTCTGAAGAGGACAAAAAGGCTGTTGCTGAAATAAGACATACGGTGGCACGGGGTCTAGGTCGGCAGAAAATAAGGAAAAGGGGAAAAGAAACTTACTGTCCATTTGGTCGTTAATCCGAGTAAGCTCGGACAAACAGCTTTTCGAGATAGCCCGGAGGGCGGTAAGTTCGGCTTCGGCCGAGGTGGCACGGCTCTCCAGGGTCTTGGCAAGATTTTGCTGCTGTTCGGCGGCCTGGTCCTTAACCTTCATAGCGTCTCCGCAGCAGTCTTGGCTTCATTAGCCCGGTTCAGCTCTTGCTGCAGCCGAGCTATTTCATCCTCGGCTGTCTTCAGCTTGGAGGCGTGATCTTTGTCGCTCTGCTCCTTGGCGGATAGAAGAGTCCGGTGAGACTTCTTCAGTCTGTTGTGATCTAGCAGGAGGTTCTTGAAGACCTTTGTCCGAGCATTGTTGCATCCTGAAGAAATAGAGAGATCAGTTCGAAGAAATCCGAGGTCTTTTTAGTACCCGAGGCCCGGGGACTTGGCATTGGCCTCGGGGACTCAGCGTGGAGAAATGACAAGTTTTTGAGATTCAAGTCGAGCAATTTTAACTCGGTGGAGTATCAATTGCTCAACCCGAATCTCGGGGACTGGGAATAGTATGTGTTGGTCATTTGATATCAAAGGAAGAAAGAAAGTTGTAAAGAAACTTACCGAGGCCTTCTTGCTGCAATCGAGGACTGCAGCTGCATGGTGTAAATGGACTGGAGCACGGCGCTGGGTCCAACGGGATGCTCAGAGCCCGGGTTAGAGGAGACCTCGGCAGTGTCAGCCGAGTTCCAGTCTATGTCATAATGCTTCTCTGAGCCTAAGCTGTTCCCGCTCTGGGTCCGGAGTTGCCCGACCTCCCAGCTGCTGATGTCCGGCTGAGTGGTAGCAGCAAAAAGAGCTCGGGAGGTGGCGACCTGAGAGCTTGTGGGCGCAATCTTGGTGGAGGTGGACTTCGGCGCAGGAACGTGCGGCACCAGTTGGGTGCTCGCAGCCTTGGGTCCCGTTGGCGGTGGCGGCATTGGAGTTTGTTGGGCTGTTTGGGAGGCTCAACAACAGAATCTTTCTGCTGCTGTTGGAGCTGTTGCTTCTGCTGCTGTTGTTGTTGTTTCTTCTTTTGTTGCTGCTGCTGCTGGTTGCGCGCAGCCTGAGACTTGGGGGAGAGCCGAGGCTCCTGCACGGTCTTTGCCGGAGTCTTGGCGCGGTCTGTCTCCGCATCTTTCTGAGGAGGTGGAGGAGTCTGACCTCGGCGGGGAGCAGAGCTCGGCGGTGGAAGTTCGGAGGAGGAGACGCGCACTGGGGAGGAGACGGTCTTATCCGGGCTGGTAAGGTCGATGGACGGTCCTGGAGGAGAGGCTCTGGCGGGGCTTCCGAGGTTGACCTCAACTTCGGGGGTCTGAGTTTCAACCACTGGAGGCAGTGGTGAGTGTATGGAGCTGTGGCTCTGCTTGATATGCCGAGCCGGGCTGGACAAAAGAGAGAAAGATTAAGTTAGAATGTAAAAAACTTAACCTCGGAGCAGCGTGAGGAGTAAGGAGGAGCAAAGGAGGAGCAAATGTGACTTACGCATCTTCCTCCACGGGGTCTCGTTTCTTGCGCTTCGCCGAGGTTTTCTTGGCACGCTTGGCTTTGGGCGCCGCAGTATCCGAGGTCTTGGAAGCCTCGGCATCCGAGGTACCAGGTCCTGAGCGCTTCCGGGAAGCTGCAGACGCTGGATGAAAGTTCTTATATGTTGGAGGAGCATATGAAATGGGAATAATGTTGACAGGTTCCAGAATTTGGCAATCGTCATCATCATCGTCGTCAGACCAGTCTCTGATGGAGGTGGGAACTTGTTTCTTACCCGGGTTGGAGGAGCCAGTCTTTGGGGCGGACCTCGGAACGGCCTTAGGGATCGGAAGGTGATCCTCATTGTCCGGGTCTTCAGTCTCCGAACCTTCCAGGGCGAGGCGGGCAGGAGCCCAGTTCGACGGCTCCGGGCCGTCCTCGATCAGCTGCCGGGCGAACCGCTGCAGGAGTGGCGAAAAAGAGTTGAGTTAAGAAGCAACCAAGGTGTGCAAGACCGGAGCGTAAGCTCGGAAATTTAGTAAAGTACTCACTTGCTCCGGAAGATTTTCTCTGTTGTGAGGCTCCACGCCCCATGTCCACTCCTCGTCCATCTCAGTCTGGGCAACGGCTTTGACCCGGCGCCAGACTGAGGCCTTGGAGAGAGCCTTGCTGCTGATCCGAGTAGGATCGAGTAGACCTTCCATATGGCAGATCTTATGGGCTCGTTGTTGGAGGGGGCTGACTCTTCGATCCACGAAAGTCCGGAGGATGTCATCGGAACCCCACCCTCTTTTCTTGAGATCCAGCATGTATTCATGGATCTCTTGAACCTCGGCGTAGGCGTCCTCCGGGTTGAAATCCCAGTTGAGTTGGGCAGTGGGAGGGCCGAGCTGGAAGTCCGGGAGGTTGATGAGGTCGACAGTGCCGGGGTTCCTCACATAGAAAAAGGATCGATTCCACTTCTTACAGCTCTCCAGGCCTTTGATCCGTGGGAACTCGGAGCCCAGCCGGGGTGAGATAGCGGCCGCCCCGCAGGCGGTCATATCCTTGTGCACAACATCCTTGTTGGGGATGCTCTGTTTCTTCAGCTGGAAGTACTTGGCCCAGCCTTCAACGCTCGGCCAGAGGCCGAGGTATCCTTCAGAGAAAGCTGCGTAGCACGACAGCTGTAGTATGGAGTTAGCTGGGAGGTGGTGCGGCTGCAAGCCGAAGAACTTCAGAAATTCTCGAAAGAACTTGCTGGCCGGAAGTCCGAATCCGCGCTCGAAGTGAGAGACAAACACCACTCTCTCGCCGGGTTGGCGATCGGTTCGCCGTCCCCAGTGTGAAGACGATACAGCAGTTCGGCTGGGATTCGATGAGTTTCTTTGAGCCATTTAATATCATCGTCGGTGACGTCCGAGCCATCCCATCCACCTCTCTCGCTGGCTGCCGACATGTTGGCACTTTCCTGCAGAAAAGGGAGGTTCAACCGGGGTAAGTACCTCGGACAGTTCAAGGTTCCACCGGGGTAGGTACCTCGG
This sequence comes from Poa pratensis, assembly GCA_947311845.1. Taxonomy (NCBI): domain Eukaryota; kingdom Viridiplantae; phylum Streptophyta; class Magnoliopsida; order Poales; family Poaceae; genus Poa; species Poa pratensis. Next base: position 50,435,596 of record CAMZMU010000060.1, read on the forward strand.
ACAGTTCAGGATAGCCGGGGTATAATACCTCGGATCAGTCAAAACAGCCGGGCTAAAGAGTTTTTAGGCGGGAAACACGTTTCTACCGTGGCAAGATGCTAGCAAAGATCTACCGGTGAGCAAAAAGGGAAATAAAATCAAGTTCATCCAGGGGCAAAACTGAAAGGGCAGTGCTACGGATACATCTGGTACAAGTCTAGAGGAGATCTAAAAATGGCTAAGATGGTGCAAAGATAGAGCATCGGGTTCCTCAAGTTCATCATATGCATCCAGATCCTCGAGTTCATCGAAGGATGAACCTGTTCATGGCTATGGCAACGGAGGGGAGATAAGGAACTCACCGGTGAGGTACTCGAAGATCGGGGAAAGATCGACGACGGAGTGGCAGCGCAAGGCGCGGTGCGCGTTTCCGGCGAGATTCTTCGAGACGGCGAGGTCGCAGCGACAAGTGCTTGACGGCGGCGAGGGAGGCAGAGCGCACGGAGCAATGGGCACGAGCAGTGGGCGATGGAGGAAGAAGACGGTGAAGTTACCCGTGGGGCCCTATTTATAGCCGCGTGCGGTAACTGCACGCATTAACTACGCCACTACCGCGCGGTTATCGGGAAGGCGCGGGATCGTGTGCGGGTGGGCGCACGGTTACGCGATTGGTGGCCGCACGATCGGCCACATCGTGGGCCGCAGTGTGGCAACCGCCCACCTCGGATTTCCTGTGCCGGTCAGCGCGAGAATCGAGGAGTCGCGGGCGGTCAAATGGGTCTCGCACTTGAGTGCGCAGGTGCGCTGTTTGGTGGGTCCGGCTGACGAGGGCGGCGTGTGGTCAGGATCTGTCTTTCAGAGGTCCGGGCTTCGAGGTTCGGGCAGAGATTCTTCGCCACGTGCCTCGGAAGATCTTGGGGCAAGATTGTGCTCTGTCGAACAGCTCGGAAAGTTCAGTTTGCATATCTACCTCGGATTAGATGGTGGTATGTGGGAAGTACCTCGGCGGACCTATGTTTGAGGTCGGTTTTAGAGGTGGTGTCTTGCTTGTTTTGAACCTGCTACGGCCCTCCATCCGAGGTCGTAGGACCGCACCAGCTTCGGGGACTAATGTCGGGGGAGTATCCCCGGGTAGGGTCAAGGCTTGGCATAAGTGGAGTTCGAAGGTGTGCCGAGGTACGGAAAGGGCCGACCTGTTTGGGCCTGGGAATGTCCGAGCTTCATCTTGACCTGGAGATTACAGGCCGACCTATCTTGCCAGGAGGGGTCCGAGGATGAGCTGTGGGAAGGAAGTGAAGTCCGACCTGGTAAAAGATCTTATGCGCAGGAGGCCATAGCTCGGGCAGGAGTCAATGCTCCAGTCACTTCTCGCCTGACACGGAGCGTCTGTCACGGAGCGTGGCAGAGGCGTGCCCCGGGTTCTGCGGGTCTGCACGTCTCTGACCACTGACCCCTAGAGTTCCGAGGTCAGGGCTACGAGGTAGCTCGGCGCGGCTACGTCCTGTCTCAGTCAGAGGGGATATCCTAGCTCCACTGTGGTGATGCAGGGGATGGGCATGTCATGTCTTGTCCCTGACAGGAGTGCAATGATGATCAAAGCAGAGGCATGGCTACAGTACTCGGCGAGGGCACTATGGTAACCCGGCTAGCCTATATAAGGGGCTTCTACCCCTCCTGTGCTGACGACGACGGGAGGAAAGGAGGAAAACAAAGAAGAAGAAAGAAAAGAGACCCCGACACCCTAGTTGATTCTCCTTGTAACTTCATCTCCCACCTCAAGCTCTCACCCTTGTACCATCACACAGCTCGAGGAGCGACCTGTACTAGTCATCTTGTGCTATATACTGACTAGGATAGTGCTGCAGTAGGGGTGTTACCTCCGCAAGAGGGCCCCGAAGCAGGGTACATCGTGGTGTTCTTCGTGTTCTTGGTTGGTTGGTTTTCAGTTCGTGTTCTTGCGGTTTTTGGTGTGTTCTTGCTTGTGCACTTCAAGAGTGCATAAACCCTCCCCGGATTCCCCCAACGACCATTCGGCCCCATCTTAGCCATACCCATGGCATCTGTCGTGATCCCACCACGACAACATGTGTGTTGAGTGATGTTCTACAAGCATGAGTTATTTCAAGTTCAAAACACAATTCATTTGGGAGTTATGAATAATCCAGATTTAGCAATGAAAAGTGACAAACATCACCAGTAACATGTCACCTTGATTTTTTTTTAGATCAAGGGATTACAGATCGAAGAACACAGAACTAGCAGTACAATCCTCAGTAAAATTGAAAACAAACCCGAATCTTGAGGATCCAGCAGCACCTACGCCTCCTCACCACGGTGCCCGCCGACCGCGCGCTGCCGCCGCACTCCACCGAGCCGGCGAACCCGCAGCGAACCGCGGCCAGGAAGCCGCCGTCTTCAATCACCGCCTGGGTCTTGCGGAGCAGATGATGTTGGCAGACCACCAGAGCAGAGCCACCGTCTTGATCCAGCGCCGATGAAGTCGACGCCGAAGACGGCCAGGCAGATCTGAACCCCGGCCTCCTTCCCACTCTACACGAACCCTGCCGCCGTCGGAGGAGGCAACGGCAAGGTGAGGACGCCTCTGCAGCACGCCGGCCCGCCGGAGACGAAGCCGAGGGGGAAACCGCAGAGAGTCAACGCGCGCGACACCGCCCTTCCCACCACGGCCACGCCGCCCGAGACCCCCGATCTACTTCGCCGGAGCGCAGATCCGGTGATTCCCCACCCTCCCGCCGCCGAGCAGCCGGCGGAGAGAAGGAAATCACCGGATACGCCGGCGGCCGCTGGTCGACGCGGGGTCGCCCCCCCGTCACCTTGATTTTTTTCTTACCTCTAAAATAGATATTGTGTTTGAACTTCAAATTTGACATGTTTAGAAAATAGCACACGCTTCAACAAATCACACAATTTTTAGAACTAGATGAAATTGTCAGTCTCTTAGCCGTGCTGTCGTCTATCACCCAAAACCCTCGTCGGACGGCATTAGATGCACTTTCAGTGTGCCTATAGCTCTTCGCATTGAGGACCAACAATCCTAGCGCGAAACTAATACCCAAATTTGTTAACACGGTACAACAAATTTGTCTGATTCCCACAAGCACACCGACGGTTAGGACATATTTTTGCCGGGTGCTGCATATGTTGTCCACCCATGTTGCATGTGTTTTTGACTTTTTCTACAAAAATCTTCTGTAGCGGAGTGAGATTCGCTGCAACGGGTAGGAATTTGTTGTATTGGCATTGTCGAAATGTTGCTACGTTTTTCGTATAGTTTACTCCAACCATGGAGTAACAAATCTTGAGATGAAGTTGGATTGTACAAATTTTTGTTGTGTTTGGGTAAGGGGAATATTGCAATAGTCGGACAAATTAAGATTTTGTGTTTTATAAATATTTGACGATCGGGAGAGTGCAGAATCTGCCGGCCGACGATCAACATTGTCCATAATTGTGTGGACCAAGTTGTAAAATACTTCTTAAGTGTGCAATTTTTTAATATTGTTCATTTAAAAAACAATCATAATATTTGGCCTAGAGCTGAAGAAATAATATATAAATTTTAGATGCTCAAATATAGGATGAAGAAATCTCTCCTAGAATATTTTTGCTAGGTATGTATGCCCTAGAGCATTCTTGTAAGTTATGATGGATATATTAAAATATACATGAAAATTTTAAATACTCCATAGTCATGTAAGCTAAATAACATGATACCCGCAAAATTTAGGTTACTCGCAAAACATACGTTGAAAGAATCAATTTCACCCTTTTTGTTTTGGTATTTTTTTATCTAAAGGGAATTGAGCGGAATGCATCTTATTGCAAGATGTGCAAAATAACATTTAACATGATACTCACAAAATTTAGGTTACAATATATTATTTCATTATTAAATTTGGTTCAACTGAATTAGCAATGATACACCATAGAATTGTAAGATGGAAAATTGTATCATAATTTTGACCAAGACTTTATAAGGCTATTTTTGTTAACTGTAATCAAACGGTTACACAAGAGACTAACCAGTAAAAAATTAGTATAAAAGTTTGACAATTAATGTTTCTAATGCACATAAAGCGTATAAATTTATTAAAGAAAATTTAACGCAATTCAATATATCTCTCTCCACATCGCCAACATCAAATTATCTACCTGCATCGACTTCTTTGGTTTCGCAGAGTCGAGACATATTATTGGTTCAGAGTTTTTTTGCTAGATGCTCTTTATGTATGATCATTAATTATATTATGTGGTCAAACATTTTATAATATTTTTTATTTTTGTCTCAACAACAATTTCCTCAAATATATTTTCACCTTTTTTTTATCTATTTATGATTAGTATTGACTTGTTCGATGAGACTTACTCTAAAAATACGCACTAATGCAAATCACTCACAAAGTAATGCACCTTGAATCTGTAGGGTACACGCAACAATGTCACTACACCATATGCTATGAATAAGATAGTATATTCTAAAAATCAGTAAAAATGTACAACACCATTAAGGGAAATGATATCCATGAGCTCCATCCAAATAAATGTCTTCTTAATAAACTATTGTTCAAGCTGTTACGGAGTATTCTTTGTAAATAACTACTTCAGAAGGAAAACTTGTCGCTTTCTTCGTCCTGGCCACTCCAGGGGACTCTCAATTTTTGAAGGTCACCATGCAAGTCTAGGGCGTTTTCTTTACCAACTCTAACGGACAATGAGTGTATTCTTAAGATATTTCACCAGTTTTATTTAAATTTCATTCAAATTTTGTAAAATATAAAAACTTTGAATGTATATTTGAACCTTTGGTCATTTTTTGTACCAGTGTCGGACAAGTGTCCCACACCTCTCAAAGCGGACATATATTGGGGTATACGGACAAATTGCAGGGGTGCGGGTGGAGATGCTCTTACGTGAAATGAGAGGTCTAGATTCCTTCAATTGATGCATCCATCTGCCATGGTTCCGTGGAAAGCCTGGCACAGAAAAGAAGCAACTGTAAAGTACTCGTTTGTCGTCTACGCATGAGCTCTTATTCCCATTTATCTTCTTTCGCTTTCATCTTCCGAAAGCAATTTTGTGTTGCAAGAAAATAGAAAAGGAGACAACATTACCTACCTTGCGGGCAAAATGAGCAGTGCAATTGACACACATAGCCACGCAGCTGACAAGATAACTGTGGACTTCACAGGCACGCTAATTCGAAACAAATGTAGCTAAACTACACGCATGCACCCGACTTTACTTTCCTTGCTTTGGCATATCACTACGGGAATCCTCCAAGACACCGACGGCTGGCAACCGTCGGCGTAGACTGAAGGCCGTCGGCGTAGCCATAGCCCGACGGTCGCCGTCGGCGTAGAGCCCCGTCGGCGTACCAACCTGGCCGTCGGCGTACGTGGACCCCGTCGGCGTACGTGGTGGTGGGACCCACAAGACGGCGTCCAGCCGTTCCGTCAGTCCACCATGCGCCGACGGCAATGCCGTCGGCGTACACATCCGGAAAAAGTCAAAAAAAGCTGAGCCACCGCCGCCGGATCACCGGCCGGCCGAGCCTACCACCTCACCGACAGAGGCCATGGTGAGGGAGGCCACGACCAGCACAGGCCACGGCCGAGCGGTGGGCAGCAGAGCACAAAAAAAACTGGCGGAGAGCAACGGAGGTGAACAAGTGGCGGAGAGGAACTAGTCGGTGTCGGCAGCGGCGTCCGCTGCTGCTGTGGAGCACGGCGAGGTCGGGGCCGGGCTTGCCTCGGGTCGACCGCAGCGAGAACGCAGCGGGGAAGCACGCGGGAGGCGACGAGCTGCGCGGGTAGGCCGAGCTGGAGATGGCCGGCGAGCTCATACTTGTCCCCGGGCTGCAGCAGCGCGGCCTCCCCAGCCCCCTCCTGGCCGTCGCTCCCGTACCCCTCGTCGTCGTCCTCGTTGTCGCTGCCGCCGAGGCCAAGCCGCTTGAAGGCGTGCTCGCTGAGCACGGAGTTGGGCGAGGCAATGGCGGCGGCCGAGCGCCCAGCAGCGCCTAAGCCCCACGTCGCCTCACCACGGCCGCCGCCGCCGGGCCTCAGCCCCCACCGCTCGCGACGGGGCCCACGCTCCCACTAATAGCAGTGCCTCGCGCCCGCCTCCGGCCGTCGTCGCCCGCCGCTCGCGAGGCCTCGCCCTGCGACCTGCACAAGATGAGGATAAGGTTGTGTGCGTGAATGATTGTGTGCGTACAGATAAGGATTGGGTGTGCGACCTGCCCAGGAGGAGAAAACACACATGCTACGTTATCGATCCAAAGCGGTCCGTCCTGACCAATCAGATTGCAGCATTTCGAATGACGCGGATAGTGTGTTTTCTCCTCGACGCTTCAGATCGAATCGTTCGGATTTACATGGATCGCGTGATTCTCGTCATTGCAGTTTCACAAAACGCTCGGTAAATATGGGGATAACCCATAAAATATGTACTAATATTTGTCACAATTTGATGGGCGCCTTTTTGCAACATAATTTTGATACTTGCTTCACAAAAAAGTTATTTTGCCGTTTAACAAATAGAAAATGGTATGTTTTAAAAACAATCGCAATTTACTTTTTTGCAAAGATGTTTGACACACCAAGACACACTTATGTGTCAAATATAGACATTTTATCACAAATTATTACACGGGATGACCATAACTTGGTCATTTGGCTCGATGTTTGACCGTTTTTTCACAAAATAAAAGAAACTGAGAAAATAAAAGAAACTGAGAAAATAAAAGCACCTAGACCTTGGCGCGATTGGAGGTCGCCGCCGACCTCCTTGGGCTGCGATGCGGCTGCTGCACCCAGCGCCGGAGCTGCAGTTGGATTGGAAAGGGATAAGAGGGGATATGGGAACGACAAGGACGGAGCGAGAGGATAAGAGGGATCGGAGAAAATTATTTTGTTTCTGTTTTTGTTTTTGACCAGCAGTCCAACCTCCAATCAGAAGCGGATCGTGTGATGCACACGGATGGTGTGCTTTCTCTTACACTCTGGCAGCCGTTGGTTTGCACAGAACAACCATCCAACGCCTCAGAATCGTAATCCACGTGAAACACTTTCTAGCCAATCAAAACGCCTAGTTTGTTTGCTTTTATCTTTATCTTTTTCTTTGATTATGTAGAAGTGACTATTGCATAAAAGAATTCTTGTGTACTACCATATTTCTTTTACTTGCTTCAAAAAAAAGTCATTTTCGACATTTAGGAAATGTAAAATGATACTTATAAAAATAATTTGAAAAAACTCAATTCGTCAACATTGTTGCCCAAATCAAAATACACCTATTTGCCAAATATGAGGACTTTATCACAAACTATGCGTATTGTCTCTTCTTCTGTATATAGCGAAGGCGTTTTTCAAATTATTTTATAAATATCATTCTCCATTTTTTAAGTGTCAAAATGACTTTTTTGTGAACCAAGTACAAAAAATATGGTGCAAAATGGACCATCTCATTTTTTGTGACGTGCCGAAGGAAGGTTGCATTTTTTTACACGAAAAGTTAACTTCTCATTTTCGGAGCGTCGAAACCCGGCATTTTTGTGAAGCAGCTCGTTTATGTTAAATTTTTGGAAGCATTTTAAATTGCGTTAATGCAAGTCATATTTGGTGGAACATATGATAGCACCCCAAGAAATAATATTTTAAAGCATCTTGTTCATTTGACCGGTTATTGCCATGTAGACCGAAATAGTATAAGTATGAATAAAATTAGTCTCGGAACCGTACATCAACGAATCATATCCGAGTTGGTATAGACGCAGCGGTATATTGGTCGCGTCCCAGGTTCGAAACCTCTTGGACGCGTTTTCTTTTTCGGTACGCCGACGGCCTGACGTTAGACGTCCGTTCGAACCGGGCCGAATTGTCGCGGCGCAGCTGTTACGCCATCCAAATACATACGCCGACGACCCGACATTTGGCCGTCGGCGTACATATGGGCCGTCGGCGTCTTGGGCCAGTCCCGTAGTGTATTGCCGTGAGAAGAGGCACTCAGAAGTCTGAACGCGCAGTGATAAAAAAACATGAAATATCTTTTCTTTGAAAAAAAAGAACTTTCGTAATTTGCATCGCCGCATGATAATAGACCATTTGGCTTTATCAATGAAGAATTCACATAACCACATAGAGATATAAACGGATCGGATAATACTCTCTTCGTACTCTTTATCATATATTTTTGTTCTGTTCAAAGCGAAACAAATAATAACCCGACGACTCGAATGCAGATTATATCAGACTACAGATATAAAAAATGGAGCGGATTTGGACTTGAAAAAGGAAAAAAACATATCAAATAAGTAGACGCAAAGAAACATGATTTCACTATACAAACAATAGGAACAAAAAATATACAAGCGCATAACACTAGACAAGAACCACACTTTCAAATTGCTACTCATACAAATCGACAACAATTAGCTATAGTGCCCGATGTAATGAACGACATATCCTTGTTTGAAGTGAAATAAAATCCCGCAGCAGGACGGAGTCCTGCTGTCTCCCTCAGAAAAAATACAGGGGATACTCGTTAATTGCCTTTTTCTATGCGTGACTTTTACTAATTTCCCTGATTATATCTATTTTTTTATGTTTCTAGGTCCAGTCATAATCTTTTGGAATTTGTGAAACCTTCCAAATATGGTTTCCTGTTAGTTTTTCTTGTAACTTGGTTTTCACATGATGTTATCCTGTGTGGCTAACGCCACATGTATGTATTTACCAAGAAGATCTGATATACCCGATTGGCGGATGGCAGCAAGAACGGTGGGTTGGGGGATGATAGTGAAACCGTTGGAGTGGGTAAATAGGAGATGTAGCTACGGAGATCATGAAGTGGGGACGTAAATGTGAGAATTTCTAGCCGACGAGAACAACACGGATAAGGTATTTTTAAACTAGAAATTTCACAAATTCGTGTCACGGCATGACAATATGCACAAAGAACATTCTATGTATTTAGCGACAAAGTACACGCATATAATCACAAAAGTTAGTCTTTTACCCTACCCAAACGAATAAAAAAGAAGTGCGAATTTGTTTTGACGTGGATAAATCTCCCCAATTGTAGGATTTTTTGCATTTTTCTACACGATGAAGTCCCCCTGAAATGTTGCGGTAAAAAATAGAGCGATCATCGCAAATCTGACATGGGAATAGATATTCTATTTTTTCGATCAAAATAAACAGTCATCCTAACAATATTATTCATCATATTTGTACATGTACAAATCGTGTGTTTAGACCAGATCAAAATATACAGTCATATTTGTACTCGCATCCATGGTTCGTGAGACGACTCATGCATGATCGTTGCCTGATCTGATGATCCCTCGCCCATTCTCTCTTCTGTTCACATGATGTTAACAAGTAGTAGCACATGCATATGTTCTTCTTTTCGTGAAGTGTTTTCGGCCATCAGCTGATGTTCAATTTTTTCTCAGAGATGTAAATGTAACCCTGGCTTCATTTGATTGTCTGCTCTTAGTGTTCCCGAGAAATTTTCACTCAGAAATTCAGAATGATTTCAACCTTGCAGTGGAAGAAGATCTGAACCAGGTGCACATGCAGTGTAAACTGTGAAGGCGAAGGCGAGCGTCGTGATGTTGGTTTATGCGGGCTGTGCTGTCGCTGTGTGATGCAGCGATCATGTCTGGAATTCCTTGACTTGGCAAGCGGCATAGTACTACCATAGTTAGTTTGCCATGATGATATCTCCTGTATTCAAGCCGGGTCATTCATGTACAGTTTCCAGGTTCAGTCATGGCGTTCAACTTGTGCTAGTACGGGTTTGTGGTTGGCAGGAAGGAAGCCACCCGTTGATGCGAGGTCGTGAGTTCGCCCCGTTACCTAGCCAGACGCAGTTGGCAAGTTGGCACAGTAGTATACGGTCAGCATGGTGTCATCTCCACGACGCGATATCCGTGCCGAGCAAGAGCAGCTCGAGGCGTCGGAGAGGGACGCGCGATAGATATCAGAGCGCAGCATCGCCGTCGCGCCGCGCGTACGTGTACGTCGGGCAACCGCCCACGGCCGCCACAACCCTTCACACCGCTCCAACGGCGAAGCGGTCGTAGCCGTCGGGCCAGCAGATAGCGGCGCCGGACACAGCCAAAAAAGGGCTTTTCCCCGAACAGGTCACGCTCGTCGACACCAGCCCACATGGGCTCCTCTAGCTTGGACTGCATTTGCCCGATCGGGACGACGACGACACGAGGCGGCGAACAGACCACCGGCGGCACCATAGCAACAGGTGTCAGGAGCTCGGCCGAGCGGTCGGCTTCGCATGGCGTTTTTGGTCAAAACCGGAGAAACCACTGGCACCGATGGATGCCGACGCTCGATGGATCGTCGTATCGCGTCGATGAGTAGAAGTTTGTTGAGTGTGTGCTCGCCGTGAGTCGTATCGGCCGGGAGGACAGGGATGGCGTCCCGGCGAGTCCGGATGCCGTCGTGAAAGCAGCTCCTACATACCACCAGAGGTCGTCGGAAACAGAACACGTTTTACACTGAGACGAGATATCGACACATCCGTGAAGAAGCCAGGCCCCAAAAGCAAACTTTTGGCATTAAGTTGCAGTGACCGCAGCGCAATCGGGGATGGCAGAAGAAGTCAAGGAGAAGATTTGCACGGTTTCAGAATTGAAGTGCTGTCGAACCGTTGATCTTCGTCTGCAAGGAGAAAGGCAAGTGAAAAACAAATTAAGGTCGAAACCATGAAAACCATGTGAAGAAAATATTTAAATTTTTTATAATATCTTCATAAGAATACATATGCGGTGAGTGATATTGTACAAACATGTGGTATTTGCAAATTCAAAACCCAATTCCAATATACCAGATTTAGCAATAAAATCAGACGACCCTCTCCTGTGAGAGAAACAAGGGGATCCAATCTACGGATTTTGTTCCCCTCACCGGCAACGCTGGTGGTCTGCGCCGCATCCGGCCGCCCTTGGGGGAGAGGGGTGGGGGGGGGGGGGGGGGGGGGGTCCCTTGCCGGCGGGATTTATTTTTGGAGTTTCAATGTCGTTCGGAATTGTGAGGCGGCAATGGCATCCTGAAATTAGAATAAAATTATTCCTTCCCTATCCTTGGTCTTGTAGGACACCAAGCGACCTTTGGAGCGGGCGTGGAGTTGTATGCTCCACTGATTTTCTTAGATTCGTTCGTTTTCGTGTCGTTATGGGTCGGCATCTTTCGATCAACAGTTCTCATCATTGGAGATGGTTGCAACCCCTCCCCTCACCCCTCCCCCACATATAATAAGTTGGACATGTGTCGGTGCCCCCGATAGTGGACAAATTTTCGGGGGCTGACAGACACATTTTTAGACTGCCGGTGGAGATGCTCTAAGATAACTTTGGAGAACATAAGCAAAACTTCGAAAGAAATGTAGCCATACGATGATCAATATTTGCATTGTTCAGTTAACCCAACGCAAATCAAATGTGGAATTCTCTGGTGGTTGCTACGAGAATGATGGCACTCACAATATATGTTTGGGATACTACGTTTTTTACGACGGTGGTTTATAACCCCGGCTCCTCATCGTCGTCGACAAGGCAGTTCCGTTCCTGGTAATCATGCCGATGTTGATTAATTAATTTAATTGCAACATCCAGTGCGTAGCTTTTACATTGCGGCTTAAAAACAAAAATATTAGAGAAGCCTTGTTGCTATTCGCATATCTATTGTTTGGTTTGGATGTCATTTTATTGCGGCTTCCCTCAAAAAAATAATATAAGATTGTATTTTTAGAAAAGAGAGATTTTGAATATCTTAATGATTTGCTCGTTTCTTGTAGAATTCGTTTTGTTATTGCTGAAGACAGCTTGTGTACTCCTATCGTGGTACTGATGGTAGAAAAGACCACATAGTAAATGACATTTTATTTTCACGGAAAAATTAGATAATACATGAAGGAAAAGGAACATGGTTGTCAATCAATTATGCATCTGGATTGCGGACGTCGCCAAGTCAAAGGGGTGGCCACGACGCCATGCATGTACAGCCGGGACCACGGTGTGTGCCCCACAGGCCAGAGCCAGATGGCAACGCCTGGACCGACTAATACCTACCTCTCGTGTCATATGATGGTCGTGGCATGAGTTGGGCCATCTTTGCTCTACATGCATCCAGTCGGAAGGAGATACTCCGTACGACCGTACTAGAGATATGCTCCATACTGCTAGAATTCACATGTGTTCTAAAAAAAAAAATAGAATTCTCACGTTTTCATTCATTTTTTGATTTCTAATTAAAAAAATTCGTTTGTTTATTCCTCTTTTTCTTGCTTTATTTTTCAATCTTATTTTTTGTTTGTCTTTTCATTTCTTTACTTGTTTCTAGTTCATTTATTTATTTTTCTTTCTACCTTTTCTCCTTTTTATTTGGTTCCCACTTTTATTTTGTATTCTGCTTTTGTATATATAAAAAATGTGTATGTCATGGATTTTTTTTCTTTTTCAAATATGATTAATATTTTTAATTTTTTTAAATAACATAAATATTCATATGGCGATATTTTGCTATAGCACACTAGTCTTTCGTGCCCCCCGACACGGATGCCAGAGTCTGAGGAGTGGGCTGCTAGTTGTGCTAGGTAGAAGGTCTGTAAGGATGTCGCGACTGCATCTAGGTGACTAGCAAGGTGGCCCTCGCAAATGCAAGGGAAGTGTCAGTATATGGCTAAACGATTTCTATGCTTCCATAGAAACTTATGTTACACAATTAGAAATTAAATATCACTTGACCCGCATACATATTTAACAATTTTATTTGATGTTAATTTGGCGTGAGGTTAAAATTCATATGATGGTAATATTTTTTGATCCATTTATATATGTCCATGTATAAATAATGATTTCTCACTCGATGACGTTTATGCAGAGTTGCTAATATCAATTAATCATGATCTTTTATAATAAACATACATCAGATTAATTGTTCAACATATAACATTATCATAATTTGACTTGGTGTATGTATAACCATTTTAAGGTTAGTTAGACTTTCATTGGAAACCATATATTATATGCTTGTGTAATTGTACGGTAATTACATAAAGAATTTTCATCTTATATGATCACCCTTGGTGAACTCTTGGAACTTCTTCGACAAATATGGTTCTAATAAAGTTTGATCACATCAAACTCAACCTAGTCCAACCCAAGTGAATTCTTGGAACTTTCTTATGGATCCATCATAGCATGAAATCTTTCAAACCCAAGCTTTGACCAACCCATACCCTAGTAGCTAACCATAGACCCTTTCACTATAGCTCATTTCACTTGGTTAAACCCTTTTGCTACGTTTGTTACTTTGTATGTTCTCTTCACTTGTGTCTATGATTGTTGATGACGTGAAACACACGTTCATTGGGAGACCCCAAGAGGAAGGTATGAAGCAGTGCAGCAGCAAGTTTCCCTCAGTATGAAACCAAGGTTGTCAAATCCAGGAGGAGTAGTAGCACTTCAGAAGGTTGTCAGTGGCGCCGTTACTCGATCACCGACGTGGAATCTGCACACAACACAATCAAACTACTTTGCCCCAACGAAACAGGAAGGTTGTCAATCTTCCGGTTTGCTGAAAACAAAGGGTTAAATGTATGGTGTGGAAAACAGTGCTTAATTGCATAAAGTAAAAAAGAACAATGATTGCAGTTGGTGGTTTTATCAGTGTAAAGGAATGGACCGGGGCCCACAGTTCACTAGTGGTGTTTCTACATAAAGATAAATGACATGTTGGGTAAACAAATTACAGTTGGGCAATTGATAAAATAATGAGCGCATAACAATGCATATATATAACAAGATGACTACCATGATATTTAATTGGGCATTACGACAAAATACATAGACCGTTGTCCAACCGCATCTATGACTAATAATCCACCTTCAGGTTGACTTCCGTGTTCCCCGTTGGTATTAAGTTGCAAGCAACGGATAATCGCATTAAGCAATGTGCGTAAAGTAAACAAGTACATATGACCGTGGACATAGCATTGTTATGTTACCCCTAGTAGCAACAGCACATCCACAACCTTAGGCGTTGCTGTCACTCGCCCAGATTACTGGAGACTGAACCCACTATCTAGCACAAATACTCCCTCTTGGAGTTACAAGCATCTACTTGGCCAAAGCATCTACTAGTAACGAAAAACATGCAAGATCATAAATAACATGTATCATAGATTAATAATCAACTTGATCATAGTATTCAATATTCATCGGATCCCAGCAAACACAACATGTAGTAATACAATAAGATGATCTTGATCATGTTAGGCAGCTCACAAGATCTAAACATGATGGCATAAAGTGGAGAGACAACCATCTAGCTACTGCTATGGACCCGTAGTCCAAGGATGAACTACTCATGCATCACTCCGGAGGCAGGCATGGCGATGTAGAGCCCTCCGGTGATGATTCCCCTCTCCGGCAGAGTGCCGGGAAGAGGTTCTGGACCCTCCCGAGCTAGGGTTGACGACGGCGGCGCCTCTGGAACTTTTCGTGGAATATGACTCAGGTATCTAGGGTTTTTACATCGGGGGGAATAAGTAGGCGAAAGGGCGGCAGCTGAGGGAACCTGAGGGGCCCACACCAGGGTAGCGCGTGGTCCTACCCTTGGCCGCGACGAGCCCTGGTGTGGCCACCTTGTGGATCGGCTCCGTCTCCCCTTTGGACTCCATGTGTGCGTCGATGAAATAAGGACGTCCGTTGATTTTCGTCCAATTCCGAGAATATTTTCAGAATAGCTTTTCTAGAATACAAAAATAGCAGAAAACAGGAACTGACACGGTGGCATCTTGTTAATAGGTTAGTCCCAAAAAATATATAAAAGTGATAGGAAGTGAATGTAAAACATGTAACAATCTATTATATTATTAAGACAACAAACAATAGACGGTGTAGATTTAACAATAGTTAACAAAAGTTAACATACGGTTTAGATTTAATCTGAGATCGGACAGCCTATGCATTGAAAGATAAAAAAACGCAAAGCAAGAGGAGAGACGCTGGACTCTTCATCGGCAACCGAGTCTGTTTCCAATCCAGATTTAAAAAAGGAAGCGAACACGAGTTGCTCTCCTAAGGAAGCATACACGATTTGCCCTCCCAACTTTGGCTTCTTTTTACATGTGTTGCCGTATCCGTATTAATCAAGATGCCATCGGCTCACACAGGTGCCCGCAAGATTAATCAGAGAACCTCCGGCTAGCCGGGGATAGAGCACGTCAAGAAAGACATCGACAATCAAAGGACGATTGCGAGGGACAAAACAAATTGATAAGCTTCGTGTGCATGCAGACGTCCTGGGTTTTGGCGCTGGCATCAAATTAATATGTTAATTCTATCCCATGGAAGCGTCACCGGTGAGAGCTTCCGTCGATCTCCCGCCGAATAAAGAGGGCATCTGGGCAGCGAACTCGACATCGATCTGGCGTTGATTGATTCCAAGAAGAAGAAGAAAGCATCCCCTACGAGCTAGAGAAGTGGGCGGCGAGAACTTTCGTCGATCTCGCGCGGAACACAAAAGGCATGTCAGCAGCCAACTAGGATATTGATCTGGCGAGAAGTAATGGCATCAGCAGACCCGTCGCAAGGCTAACGACGCGGCCAAATCCTCTGTGCGGTATGTCCGAGGAGCAGGAAGAGATCTCAAGGTTAGCTATAGACCATGGCGGCATGGCGGGCAGCAGTAACCACCTGGCCAATGGCGGCAGTAACGACCTGGCCAACGGCGGCACCAAGATCCTCTACTCGCTTGATCACGTCTCCGGATTCTCCTATCCCTCTATTTTTACCATGTTGATGACCTCCGACGCTGCCAACAGCCTTTCCGCCGTCTCCGGTGATCGGCCGCCCGTGGACGTACTGCTGTGATGTCCATAACTCCATGCAAACGGCTTTACAACATTGAATATGATTCGGATGTTGCCAGAGTTCAATAAAGCTAGAAGACTGCAGTTTCATGTTTTACCTACAAGAGAGCACATAGCCATCGGTACATGGATGATGAGGCCATGTGCTGGCTTTGATCGAGGGAAAATACTAAGATGCATCAAGCACAATTCAGCCATCGATATAGAGAATGGACCGGACACATTTAGCTCACACAATTCTGAGGAACGAGCATCAAGGGTCGAGCTAAGCACCAGCAAGACCTACGCAATGATCCTACATCTCTGATTTCTCTTATCTCATGAAAGGAACTCCAATAAATGGCAACGTTCAACCATATGGCGACAAACACAGCTCACTACACTAGATTTGACGACTTGCACGCCACCAAGGTATCCATTAGCTTGGGCTCTGGTAATTTTTCTATCACACGTGGACTCAAGTTGCTCAATTCATCAAATCAATTCAAACTAATTATGCAGGTTTCTTGAACCAACATGCAGGGCGTCGTGCATCCAGACGATTTGATGAATGTATATATACATGTACTGAAGTACATGTAAGCGAAGAGAGAGTAATTAATTCTCAGAATGAGAGAAGTACAAGGGCTCAGATGGAAGCGAACAAGTGCACATGCAACATGACTGGATCAGAGGTAAAGATAAAATAAATACGTCACTCCAATTTTTTATGTATATTTATTTCAGAATAAAAACTATAAAAAAAGATATATCATATGAATTCCATTTGATGTCATTAGATAGCTTTTTCAGCTAACCTTATATGAAATGACAAGGTGGGTTAAGAATAAAAACTGTTTCATACACGAAATTTGAATAACCGGTAGCATGAATACCTAATTTTATTATAAGGTTATAGCACAATATTTACATAATTAGAGGGAATAAGAAAAGAACAAAATTATATGATTAAATCAGAGAAGTGTTGTTTTTTCAAAAACTAAGGTCTTAGGAACAATTCATTTAGTGCATGCGGATAGATGTTGTCACAAAAAAATGTGGCATAATCGCAAACTAGAAGTCGAGTCATGCAAGAGAGAGAGGGAAAGGAAAAGCGAGGGAGAGAGATTTTAAAAATTATTGGGCACGAGATACATTCAATAGAAGTTAATTCGGATTTAGTTCCTGGTGGCAAATTTTTAAATGTTATCTACAAGAATAGATAGACACTACAAAACGGACTTAGGAAGAACCCAACGAGATAAATCTAAATATTAATCAAAATACTATGAGCATAATGGAGCGCCATGGCACTCAATCTTCCGTCAAACCAATGTTATTGAAAACACATTTGTAAATAATAAAGTTTTACCGTAAAATCATGTAGAGGAGAGTCAAATTGATAGTATGTTTCACATAAAGTTTCTTCTACAAGGTTTTCATACTTTGTGGTTTTATCTAATAGCACACCAAACATCTCAAAATTAACATGCTGAATACATACAAATATATGTATTGCGAGAGAAAAATATCAAATAAATCTAGCCGCGCAAGTGCGCGGGCCACCCTGCCAGTTGGTATAATATCAACATGGAACATCAAAAATTATAGATACGTTTGAGACGTATCAATTGTTAGAATGCTTGTTTATTTTGTTATTGTGTTTTCAATGTATATATTGTACGGAGATCAACGGTTTTTGTGAAGAGATTGTGAATTCTTCACCAACTTCAAAGGCAAGTGACACATCATAAACTCCCTATGTATTTTCCTATATGCATTAGTTGATTTTGAGTAGTATGCATAATAGGAAGATTTTACTATGTTATTATGCTATGCTATATCCTAGTAGTATGTAGTCATCCCTTATACCTTGATAAACCTTGTGGCCAATAGGCCTAGTATATGCTTAGCAATGCTATAAAAATATTTCACTAGATGTTGAGGAAAAATCCTAAGTACTAAGCTTAATGAACTACCTGGGTGGATTGATGTTGAAAGGTTTATGTTGGGTGGCTACACAGGGCCATGTTCATGGTGGTTTTCAACCTAGGATACACCCAGGACCATGGTATGTGGTGGTTTTCAATCTGAGAGTGCACTTGTGGTTTACCACACAGGAACAAAGAGATGATGTAGTCCTTTCAAGTTTAGATGCTTCCAGTGCAGCCTTTTGACATATGGGCTCTGTCTTGATCAACTAAGTTGTGAGGGTTCAGCCTGGGCTTGACAAGCAGATGTAGCAAAATTATAGGTGGAATGGGTCTCGCTAGTGGGTTGAATTCTTGCTTCTGAAAGATCTCGTCTCAATCTTCTCCTTTCCTTAACACATTCTGAAGTGTATAGGATGTTTGGGCTGATTGAGTCTTAAGGTGAAAGTGCACAACCTCTGTAGAGTTAACAAAGTAAGATCTTAGCCGTGTCCCCGGTTATGAACAACTATGAGCAGCTGGACAAGGATGGACAGAAGAATCTCATCACCATTTTCAAGAAGTAAAATTTTGCTAAGTGAACATTAGTTGTGGTGCTCATAGGTTTCATCCTATGGTGCCAACCTTTGAAAAGAAAAACTATTTTTCAAATGAGATAGGAGAAAATTTGCTTTATGCAAACTTAGCCAAAAGCTCCACTCAGCCCCATATGCATATAGATGATAGTCTTTACCATTTATATCCACCATAGTGTCATTTGCCAGTACTTAACCGTACTGACCCTTGTGGCTGCATATTCAAACTTGCAGGATCATCTATTGACGAGTGAGGATTCTGTCGTGGGGTAGATAACACGGCAGATGCTACCTTTGGGTAGCTTGAGTTGATGGGCAAGTCAACTCTGGTGTCTGGGAGATTTTTTAGCTCTAAGGGGACAAGGGATTTACCCAGGTTCGGCCTCTCCATGGGAGATAAAAACCTACTTCCTACTATGTTATTATTGATCTCGATCTCGATGACCCGGCTATGACAACAGAGCCGGATCACGATCTAGGTTACAAGATTCGCTTGGTAGCGGGTGTTTCTCTCTATGGTTCTCTCGCCTAAGCTTGGATTGTAAAGTTCTGTCTTAGCTAGGGCTCAGGGACCGGCTTATATAGATGACCGGGTCTCCTGGCGCTTTTCAAGGTAAGCCCGGGTTCTGCCCAAACTCGGACTCCTACTCTAGATCCTCTAGCCTTCGTGTCCTCCAAGTCCTGAACCGCCTCCGGGTCTTCTAGAATCTTTCCTCCGTAAGCCGGGTTACCGCCAAGCTGCTGGCCCAGCGACATAACCCGGCTCATGCTGATGGTTAGCTGGCCTGGCCGGGCCTCCTGCCTGGCGGGTCACACTTCCCTCTTCATGGGCCTACCGGGTTAGTATTCCCCCATCAGTAGCCCAGGTTAACCAGGTAACCAGGTTGCCACGTTTTGCTTCCGGTCTTTGAGTTTTATCTTCTTGATCAAAACTGGCATCTTGGCTTGCCGGGTTAGCCACCTGAAATACAAAGATAACATATAACACATTACATGCCGGGTTATATTGTTTTTACTCAGCTAAGCCAGCTCTGCTTGACGATTCATATCATAACCCGGCTTGCTTATACCGGACTCGCCCGCATCCGGTCTTCATTTCCAACACTTAGCAAAAATCACGACTAAACTGTCAACCAAACGTCAGGCAAAATCTTGGTCAAGGAATAATCCTTTTGTCTTTCTATTTGGCAATACCTTCCCGCAGAAGATGCTTATCTTATCCATTCGCTTTTTACCACGGTACCCTAGGGTTTTCACCGTGGCTATAAATAGAAGACCACGATCCACGCAGTCACTTTTCCCCATTCTCTCTTCCTTTGTCTTCCTCTCGCAACCGCGCGTAGCCGCCACGGCCAAATCCCAATCGAGCTCTCCAATCTCGATAAAAATCTCCAGAACTACGATTCTCTCACTCATCTGTGCTGCGCACTTGATTCCCATCTCAATCGCACCCAGAAACACTCCACATTTTTCTCTCCCCGTGCGCATCTCATGGCTAGGGTTAGCTCATCTCCATTACTGCGACCAAGCAACCTCAGAGACCCGCGACCATGGTGAAGGACAAGGTGAAGACCGGGGGCCCTAGGGTCGCAAAGAAGCTCGTGAAGAAACCAGCTAGTTCTGTTGCTGGTGGATCTCGCACTGCCGCCCCGGCTGCCGCTCAAGTCAACTGGACCAAGTCCACGGTGACAAACTTGATGCTGCAAGAATACGCACTAGTATAGAACGACACATCGGAAACGGGCCAAAAACCCCTTCGGCAACGGAGAAAGGGTCCGTGTCCCCGCTTCCGATACTGATGTGGGGGCCCTCATCGGTAACGGTGGCAGAACACCGTTTCCGATGTGAGAAAATTTCGGCATCGGAGCCTCCGGCTCTCCGTTACCAATGTGTGACCATTTCGGCAACGGAGGGTTTTGTCCTCCGTTACCAGTGTTGTATCATGTCGGCAACGGCTATTTCTGTTTGCCCGTTTCCTATGTCTAATTGCAAGCTAATAGTAATTAGCTGCGCTTGCACGCCCGTGCTACACAATTATTTAGCAGACATTCAGCAATACAAGTTTACAACAATCATATGAACACAAAGTTTACAGCAAATGTTGGAATACAAGTTCACAGCTATTGCTATTGCTACAAATACAAAGTTTTCAGCCATTGTTCGGAAAAAAGTGGACACAATTTAAAGAAGTTACACCACAATGGTGACAACAATTGTTTTGGAAAAATCTATAGTCTCACCAGCGAGAATGCCGGTATGGACAGGTGAACAAATGCCGAATAGGATCTCATGATCATGGATTAGGGTCGTGTAGTTTTCCCTCCTTGCTTACGATGTGTTTAAGGACGAACGCAGCAAACTTGCCTCTCACCATCGTAAGAACATCCTTCTTCAAAGGTGCACGTCCCATTCCACCTATAAGCTGCAGGCAGATTCTTAGTTAGGTATCTTTCGTCATGTATGTCTGCAAATATTGTTAGGAAACATGAATTGTTGATGATGTCGTGGATTACTAACCGAATCGAGGCTTGGCAGACTTCTCGAGGTGGGAACGACTTTCAATATTGCATTGCACACATAATACCCACAAAGATTTGTACCAGGTGGTTGCTGAGGGCACTGTAATGTTGGTGACAAAATCGCTCACTTAGTTTGGTTTGCTAGCAGGTATTTGTGAAAACTAGGAATAAAGTAGCAACTGTTACCGGGTTAACTTGTACGTGACTCAATATGGCCTCCTGTTCTCCTCTCTTGGCCAACGGTCTCTTGATTATCGTCAAGTACTTTTCGAACACACTACAAAAGTAATGAGTTGGCGGATTGAGAAAACAACACGTGAAAGTTAAATCATAAAGTAAACTAGGGAACGATGTAATACCTGTTCAAGAATTCCTCCAAGGGTGTATAATTTATACTTCCAAGTAGGGAATCTATATACAATACCTTGTTCTGTTTAGGAATGATGACAGCTAAGAACCAGTGAGAACTGCAAAGGAAAATAACAAACTTACGCCTGATGGTAAGGAAGCAGGATGTACAGATAATTTTTGATAACAAACTTACGCCTGATTGTAAGGAAGCAGGATCAACTCTTTGTCTTGATAATGAGTCAACGCTTTCACAGCATAGTTGAAATAATCGTCGTATCCATTGCTGCAGATGTTCGTGTAATTGATAAGAGCCGGATCAAGGAAACCTACCGGTTCTTTCCTGCGGTTGCACTCGAATACCTGGCTCCTAAGTACAAGAAAGAGAATAGTTAGCATGTACTGAACAGAAGAAAGCTATTAAAATGTGAAAAGTATTTGTAAGGCACATACAATGTGAACAAACGCATGAACGTGCCATCAACAATATTCAGGTTGAAAACTTGGAACATCTCTGAAAACTCCCAGTTATAACGAACGTCACCTTCGACGCCGTAAAAATCCTCTTTCCTGACACTGAAGGTCATCTCCTTATTCTCTTCACAACATAGGAGGTACTTTTCATGAAGCTGCTGGCAAGCCAAGCCTGATCTTTGTAATCCATCTCTAGTCAACAATGGCTGTCCACGCACGTATTTGGGGCCACTTTGCACCTCTGCATTGTATTTCTTATTAAATTCTTCGTCATCTAGGTATTGGTCGCTGTCAATCGGTGCAGTATTTTTTTATTTTTAATGGTCTTGGGCTTGGGCTTGGGCTTCATCGGGGTTCTATTTATCGGGGCCATCTTGGCATGGTCCTTCGCCCGGACGGGTGTGGTGCCTCTACGTGTCCGAACAAGTTGGGGCGGAGGCGGAGGCGGCAGATGAGCCTGCTGTGGCTGAGGAGGCAGGGACGGCAGTTGAGCCTCCTGTGACTGAGGCGGAGGCGGCAGATAAGCCTGCTGTGGCTGAGGCGGAGGCGGAGGCGTAGGCGGTGTTGGTGTAGCTTCAACCAAGTTGGTGGTGTTGTTCACCACAAGGGCAGTAGGTGAGTTACCATCGACAGGCGGTGTTGGTGTGGCTTCACAACTCTGTGCAACCGTTGTATCTTCAACTGCTTGTTCTCTGGAAGGCTGTTTGGCCGCAATATCAAGGAGGAGCTGTGCTGAACGGAGGCCTTCAGACGACGCCATCTGTCGAGAAGCTGTTGAGGTGGATGGCAGGGCACTGAGAAGAGAAATCTCCTTCTTGGGCCACTGTACGTATCTCAGCTTAGCCTGGCCCAAGCTTTGTACGTCTGCATCGACGCAGGTGTTAAATAGCAAGATGCCTTCGAAGCCAGGCATGACCTTGTCCACAAAGCACATTGCAAAACCTGGCTTTAAGGGCACACCATCCACTTGAGGTACCACATCGGTAGGTGGCTGAACCATACCTAGTGCTGCCACCAGGGGATGATGCGTCATCACGGTTACAGGCACATGTAGTTTGCATCTCACCGGGCTCGTGATGTCGTCCACAGCATATTTGCCGGTGTCTACAAGACCATCAACCGACAATGATCCACAACTACTCCTGGCTGCAGGGCACTCCCCCCTACCGGGATCAAGGTGACCGTCTCGAAGATGCTTAACGATATTGGCCGTAATATTTGTCTCTAGTGCTTTCATTTGAGCGTCATGTCTGGCCTTTTTCATTGCCTGCCTTTCAGCCTGGTCTATCGCGAAAGCCTTCTTGTGGCCAACATGGGTGCCGTACGTCCGAGACCGACCAGAGGGCTCAGGCGTAGCCAAAGCTTTTGAGAGAATGTCATCTTTCCCTCGTGCCAGAATCTCTCCGCTGTCCTTTTTATTTTTCAGCTCCAGCTGGAGATAAGACAAGTAGTACACTGAATTCAGTACACAAGGAAATATTGTGTCAGTTAAGGAGGAAACAACTTAGGTTATATATGGTTATTACCATTGTTTTATGTAACTTTTGGGTCTCGGGGTGAGTTATAACAAGTTCACCAACTTCGTTTGTTTTAGACCTCGCCCTCAAGAAGTCTCGTGCCCGTTCACCTTCAAGATCAGAGTAAGGAACCGTGCCCCCCGAAGCAACTGCTTCTTCATCCTGTTTTCTCCATATGGGCTTCGAACCAGCATATCCAAGAACCCCCATATTGTGGGGATGCTTGTTTTTACTGATGAGGGCGCTGCCGGCTTTACTCTTTGTTAGGAACTCCTCCGTCCTCCTATACTTCTTGAACTCCTTCCAGTCGTCAGGTTTAATGAAGGGGTATACAAGTGTAGCATCCCGATTTTTCTTCTGGAATTTGGAGTACAGACGGTGCCTGAAGTTACGGAACGAATCCTTTGCTTTAGAAAGAGCAGCAGCTTGAACTGCAGGCTTCCATTCCTCATTTGCGAGCTGGAACTGGCTCATTATGGCGTTGACGATGAAAGTCTTTTCTTCTGGAGTGACTTGACTCCAGTCGTCAACCGTAATGGGGACCTTTTCCCTGACTACACACCCACACAATGTCTTAAATTTCCTATGTGCCTTGACTGGTTTCAACGGGGCACCAGTTTTCTTGTCAATCATCTCCACTGTAAATGTTCCTCTTGGCTTTAGGGTTGGTTTTCTAATTCCTCGACCCCTTTGTTTCATGATAAACTGATCCTGCTGCGAGGATGAGCTCGAGGACCCTTCATCACCAGACGACAGCTCTGAATAACAGGTGAATAATAGAAGGTGGATCTAATTAAAACTAAAAGGTCCGACTTTACAGTGTGTAATACAGTTAATCAGCACAACTAACCTGTCCCAAGTGTGTCTCCGGCATGTATGAGGTCGCCGCTGTCTGCCCCTTCCTCTATTGCGGGCAAATCTGTGGCGGCAGCAGCTCCGGGAGCCAAATCAGTGGAGACGGCGGCCAGATCTGTGGCGGCAGCATCTCCGGGAGCCAAATCAGTGGAGACGGCGGCCGCGGTTGTCGCCTGAGGGGGGCATAGAGCCCACCCTCTGGGCGTCTTCGCTGACCACGGCGTCGGCGCGACGCCGTCGTAGCCTGGAGCTGCCCCGCGGCGTGGGTTGGGGGACGGCCAGGGAAGCCGTCTGCGCCGCAAGGGCGGCCCGAGTAGTCCGCATAACTAACTCAGCTGAGACCGTGGGTGGGGGGACGGCCAGGGAAGCCGCCTGCGCCGCAAGGGCGGCCCGAGTAGTCCGCATAATGAACTCAGCTGAGCGTGAGTACGCCGCCGGGGGTGGTGTTGAAGACGGTGAGCGGGGGGAAATGCGAGGGGTGGTAGGTTGGTCCCCAAAGTTTAAGTCTGGAAGTAGGGTTTATGTCACATCGGCAACGGTGCATTCAAAAAAACCGTTGCCGATGTGGTATAAATAAATTATATTTCGGAATTTGAATAAACGTAGCGTTTACGGTTGAAAATTAAGAAATAACAACAGCACATTACTTTGCCAATTAAGAAATACAATTATCACTTTAGGGTACAAATTAATTTGCTCATTCTTCGTCCTCCTCTAGTAAAACTGGATCAACCTGAATATTTCCTTTGTAAATTGCCCCATCGGAGTGATCATCTCTTGCGTAAAAGCCATCTCCAGGAGCCTGTCGGTCATTGATCTGTATGCGTTCTCCAGTTGCTGGCAAGTCTTCATACTGGTTGTACTCTTCTTCATCAGTAACGTCATCCACCCCAACGATCTTCCTTTTCCCATTCATCACAACATGGCAATTTTTATGTAGTAGGTCTTTGACATAGAAGATCTGGGTGGCTTGGGTAGCTAAAACGAAAGGTTCATCTTTGTATCCCAATTCGTTGAGATTGACATATGTAGTGCCGTACTGGTCAACTTTCGCATGACCCAGTTTGACCCATTTGCATTTAAACAATGGAACCGTGAGTAATGTATCGTACTCCAGCTCCCAAATCTCCTCAATTACTCCATAGTACCAATCCTTCCTCCCATTCGGATCTACCGCTTCCACTTTAATAGAGCTATTCTGATACATGGTCTTGTTGTCTCTATTCTTTGTATAAAAGGTGTAGCCATTCAGGTCATATGCTTCCCATTTATGAACCGTAAAGTTTGGCTTTCTTGCCAAACTTTTTAAAGTCTCGTCATCATCTCCGACACAATTCGTCATCAGCCAATCAGCGAATCTCTGGCTGTGCAGTTTCAAGACTTGTGCTTCCTTCTGATTCTCTGTCAAGCCTCGGCCTCCTAGCTCAATTCTAAGTAGATCCTTGTGAGCATCCACATATGGTGTAACGACTGCAAGGTGCTGCAATACGTACAAATGTGCTTTCTCAAATAATTCACACTCTGGCCAACATGATTTATCTTTCATTAACCCTTTTCCATCTAGCCTCCCCTCATGCCTGGACAGAGGCACCCCGATAGGTCGGTGGCCATCCATGTAGCTGATGAAATACTCAACCACCTCCTCCGAAAGATATCCTTCAACGATACTTGCCTCTGGCCGATACCTGTTACGGACGTAGTGCTTGAGTATACCCATGAAGCGCTCGAACGGATACATAGTGCGCAGATACACTGGACCACATTGCTTTATCTCATAAACAATGTGTACAATTAGATGGACCATTACGTCGAAAAACGAAGGGGGGAAGAACATCTCCAGCTGGCAGATAGTCTTCACAACATCTTCTTGCAATCTGTCTAATTTGAATGGATCTATTACCTTCTGGTATATAGCGTTGAAAAAATCACATAACCTCATGAGAGCCTCTCGAACGGGTTTAGGCAACATATTTCTAATTGCCACAGGGAGCATCTGTGTCATCATCACATGGCAGTCATGTGACTTCATCCCCATCAGTTTCTTTTCTTCAAACGACACCAGAGTCCTGATGTTTGCGCAGTATGCTGACGGAACTTTCATATCATACAAGAATTGCAAGAACTCCTTCAACTCTTCCTTCGATAACTGGTAGCAAGCAGGTGGGAGGTACCACTGCCCATTAGGCTTCTCTTGTGGCTTCAACTTTTTCCTTTTATATTTCAATGCAAGAATATCCAGCCGTGAATTCATACCATCCTTCGTTTTATCCTTGTTATTCATTACACATCCAAGAACGCTTTCAGTTACGTTTTTCTCGACATGCATGACATCGATGCAATGTTGAACGTCCAGATATGCCCAATACTTCAATGCCCAGAAAACCGATCTTTTCTTCCACACTGCCTTCTCACGAGACTGGGGTTTCTTCCCCTTACCAAAAATAGTGTGTACATCCTTCGTCTGGTCATCGACATCCGCTCCTGAAAATGGTTCTGGCGTGTCATCGGTCTCAATCGTATTATCGAACGGGGCCTTCAATCTACGATACGGGTGATTCTTTGCCAAAAACCTTCGGTGCCGCATGTACACTGTCTTCCTTGAATTCGGCAGCCAAAGACTTTTTGTTCTCTCTTTGCAAGTGACACATGCAAAGGATCCCTTCAAACTCTGCCCTGACAAGTTCGCAAGTGCAGGATAATCTTGAATGGTCAGAAACAACATTGCTCTGAGATCAAACTGTTCTCTCTTGAACGCATCATACATTCTTACCCCATCCCACAGTACTTGTAGTTCTTCGACAAGTAAACTCAAGTAAACATCAATGTCATTCCCAGGTTGTTTTGGTCCTTGAATAAGCATCGACATCATGATATACCTCTTCTTCATGCACAACCAAGGAGGAAGGTTATACATTGCTAAAAGAACTGGCCAAGTGCTATGTCTGCTGCCAAAAGGATTCATTCCATCTGTACTTAGTGCAAACCTTACATTTCTGGGGTCCCTGCCAAAGTCTGGGAACTCATAATCGATAAGCCTCCACTGTGGTCCATCAGCCGGGTGTCTGAGCAGTCCATCTTTTTTCCTTTTATCGGCATGCCAACGCATCAGCTCTGACTGCTTTGGGTCTGCATACATACGCTTCAATCTGGGTATTATTGGCAAATACCACACAACCTTGTAAGGGACTCCCGTTGTGACCTCATCCTCGCCCTTGTCTCTGTCTTTTGCTAGGTTGCGTTTGTAACGAGGAAAGTTACATATGGGACAACGCCGCATATTTTCATTTTCCCCTCGGTAGAGAATACAATCATTCTTACAAGCGTGTATCTTCACGTACTCGGCTGGAATGGGGCAGATCACCCTCTTGGCATGGTAAGTGTTCGCTGGCAAGTCATTTCCAGGTGGAAGTAATAATGCGACAAGTTTTAACAGCTTTGTGAAGCTCACATCGGATGTACTACTCTCTGCCTTGTATTTCAACAATTCTAGTGTCGCATCCAACTTGCTGAGCTTGCATTCCGGATACAGAGGTTTCTTCGAGTCCGCCGACTGACAGAGGAAATTCTTTATCTCATCATTACCTTCCATATTATTCTCCAAATCATTGATCATCTGTTCTAGGTTTTTTTGTGGACCATCGGCTCTGGTTTCATCTGGATGCACATCATCATCAGCGTTGCCCAAACCATCTCTGGCATTGACTTCATGATTATCGTTGCTCAAATCATCACGGTTGTCGGCAAAGATTGCTGGTTGTTGTTCACCGTGTTTTGACCAACATGTGTACGATTCCATAAATCCCCTCAAAATAATGTGTTCTTCTATCGTTTGTCTTCTAGGCCACAAGACTTCATTCTTACAGATAACACAAGGACAAAACATCTTCGGTTCATTACTTTCTAGCATGTGTTGCGAAGCCCTGTCCAAGAATTCAACCACACCTTGTGAGAATTCAGGACTCGTGCGACCACCGTACATCCAAGCTCGATCAAGAACCATCTAGTAAAATGGCAAACTACATATGTAAGATTTATACTCCGCGCTCCTAAATCAAAATAATTAAAAAAATAAGTAGTAGGTTTTCGGGTTATACCACCGCCCCAGTAGCTGTGGAATCGGGCCCAAGCTTCCCTGCGCTGCCTCTCGACGCCGGCAACCAACGCGCTGCCTCTCGACGCCGGCAACCACCGCGCGCCTATCGACGCCCGCAGCACAGATGTAAGATCTGGACTCCGCCTCCGCCTCGCCTCCGCCCTCGCCGCCGCCGCTCCTATCTTTCAGTCTTATGGGAATCTCCGCAGCTGGCTAACTCGACACCACTCATAGCGTTAGGTCTGGATGGAATCATCGGATACGGTCATCCATATTAACCGTTTACAATAATGAAAATAATGCATACGGACACGAAAATATGTCCGTTGCTCATATAAAGCAAACGGTTGCGGAAAGCACAACCGTTGCCGATGTGTCGCGGGTCGCGGGAGGATAGCCCTCGCGGGCGGCTTTTTCCGCGCGGAAGGCTCGATTCTCCGTCGCCTAACTCCTGCCGTTTCCATAGAGGGGTATCCGATGTGTCATTCTGTACTAGTGACGTGAACTGCGGCGAACTTCCTCCCAAGGATGAGATCAGCTGGCGCCCTGCTGGAGAGGAGATCCGCCCCAGCCCCAAGGATGGTGACGTCGTTGTTTTCCTTGATCATGTTCAATGTGGTCTCCGCCCCCGGGTTCCCTATTTTTCCGCCGGGTTTTGAAGTACTATGGCCTTAGGCCACAGGACATAGGCCCAACTCCGTGCTCAACATCAGCCACTTTGTTGTCTTCTGTGAAAACTACTTGCAAATGGCTCCAAGCCTCGAGCTTTTTCTTGAGTTTTTCTACTGTAACCCATCACGCAAAGACCAACTAAGCCCGTATGGTGGAGTTGCGATCCAGCGCCAGAGGGAGTGCAATTTCCCGGCTCTCGCTTTAGCTAGCCATCCCAAGGGGTGGCAAAACACTTACTTCTATTGCAAGGACACCTCGCCGAGTCAGACGAGGCTCGTTACCCGGCTTTCCGGAACTCGGGCTTGACGTATGTTTTCAAGATGAACAGCTACGCTGCTAAGGCTGACCGGGTCAAGCTCGAGCCCACGCTTCGCCGGGCCAAGTCTTTGCTCGCACATGGCCTCAAGGGCACAGATCTTGTCAAATGTTGGATTGGCTGGTTCATTCAACCACTCAGCATCAGGACCCGGCTGTTCTGCAAGTACACCGGCGAAACTACTGACAACATGCGTTACTCTGAGATAACGCTGACTGATGATCAGATTGTGAAGAACGCCAAGAAGCTCCTTGGCGAAAACAAGACTGCCATTGCACTAACAGGGCTCGCCCCGTTTAGTGCCAAGAACAAACCCTCTACGGTAAAAACCATTCCTTACTTTTTTCTGCAAATTATAACCCGGCATTTTATGCGCACCATCTTACTTGCTTAACTTCTTTTTCCTCATGACTCCATGTGGTGGAGCATAGATTATACTCCCACATCCTCTCCTGATGGGGAGGACACTGAATCCAGCGAAGAAGAAGAAGGTGAGCTAGACTCCGTAGGCCGGCTCTTCCTCAACTTAATTAACAGCGAGGTCCCCAACCAGGACCCCTCTACTGATAACCCGACGTATCTTATTCCAGGCCCTACTGACCCGGCTCCTGATGAATTGCCGGGTCCTCAAACAGCTGTACCTCTTCCTCAAAAGAGGACCCGGGCCACCATTGCTAAGGTGTCGTATTCTCATCTCTCAACTTTTATGATGAACACATCTCAACCCCAAGCACAAGCATAGGAAAAGGAAGCTGAGAAGGAGGCTGAGGCGAACAAAAGGCGCTGAACCCGGTCTTCTACAAGCCATGTTTCCCTGAGCACAGGTATCACTCAACGCTCTTTATCTAGCTGGGCCAAATCCATCCAGAAGACGCCCAGGAAAAAGTACCCTTTAGCTGGCAAGATTCGGGTCGCTAAACCCTCTCATCTATCAGATTCCTCCTCGGATGGTGTTAGCACACCCGAGGATTTCCATATCAATATCGGGTTAGAAATGCTCTCCCCCTTTTCCATACTTCAGTACTTTGCTGTCTCTTTTGACTAACCATTTTATTCTGTTTCAGCGCCAAGGCTATTGCAGAGGAAGACCCGGAGTCTTCTCCAGCCGCGTCTCCTCCTCCTGCTACAACAGAGCCTTCTCCAATGGAGGCACATGTCGAGGAACCGGCTCAGAAAGAAGAATCTGCTGCGGAGAACTTGGTCACATCTCCACGAAGCCCTCCTGTAGCTGCTCCAGAGCCATCCCCCACCGCTCAGTCACCCGGGCTAGGGTCTAGCACCAAAGAGGATGACCAGGAAGTGCTGATTACCGGGTCCAAACAAGGCCCGACCCCTGGCATTTCCAAAGTCATTGCCAAGGTCACTACGCCTGAGATTAAGGTGGATCCCTCTGCCAAGGGCAAAGACCCCGTTCCTTCGACTGATTTGGCGGCTCTGAGTTCCATGACCACGCTGGCTCTTTGCGAGGAATACTTCTCTCGCCTTGCTCACCACAAGAACTTGGAGACTAAACTTGTCTCCTTAATTCAGAAATGATACCAGGTACTCATTTATTCCATCACTTCTTGTATAACTATACCCTGCCTAGCCCCTGTAGAGACCCAGCACACCACTGCATGTTGTAGTGTACAAGTCGTTGACATAATACTCACGGAAGGACCATTCCGTAAATATTACATCCTTCAGAGTAGTACAACAGAAACATAGTCGGTCCAAGGTAACACTATAGGATTACAACACTATTCAATACAAAATCTCGAGAACCTCCTTTACAAACAGAAGTAGGTCTCGTGCAAAAGAAACTCCCAAAAGACTCAAATCGAAGCACTAAGCTAGATACCAGCTCTACTTCTAACCCCTAATCCACTACTGCTGTGGTCACAGCCCTAATCTATCCATCTGGAATATCTTTGCCTGGAGTTGTACTCCTCCTTCCAAATAATCATTGTCTTTTCCATAGACATTATTGGCGTCGTGTCCAGCATTGCACTGATGTCGCCACTCCTCCTTTGGCAAAGTAGAGGTTAACTTCTTCAGGCTCCACCAGGTTGATTTGACTCCTTGTTGAAGACCTTCTTGACGTCGTCATGGATTCCTGTCAACTCCTTTGATGTCTCCAAAAATCTAAGCAGGGGTCAACGGAGGAAAGAGTGAGCAACACGAGCGTTACTCAGCAAGTTCATATAATAGGAGTAAGGTGTTTTATGCACTAGCTACCATCCATACCAAAAGGTCATGGATGAACATGCATAACTTTGTAAAACATTTTTAGGAAAAGATTTATTTTATCTTCAGAAAACTATGCCCGTCATCGATTCACAGGTGCTAGGGCCTTGAGAAGCCTCCTTTCCTGCAGCGTTCGCCGTTCCTTCCTGGAACGTGGAGTAACATGTCACATTTTTACACTATGCAGAGGTGCGTTACTTTACCCATAAGAGACCAACGCCTTGTTGCACAACCGGGCGAGTCTTTCCCGTCCACACTTCCTTTGGTGTGGGGCCCAGTCGTTGATCCAAGCCATTCGCCGTGCTTTTCCAACAACCCCGCATGCCCACCCAATTCATGCATTGCAGAATCACCCCTGGCTCTACCCCTTACGGTAGATACCTAGGCATCCCCTTGCAGACCATCATAGACACCAGAGTCCGTGGGCATTAAGGGGTCCCACCCATGTGCATGTAGTCGCACTAGATCTACAGCGTATGGCTCTGGCTGCCCGTTGACATGCGAAAGGGAAAAGATCACAGATGACTTTCCCGTCCCATTCCAAGTCTCATGGTTAACGCTTCATTTTCGGCGCAAGAACGCTGACGGCATTGGTTCTTAAGTCCTAGGTAATACTTTCCCGTGCAAATGGAACCTCCACCAACCACATCATTCCAGGGTTCCATCTGCCAGCCAACAATATATATAGCAATTCACATCATTCGAAAATATGTTTTTCTTTTTCATGCAATGATAAACCATAGTATTTTGCATTTACTTTGATAAACATAATCAAGTAGGACATGAGCAAGAGTGAACTTGCCTTTTTGACTGCAAGATTATGCAGCCAAGGTCTTCGATACAATAAAGAATCCAAAATCTGGAAAGAATGACATTGGTCCGGTAAGGACTAATGTTTGAAGAAGCAATATGCTATTATGCATAATATATGTAATGCACTTTATAAAACCCCGAAGTAATTCCCGATATTGTGTGTGGTTAAGTTTAGATGATTTATCAAAGATTTCGTTTATCTTCAAGTTTACTTCACAAGAAGTATGAGTTTTTTTAACTTTAACTTAAAGTACCATATTAAACATAAGAGTAAAGTAAAACAACATCATGATACTAAATGTTTGCCTTTAGGTTATGGATATGAATAAGGTTCTAACACAAAACCATCCAATCATAAAGGGTATTAATCAAGATGGTCATACTTTATTAAGTAAAGAATTCACTCATATGAATTAAGAACTATATGGGATATCATGGAATAATAACAAGGTGACTTAGCAATTTGTTTTTTTTTTAAATTTCTTGAATAATAATTATTTTCTTTATAGAAAATACCATTTAAATAACCACTTAAAAATATTAGTGAAACATGTTCACAAATGGAATTCTAAAAATGGTCATAATGTTGTGATGGAAATATATTTCCATATATGTAGTTAAACATGTGGAGCAATTTGAATGGAATTCAAATGCATTCAAAATAGCGTTTTAAATAAATTCCATATTTAAATTAATAAGTAAATTGTTGTTTCAATTTTAAAGTGATTCAATTTTAGTCAAACAAGTGTTTGATTTATTCAAATAGATAGATTTATTTTTCTGTTCATTTTGGTACATTATTTGTATTTTTCTGATTTTATATGAAATAGTTATAAATTTCCAAAGTTTATTCAATTTAAAATATTTCTGGAATTATTTTCTTATTAATTTTTTGATTTATGAAATGACCAAAATGCCCTTGGTCAAAACTGGGTTGAACCCGACCAAGGACTGGCTCAGGTCGTGGTCAACTCGACCGAGCCACACTCTCTCACCCGTTCCCCTCCTTCTCTCCTTCTTCCTCAAGCCCGTGCTCGCCCCTGCTGTCGCCGGCCATCCCCGGCGTGCTCGGCTAGCTCCGCCGTCGTGCTGGGGCGGAATCGACGCGCCCCGCCGTCCTCTCCAATACTACCCCGGCGATTTACTCCTCCTTGCCTGATGCGACCGTGCGCAACACAAACCCTAGAGTTAGGGTTCGGTGACGGCGCCGCTCCGCCGTGCTCTCCCTCGCCTTCTAGCCTCCTCGTGCTCCCATGGTAGGTGCAGAGCACCACTCTCTTTGCCGCCTTGGTGGTGTAGGTGAAGAACACGTCCCCGTGGCCCCTTCTCCTCTGGCCACACGGGCACTGCCCCGTCGCCGTGGAGCTTGTGTCCATGGGCGCTGGTAAGCCTTCTTTCCTCTCCTCACTTCTTCTCCTTCCTTCTCCTGGCCTATGGCCCTGCTCTGTGATGTGTAGCATGTAGTGATTTTAGGTTTTCCATTGCCAGGTGTTGTGCTGCCTTGTGGCTCCTGTTGTGTTCACTGGATGATGCTATAATGCTTCTGTATTTTTTTTACTGAAGATGATTTAGCTGGTTGCTTTGGCGGTGTGATGAACTGCTGGTTCTGTCCTTCGACAGGTTCAGTTAACTGTTTTTGATAGTGCAATTTGAGTGTGCTACTCTGAACCATGTGGTCAGAGATGTGCCTCTGCTGAAATCTTTGGCTGTATAGCTCTAATTGGTTCTGTGCATGTGTAACAAGCTCTATTTGTGCCCTGTGTTAGTTAATCTAGTTT
The DNA here is from genome assembly GCA_947311845.1 of Poa pratensis. Taxonomy (NCBI): domain Eukaryota; kingdom Viridiplantae; phylum Streptophyta; class Magnoliopsida; order Poales; family Poaceae; genus Poa; species Poa pratensis. The sequence goes on from CAMZMU010000060.1 coordinate 50,469,589, forward strand.
CTTGAGCTAAATGATGTTGCTTTACTTGCTGTGATGTCTCATTTGAGTTACACAGAAGCAATTTCATGTGTTTAGCTTAGGCAAAGTAAATTATACTAAGCAGTGGTGCATTTGGTGCATGTGTGTGTGTTGTGGTGCTCCTCCCCTATGTGGGTTTTGTGCCCAGCAACCAAGTACTGGCCTTGTGCTGCCTTTATGTGTAAACCATGCTATTAGCATGTTGTGCCTTTGCTAAATATTGGATAACTTGCCCCTGCCTATGATGCACAGGCTGAGGCCTTTTGTAAATAAGAACAGATGTTATGCTTGCTTCTTATTTTTAATTCTCTGTGAAGATTTTGCATAGCACTTCTATGCCTAGCTGAGGGAAAAATACACCACCCTACTCCATGTGTAACTAGCAGTTCATTTTGCTAGAGAAATAGAGCATCAACCTCTTATCAGGTGTGGTGGTGGTGTTGCTGTGTTGCTTGTGGCTTTTCTTGATTCCTTGATCAACAGATCTTGTGGTCTCCTTCTTGTTCACCTTGTTGGCCTGCTCCTCCTACTTCGGTCAGCTTCCCTCTAGCTCTTGGCCTTCCCTCCTGGCCCTTGCTTGATCTTGTCCTTCCTATCCCATCTTGTTTTGCACCCAGCAGAGATTTAATGGTGTGGTATGGATGGATCTGAGTGATTTGTGGTGAACTGTTGTGTGCTGTGAGGTTGTGAGCTATGGAGCTCGAGTTGGTTATGGCGGTGGATGAAGTGATGTTGGCTGCTGGCTGCTTCGACCCCTTGCTCTTATCTCTAAAGGTGGTGCTGCTGTGGTGATGACAGCTCGGTTCGTTGCATGGCTGAATGTGCTGCCTGCTTGTTTGCCTCCCCTAATTGCTGCGGCTGGTGAACTTATCCTCCCCTTGGATGATTATTTTTGGCTGCCAAGTGTAATTTTCAAAGCTGCCTAGCCTGTGATGTTGTACTGAGGCAATTGACCATTAAGAACAGATGCTAACCTTGATCAACAACATCCCAATGATGTGTTTAGCAGTGTACTATACTGCCTTAAACTGAGGGTTTTACTTAACACTAATCCCTTCTTAGTTTTCTGGTTATATTGCTTTCTTTGGTTTTGTTTTGCAGGAACAGGTTGAAGCAGAAATGAATTTGAAGAGAAGATGATACAAGATTTTAGTTTAGAAAATTAGAATACTTAATATTTGTATTGCCTCTATATTGTTGAACATTTGTAAAGACAATGTGTTGTTGTAATTAATCAGTAAAGTCATTTGTTTGTCTTTCTAAAATTCTATATATTGTAATATGTGTTGTAAAGATTTAAATTATTCAAACAACTATAAATTTATTTATTTAATTATTGTTTTTGTTACTTAATTGTGTTAATTTGAATTACTTTACAAATTCAAATTATTTGAATATTCAAATTGGATTCAAAATTTTCCTCAGCCAATAACTTACCTAGAGGTCATGTCGAAATTTATTTACATTTACCTAAGATGAACTAAACCTAATTCAAGAAGATGAATGAACTCCAATAACTCCAGGGTTTTTAATTTGCGAAAAATTTATTCGGTTTTCCAAATGCATGCATGTAGATACACAAATTCCTATTTCTGCCCTCTGATAACTCCTAAATGCTGGGGTATTACAGTCTTTCCCCCTTAACAAGAACTTCGTCCGAAGTTATGGCGTGTGTACCTGAATGTGAGAGTTACTCAGGTGATACCTTGATAAGGTGATTATTATGTGGGCTTTATGAATTGGCTTTACTACCTCCTAGGAACTCATATCCTTGGAGAAACACCATAAATCTCCATGTAGCATGCTTACTTAGAAACTTGAATATGTTGCCTAAGTTGTAATGTGGTTTATTATTTCCTCCTCGCTATTCGTTCTCTTGTATGGATCAAGGTTATATCTTATCATATTTTCCTACTTGAATTTAGGTGATCCAAATGATAAGTTATTAAAATTCTGTATCTAGTATCCAACATCACTTGGTGAAGCCATCCAGTTAAATCCAAGCAAAGCTTTAATTAAGTTGGTTGTAGAAGAATGTATGTGTATTTTATGACATCCAATTGCCTTATGCATATAAGAAGAATTTGTTAACAAGGTAGCTAGTCTTGTTACCAAACTACTTCTATATAACACCTGCAATGGAATATCACACTGTTACTAGAGAAGTTAATAAGAATATATTTTGATATTGGAGTTTCAAAATACTTAGTGATGGACTAGCATAGTGCTTCTATGCACATCTATGAACTCCTTCTATATAATCTTCTTGTTGATCTTCCTCCTTTCTTATGTTGCCTTCTCTTGTAGAATGATTTTGAGAAGATTGGGAGATAAGAAGATAAGATAATCTTGGTAGGATAAGTAGATCTAGATTAAGATTTAGTTTAGTCTTTTATCCTCCTTCCAAATATTCTTTCTTTTCTTTTCTTTAAGATATGTACTTATTCGATTAATGATGTAAGTCATACTCATCATTTGGTTTATAGTTTCTTGTATTATTCGCGTGTAACCAAATGTTTGAGAATTTAGATATGACATGATTTTGAAGTTTGTAATACTCATGTTGATGACTAAGTCTAATCTACCAACATCAGCGAAACCTCGATGTAAGTTTCACAAGTTGAATTTCAAGCTTTTAGTTACTCGTCAAACTAACGACATTCTCAACTAGCCTTTCGAGTGGTGGTTGAACACTCTATGACTTCGTTGAAAAAGTTTTTATTTTCCCGGATTTTTAGATGCATGCAATGCGAATGCACATATTAGTCCCTTTCTACTCTCTGAACTACGGGTATTACATACTCTTCCCTTAGAATTTGCTAGGGCGCTTCCTTTCGTCTGACCTTTTGTTAGTCGATCTTCATCTAGTTGTATCCATTCAGTCTCAAGTTACAACTAGATCTCTTCTGATGCATAGAGCTTCTCTCTCTATGCCCTTTGTGCTCAAACTTCCAACCTGTACACCTATGGTCTCTCGAAGAACACCGGGTACTATCACCAGGCTGTGATTCCCGAGACATTTTCCGGTTCAGAGATATCATTCCTATAACCAATAACTTCCCGAAGAACAATTGATAAGTCCACCACTATGAACAACCAATAAGATCTCTCGGTACATTGAATATTCACTCGGACTAGCATACCAGTTGTCTCACCTAGGGTCTTAAGAAAAGACTATTGCAAAACTAGTTGCAATAGGTGATAACTTAACTCTAATTTAGAACGGGTTGTTGGTCATCTAGTCCAAATTCATCTGATATACAACTCTTTCATCTGTCTGTTGCTGGAACTGGTTCCTTTCTTTTGAGTGATCAGACGATGTCGTGACTCTTCAATCTTATATTGGTTCAACCTCCATCTGAGTCCTTGGACCTAGGATGTTGATCCTATGGTAATCCATCCTTCCCTGTCTGGTGATGTAGTCCTCCAAATCCAAATATAATGTGAGTTGTGGTCCATCCCCACGTATAGCTTCTTTTACTTAGATCATCTTGACTTCCTTCTCTTCATGAGCCTTCATTGCTGTTTGGAACTTCTGAGAGCACGTCACTCCCTTACACGAATTCTATCTACCTCTAGATCAGTATCATCAAGAAAAGAACTCAATGTGACAATCATGCCATTGTACATCGATTTCTATCTTTATGTACCAACCTAGCCAATCAAAAATCCAATAAGATCCAATAAATCGCAAATGCAGTTATATATCAATCATGCAACATAAGCCCGTAAAATAAGTAGTACATTGAGTAAAAACATCTCAAGTACCGAGGCTTAGATGCTATACACTACAAGATAGGTATATATGTTACCTTATGATCTAAAACAACTCTTTGCCTCAGTAGTTACACCAGTTGCCCATTTGCAACGGAATAATCCTAAGACAAAGTACACAAAGAGTAGTTGTGATATGGCTTGGTTCCTTATGGAACTAAATTCCATGTAGCTTGGATCTTCCGTATGGCTAGAACATCCATTTGCGAACATATTCAATTCCTTTATGTAGTTGTTGATTGCACATCATAAGTTGTACTATAGCTTCCTTCATTGTTTATGCCATCTCCTAGTTTCCTTAACACTTTATACTATACTCAGTGAATCCCCTTTGGACTTCATTATTAGATTATTGGCATACTTTTCCATAGTAGAATGTCGATGATTCTCCACTATCATCAAACATCTCCTAACTTCCTCCATCCAGAACTTATGATAGGGTTCTACTTCGTAGGACAGGGTTATCAATGATACCATGTAGGTAACACCGATGTGGATGTAATCTATTTGGTGTATCAACTGGTACAAGACAGTCTTAACTGGTCATTCCAAGTTGAAAATAATTACGGTAGATGAATGTTATATCTATAGAATAGTAAATAAGAATATCTACTCCAGTTGGGTAAGGAAATGTGTATACAAGTATGACAGTATTATTCTCAGGTGAATAACCATCATAGTTGTAGAAATATAGAGTTTAGTTAAATATAATAACTTCCTATAGTCTTACCAACCTACAAGTCTCCTAAAAGGGTTTTAATCCTAAGGTCGTTCGCTCTGATACCACCTGTAGAGACCCAGCACACCACTGCATGTTGTAGTGTACAAGTCGTTGACATAATACTCACGGAAGGACCATTCCGTAAATATTACATCCTTCAGAGTAGTACAACAGAAACATAGTCGGTCCAAGGTAACACTATAGGATTACAACACTATTCAATACAAAATCTCGAGAACCTCCTTTACAAACAGAAGTAGGTCTCGTGCAAAAGAAACTCCCAAAAGACTCAAATCGAAGCACTAAGCTAGATACCAGCTCTACTTCTAACCCCTAATCCACTACTGCTGTGGTCACAGCCCTAATCTATCCATCTGGAATATCTTTGCCTGGAGTTGTACTCCTCCTTCCAAATAATCATTGTCTTTTCCATAGACATTATTGGCGTCGTGTCCAGCATTGCACTGATGTCGCCACTCCTCCTTTGGCAAAGTAGAGGTTAACTTCTTCAGGCTCCACCAGGTTGATTTGACTCCTTGTTGAAGACCTTCTTGACGTCGTCATGGATTCCTGTCAACTCCTTTGATGTCTCCAAAAATCTAAGCAGGGGTCAACGGAGGAAAGAGTGAGCAACACAAGCGTTACTCAGCAAGTTCATATAATAGGAGTAAGGTGTTTTATGCACTAGCTACCATCCATACCAAAAGGTCATGGATGAACATGCATAACTTTGTAAAACATTTTTAGGAAAAGATTTATTTTATCTTCAGAAAACTATGCCCGTCATCGATTCACAGGTGCTAGGGCCTTGAGAAGCCTCCTTTCCTGCAGCGTTCGCCGTTCCTTCCTGGAACGTGGAGTAACATGTCACATTTTTACACTCTGCAGAGGTGCGTTACTTTACCCATAAGAGACCAACGCCTTGTTGCACAACCGGGCGAGTCTTTCCCGTCCACACTTCCTTTGGTGTGGGGCCCAGTCGTTGATCCAAGCCATTCGCCGTGCTTTTCCAACAACCCCGCATGCCCACCCAATTCATGCATTGCAGAATCACCCCTGGCTCTACCCCTTACGGTAGATACCTAGGCATCCCCTTGCAGACCATCATAGACACCAGAGTCCGTGGGCATTAAGGGGTCCCACCCATGTGCATGTAGTCGCACTAGATCTACAGCGTACGGCTCTGGCTGCCCGTTGACATGCGAAAGGGAAAAGATCACAGATGACTTTCCCGTCACATTCCAAGTCTCATGGTTAACGCTTCATTTTCAGCGCAAGAACGCTGATGGGATTGGTTCTTAAGTCCTAGGTAATACTTTCCCGTGCAAATGGAACCTCCACCAACCACATCATTCCAGGGTTCCATCTGCCAGCCAACAATATATATATAGCAATTCACATCATTCGAAAATATGTTTTTCTTTTTCATGCAATGATAAACCATAGTATTTTGCATTTACTTTGATAAACATAATCAAGTAGGACATGAGCAAGAGTGAACTTGCCTTTTTGACTACAAGATTATGCAGCCAAGGTCTTCGATACAATAAAGACTCCAAAATCTGGAAAGAATGACATTGGTCCGGTAAGGACTAATGTTTGAAGAAGCAATATGCTATTATGCATAATATATGTAATGCACTTTATAAAACCCCGAAGTAATTCCCGATATTGTGTGTGGTTAAGTTTAGATGATTTATCAAAGATTTCGTTTATCTTCAAGTTTACTTCACAAGAAGTATGAGTTTTTTTAACTTTAACTTAAAGTACCATATTAAACATAAGAGTAAAGTAAAACAACATCATGATACTAAATGTTTGCCTTTAGGTTATGGATATGAATAAGGTTCTAACACAAAACCATCCAATCATAAAGGGTATTAATCAAGATGGTCATACTTTATTAAGTAAAGAATTCACTCATATGAATTAAGAACTATATGGGATATCATGGAATAATAACAAGGTGACTTAGCAATTTGTTTTTTTTTAAATTTCTTGAATAATAATTATTTTCTTTATAGAAAATACCATTTAAATAACCACTTAAAAATATTAGTGAAACATGTTCACAAATGGAATTCTAAAAATGGTCATAATGTTGTGATGGAAATATATTTCCATATATGTAGTTAAACATGTGGAGCAATTTGAATGGAATTCAAATGCATTCAAAATAGCGTTTTAAATAAATTCCATATTTAAATTAATAAGTAAATTGTTGTTTCAATTTTAAAGTGATTCAATTTTAGTCAAACAAGTGTTTGATTTATTCAAATAGATAGATTTATTTTTCTGTTCATTTTGGTACATTATTTGTATTTTTCTGATTTTATATGAAATAGTTATAAATTTCCAAAGTTTATTCAATTTAAAATATTTCTGGAATTATTTTCTTATTAATTTTTTGATTTATGAAATGACCAAAATGCCCTTGGTCAAAACTGGGTTGAACCCGACCAAGGACTGGCTCAGGTCGTGGTCAACTCGACCGAGCCACACTCTCTCACCCGTTCCCCTCCTTCTCTCCTTCTTCCTCAAGCCCGTGCTCGCCCAGCCGTCGCCGGCCATCCCCGGCGTGCTCCGGCCAGCTCCGCCGTCGTGCTGGGGCGGAATCGACGCGCCCCGCCATCCTCTCCAATACTACCCCGGCGATTTACTCCTCCTTGCCTGATGCGACCGTGCGCAACACAAACCCTAGAGTTAGGGTTCGGTGACGGCGCCGCTCCGCCGTGCTCTCCCTCGCCTTCTAGCCTCCTCGTGCTCCCATGGTAGGTGCAGAGCACCACTCTCTTTGCCGCCTTGGTGGTGTAGGTGAAGAACACGTCCCCGTGGCCCCTTCTCCTCTGGCCACACGGGCACTGCCCCGTCGCCGTGGAGCTTGTGTCCATGGGCGCTGGTAAGCCTTCTTTCCTCTCCTCACTTCTTCTCCTTCCTTCTCCTGGCCTATGGCCCTGCTCTGTGATGTATAGCTCTAATTGGTTCTGTGCATGTGTAACAAGCTCTATTTGTGCCCTGTGTTAGTTAATCTAGTTTCTTGAGCTAAATGATGTTGCTTTACTTGCTGTGATGTCTCATTTGAGTTACACAGAAGCAATTTCATGTGTTTAGCTTAGGCAAAGTAAATTATACTAAGCAGTGGTGCATTTGGTGCATGTGTGTGTGTTGTGGTGCTCCTCCCCTATGTGGGTTTTGTGCCCAGCAACCAAGTACTGGCCTTGTGCTGCCTTTATGTGTAAACCATGCTATTAGCATGTTGTGCCTTTGCTAAATATTGGATAACTTGCCCCTGCCTATGATGCACAGGCTGAGGCCTTTTGTAAATAAGAACAGATGTTATGCTTGCTTCTTATTTTTAATTCTCTGTGAAGATTTTGCATAGCACTTCTATGCCTAGCTGAGGGAAAAATACACCACCCTACTCCATGTGTAACTAGCAGTTCATTTTGCTAGAGAAATAGAGCATCAACCTCTTATCAGGTGTGGTGGTGGTGTTGCTGTGTTGCTTGTGGCTTTTCTTGATTCCTTGATCAACAGATCTTGTGGTCTCCTTCTTGTTCACCTTGTTGGCCTGCTCCTCCTACTTCGGTCAGCTTCCCTCTAGCTCTTGGCCTTCCCTCCTGGCCCTTGCTTGATCTTGTCCTTCCTATCCCATCTTGTTTTGCTCCCAGCAGAGATTTAATGGTGTGGTATGGATGGATCTGAGTGATTTGTGGTGAACTGTTGTGTGCTGTGAGGTTGTGAGCTATGGAGCTCGAGTTGGTTATGGCGGTGGATGAAGTGATGTTGGCTGCTGGCTGCTTCGACCCCTTGCTCTTATCTCTAAAGGTGGTGCTGCTGTGGTGATGACAGCTCGGTTCGTTGCATGGCTGAATGTGCTGCCTGCTTGTTTGCCTCCCCTAATTGCTGCGGCTGGTGAACTTATCCTCCCCTTGGATGATTATTTTTGGCTGCCAAGTGTAATTTTCAAAGCTGCCTAGCCTGTGATGTTGTACTGAGGCAATTGACCATTAAGAACAGATGCTAACCTTGATTAACAACATCCCAATGATGTGTTTAGCAGTGTACTATACTGCCTTAAACTGAGGGTTTTACTTAACACTAATCCCTTCTTAGTTTTCTGGTTATATTGCTTTCTTTGGTTTTGTTTTGCAGGAACAGGTTGAAGCATAAATGAATTTGAAGAGACGATGATACAAGATTTTAGTTTAGAAAATTAGAATACTTAATATTTGTATTGCCTCTATATTGTTGAACATTTGTAAAGACAATGTGTTGTTGTAATTAATCAGTAAAGTCATTTGTTTGTCTTTCTAAAATTCTATATATTGTAATATGTGTTGTAAAGATTTAAATTATTCAAACAACTATAAATTTATTTACTTAATTATTGTTTTTGTTACTTAATTGTGTTAATTTGAATTACTTTACAAATTCAAATTATTTGAATATTCAAATTGGATTCAAAATTTTCCTCAGCCAATAACTTACCTAGAGGTCATGTCGAAATTTATTTACATTTACCTAAGATGAACTAAACCTAATTCAAGAAGATGAATGAACTCCGATCACTCCAGGGTTTTTAATTTGCGAAAAATTTATTCGGTTTTCCAAATGCATGCATGTAGATACACAAATTCCTATTTCTGCCCTCTGATAACTCCTAAATGCTGGGGTATTACAGCCCCCAAGCTCCAAGATTAACACTTGTTGATGAGCTTGGTGCTTACAAATGCCTTAGAGAAAAAATTTCGACACTGTAGCCCCCAAGTGCCGGGTTAGCTGTCCACAGCAACCTGGGACTAAATATTCACCTTTTTGGCACCTCTTATAGCACATAATAAATTTTGAACACTGTAGCCCCCAAGTGCCGGGTTAGCTGTCCACGGCCACCTGGGACTAACACTTAGAAAACTTCGGACTTTTTACACGTGTAGCCCCCAAGTGCCGGGTTGCATGCCTGCAGCGACCTAGGACTCCACTTCACACTTCTAAAATTTGAACTCTGTAGCCCCCAAGTTCCGGGTTACCCTTCCTACAGTAACCTGGGGCTTAACTATGCACCTCTCTATGTTGCATGAATAGGAACACTTGAGCAAGGCTGGTGAAGAAATTTCCCGGCTCCAAGGAATCTTGAAGGCCGAAACTGAGACCCGGGCTGAAGATGCGAACCAACTTCAAGCCCTAGAAGAAAAAATCACTACTCTTACGCAAGAAAACTCTGACTTGAAGAGGGACATGCAGGAGCACGAGGAAAATTTCCAGGAACAAGTGACCAACCTGCAGACGCAGTTGGATACCACCACAAGTGAGCTGACCTGGCTCAAGAAGATGATCACATATATGGTCTCCTTGCTAGTTGGTAAGATTTAAACTCTCAAACCTTGCAAGTCTCATACGATCCAGACCCGGTTTCTGCATTCTCATGACTTTGTTTTCTTGTGTTCAGGTCCACGTGATGGCAATCTCCGAAAAACTGCTACTGAGAAAATCAAGTGCATGTACTCACTGGTGCGCCAACTATACTTTGGCAGCTGTGAAGTAATTAAGGCAGCGAGAAACTGGGAAAACTTGCCAAGCACTTACACTGAGGTGCTTGGCCACTTATCAACTATGCCAGATTGGATTCAACTGTTGAAGAAATCTGCTTGCAGAGCCGGGGTGATGCGCGGCCTTGCCCTGGCAAAGGCCTACCATCCCAACCTGGACCCGGCTCCACTTGTAAAGGGTTTTCCTCAGTATAATGTGGATGGCAGCAAGTTTGACAAGAAGTCCTACGGCCGGGTCATAAAGCAAACCCGGTACGTAGCCACTGAAATTGCCAACAGCTTGAAGTTGAACTCAGTCCAGTATGGTTACAATGAGGCCAATGAGTAAATTGTTGACGAAGAACCAAAACGCATCAACCTTCTCCAGAGCTACAAGGACTCTATCGTCGCAGAAAAATCAGCTCCCAGTGCCTCTACTGCTCCAAGCTCGTCTACTCCCACTTTTCCTCCTCCATCGCGGGCCACCGTGGAAGATGAAGATGAAGGTTACTTCCAATCCCTTCACCTCGTTACCTGGCGCGGAGATGGAGCCCCTGAGACCCAGGACACAGAAGTAGAGGCGGCAAAAGATGACTCGGCAAGCACCAAGGACAGCACCGCGGCCACAACTCCTTCCACTAACCCGGCGCCTGAAGCCGGTGCTTAAAAAACTGATGCAGATATTGTTTCTCTGCAGAAAACAATCTCATTCGACCCTTGTGGCACTTATTGTAATAATTTAGCACTTGTTACTCCATGCTTGTGATGGTGTGTGTACGCACCTGATGAAACTTTGTGTGAACCTTTGAGAAACTTTTGCTTTGAAATATGCCTTTTCTGTGGTTTCGATGACCCTTTGATTTCTTTAAATGTGAGCCGGCTTTCGCATGGATACCCTGTCGCAACCTCTCTGAGAAAAACAGGGTCGAATCAAGTCCCATTGGGCCTCATGGTTGATTGAATTTCCAGGTGAGCAATCAGGCCATAAAATCGCGAGTCACATCAGCTCAATAGCAAGATAATCAAGAATAAACTAGTGGCACAAAAGCCGGGTCTTGGGATTGCAGCTACAAACTATTGAAGTAAGAGCCCCCAAGACCTGAATCAATGTCTATAAAGTAATGGCTTAACTATGCAACATTACCCCATGGATCCACATACTGGCGGGATGCGCTCGTTGGGCATCCTCAAAGATAAAAAAACCACTATTTAGCCATAATTACTTGTTCTATAATAGAAAACATAAACAACTGAAACTAAAACTAAACCTTCATACTACTGAATCCAAGATAATAAAGTTAAGAACTGCTCTGCTGGGTCACAAAAACTTCGAGACCCGGATGATCGTATGAGCTGGGTCTTGGGTAAAAAGCTTTGCCACCTCAATTACGAGCCCCCAAGACCAGGCTTAACATGAAACTGCTACGGCATATCTCAATCTAAGAAAATAACCGGCTTTCAAATATAAACTGAAATGTAAATTGAGACAAGACAAATTTCTGTTCAACCTTTTACTTTATTGATAGAAAAGGTTGGGCCAGCAAGCCGCCTCATTAAAAACCTTCCAGCCCCCTTAGGTACCCTAGTAAGGAAAAGAGCACGTCTGAAACCTGCTGCCTGTTACATCATGTGTTACATCTGATATCTTGCATTCTCACTAAGTATAATAGGGGCGCAGCTGGGCAATGTTCCATGGCCGCTCGCGCTCCTCTAAGGAAAAAGTTGAGTGAGTTGTGTCGTTCACAGACTCGGACTTTTCTCTAGCATCCACCAGATAATATGAGCCATTGTGCAATTTTTTGCTGATGATGAAAGGTCCCTCCCATGGAGGAGATAACTTGTGCATCCCTTCCTTGTATTGCGTCCAGCGCAGCACTAAGTCACCCTCCTGGAAAGTACGAGTTTTAACCCGGCGACCGTGATACCGCCTCAAATCTTGCTGATATACTGTAGATCTCTCCAATGCTTGTTCTCTATTCTCTTCTAGCAAGTCCAATGAATCTTGCCGGGTCTGCTCATTCTCTGTTTCGACATAAACCGCCACCCGAGGCGAGTCATGAATAATGTCACTGGGCAATACTGCCTCTGCCCCATACACCATGAAGAAGGGCGTCATCTTTGTGGATCTGTTTGGTGTTGTATTGATTCCCCAAACTACTGATGGTAACTCCTCAACCCACGCTTCGGAGGCTCTGATGCACGGGACCCGGAGACGTGGTTTTAAGCCTCTGAGTAACTCTTGGTTTGCTCTTTCTACTTGTCCATTGGCCTGGGGATGCGCAACTGATGCCACATCCAAACGTATACCATTGCTTCCATAAAACTTTGCCATCTCACCAAGGGACATGTTGGTTCCATTGTCTGTGATAATACTGTGAGGATACCCAAAGCGATGTATGATCTGTTTCAGAAACTTGACTGCTGTAGCTGCTTCGCAATTTGTAACTGGCATGACCTCAACCCACTTTGTAAACTTATCAATGGCAACCAAGAGGTGGGTTTTCTTGCAAGGGGACATGCTGAAAGGACCCACCATGTCAAGCCCCCAAACTGCAAAGGGCCATGTCAAAGGGATTGTTCGCAATTCCTGAGCCGGCACATGAATTTGCCTCGCATATCTCTGACATCCATCACACCTGTTCACCAGGCGCTCTGCATCTGCCTGGGCTGTGAGCCAAAAGAAACCGTGTCTGAAAGCTTTTGCAACCAAAGACCTTGTTGAAGCATGATGACCACAATCTCCCTCATGAATCTCCTTCAAAATTTGCTGGCCCTCCTTGCCAGACACGCATCTCTAAAACACTCCTGACACGCTCCTTTTATATAACTCGCCATCAATAACAACATAGGCCTTGGCCCGGCACACTATTTGTCGTGCTATAACTTCCTGCTGTGGTAGCTTCCCACGCAAAAGATACGCCAAGTAAGGTTCTGTCCACTCTGGAATTTCATGACCTACTGCTGCCAATTGTGAATCCGGGTCACCCTGAGACGCAAGTTCTTCCTCATCCTGAAGCTTCACTGATGGAGTCCACAGCTCGTCCAAGAAAACATTAGGTGGAACCGTCTCTCTGCGCGAGCCGAGTCTTGATAAAGCATCTGCAGCATCATTTTTCCTGCGATCAACGTGATCCACCTGATAGCCTGAGAAGAACCCGGCTACCCTATCCACTTCTCTTCTGTAAGCCGCATTGTTGCATCTTTCCTATCCCACGTTCCTGAAACTTGCTGCGCCACAAGGTCTGAATCCCCATAGCACTTGACACGCTTGATGTTCATCTCCTTTGCAATGCACAAACCGTGCAGCAAGGCTTCATACTCTGCCACATTATTGGAACAATCAAAATGAATTTGCAGCACGTAACTTAACTTATCACCTTTTGGAGAAGTTAACACAACTCCGGCTCCTGAACCTTGCTCTTGCTTAGACCCGTCAAAATGCATAACCCAGGACTTGAGACTTGGTGTCAGGGGTGGTGCACTCAACTGTGTCCAATCAATAAGAAAATCAGCCAACGCTTGAGACTTGATAGCTGTGCGAGGCACATAGTCAATGTGATATGGCCTCATCTCTATTGCCCACTTGGCAATTCTTCCCGTAGCTTCTGAATTTTTGATGATATCTACTAACGGGGTTGAACTAACAACTGTGATTGGATGCTCCTGGAAATAAGGCTTCAACTTTTGACTCGCCATGAAAACACCAAACACTAGTTTCTGCCAGTGCGGATAGCGCTACTTTGCCTCTGATAACACCTCACTGACATAGTAGACCGGCCTTTGTACGGGTTTTCTTTTCCTTCCTATTTTTGCTCGACCACCACCACGGCACTCACAGCTTGAGGCCCGGCAGCGACGTATAACAACATGGGTTCCTTGGGACCCGGTGCCGCCAGAATTGGCGCCTCTGACTCTTGATTCCACACGAAGTTGTCTGTTTTCTTCTGTAACTTATACAAAGGGCTAGCTTTCTCTCCAAGCCGGGATATGAACCGGCTCAACGCGGCCACACAACCTGTTAACTTCTGAACATCTGTCAACTCCTCTGGGTTTTTTCAAACTTTGGATGGCCCTGATTTTTTCCGGATTTGCCTCAATTCCACGCTTTGACACAATGAAACCAAGGAGCTTCCCCGCGGGAACTCCAAACACACACGTTGATGGATTAAGCTTCATCTGGTACTTTCTCAGATTCTTAAATGTCTCTCTAAGGTCATCAATGAATGACCCGCCTTTTTCTGACTTGATCACTACATCATCAACGTAAGCATGCACATTACGCCCAATCTGGTCATGAAAACAGTTCTGGATACACCTCTGATAAGTTGCTCCTGCGTTCTTCAATCCAAAGGTCATGGTCTTGTAGCAAAAAGCACCAAAGGGGGTTATGAATGATGTCTTTTCCCAATCCTGCCTATTAAGCTTGATCTGATGGTATCCTGAGTATGCATCCAAGAAACACAAGAGCTCGCTGCCTGCAACTGCGTCAACGATTTGATCGATGCACGGCAGTGCAAACGGGTCCTTTGGACAATGCCTATTCAAGCTTGTAAAATCAATGCACATCCTCCACTCGTTATTTTTCTTCAGCACTAGAACCGGGTTAGCCAACCACTCTGGGTGAAAAACTTCCATGATAAAGCCGACCTCCAATAGCCGGGCTATCTCCTCTCCTATAGCCTTTCTTCTCTCTGCATTCATTTTTCTCAAACCTTGTTTTACCGGCCTTGCCTTAGGATCAACATGTAAGCGGTGCTCAGCGAGTTCAGTTGGAATGCCAGGCATGTCACTAGGTGTCCATGCAAAAACATCCCGATTCTCACAGATGAACTCGATGAGCGCGCTTTCCTATTTGTCAGTGAGATTAGACCCTATGGCAAACTGCTTGGAGGAATCCCCAGGCACGAAATCTACCATCTTTGTATCTCTGGCGGCTTTGAACTTTGCCCTATCATCTTCTGTTGTTGGTGTCTTGAGTGCCGTATTATCCTGCGGGTCAAGATTAGACCTGTAAGCTTTCAACTCCTCTCTCGCACAAGTTTGCTCTGCCAAAGCCGCATCTCCCTCGTCACATTATGCTGCTATCTCTCTGTTGCCATGAACTGTGATGATCCCCTTAGGACCCGGTATTTTCAACTGCAAGTACACCTAACAAGGTCTTGCCATGAACTTGGCGTAAGCCGACCTTCCCAGCAATGCATGATAAGGACTTGGAAACTTCACCACCTCAAAAACTAGCCACTCTGATCTGAAGTTGTGAATAGACTCGCCAAACGCAACCTCTAATGAAATTTTTCCCTCTGGTGTTGCTGACTTCCCTGGAACTATGCCATGAAATATTGTTGATGTCTTCTGTAACTGTGACTCTTTGAGACCCATACGCAAAAACGTGTCCCAATACAATATATTGATACTACTGCCACCATCCATCAAAACTTTCTTTAACTCAAAGCCATGAACTTGAGGAGCCACAACCAAAGCTAGCAGACCCAGATGTTCCACCACCTCCGGGTGATCAGCCCTGCTCCACGTGATCGTATGCTCTGACCACCTTAAGTATCATTGGACCCCTGCAGCAACTGTATTAACCGCCCTTTTGACTATCTTTCGCTCTCTCTTGGTCATGCCACTGGTATATATATGATACTGGCCAAGTTGCCTTGGCTGCTGCGAAAATCCTCCCTGATTTCCTCAATTTTGGCCGGCTCCTGCATTGCCAGTGGGCACTGCATTTGCTCCAGTCAAAGGCCCCACAGCCAGGTTACCACCCGGGCCGGGTCCTCCACTTCTGTTCGCTCCCTACAGTGCTCTTTACACCTCGTTGTTTTTTCATCTGTTTTAGTCTACACACTGGGCCAACGAATGATTGGCGGGTCTACCGTTCTTTCTATGGCGAGGACACGGCATCCTGAAGGCCTCCTCAGTGCTAGTTGGGCGTGATCCCTGATAACTGTTGCCACGACCGTAATTCCCACTGTTCCCCTGATAACCTCTATTGTCCTGATAATTTCCTTCCATCCTTTGCCTCTGAAACCCGGCGTTCGTGTTTGCCACCAGCTCTGAGTTTCCGTCATTGTGCCCACGCTTGTGCTGATTATTGTTGTTGTTATTATTGTTTCCCTGGCCATTGTTGTTCCTTCCTGCATTATTCGCAGTGCCCTTCCCTTTTTCTTCCTCATGGTCATCCTGGGTCTTGTCTGTGGCTGCGTGCCTGTTGCAAGCATCCATTAACTTTGCCATGGTCACTGGCTTAACCCGGTGACCCTCCTTCATACGGCCCAGCTTCTGAATCAAGGGACCATACTTGCAAAAAATTTCCATCGATGAAATCGCGTCCTTGGGCTCAATACCAGATGAGGAGTGAAGGATCTCCGTGACCCGGCCCATCCAGTGACGTGCTGACTCGCCCTTTTTCTGCACACAATGATCCAGGTCCTCAATGGAGAACAAATGCTTGCACGTACCTTGGAAGTGCTTGATAAAAACTGCCTTCAACTCATCCTAGGAATTGATAGACTTCTCTGGCAGATTCTTGAACCACAACTTTGCCGCACCATCACTCATCATCAAATACATATACTTTGGGCATACATTCTCTGTGGCATTGCGTATGCACATCGCCATCTCGTAACTACTCAACCAACTTGCCGGGTCCATGCTAGGCTCGTAATTTGATATCTTGCTGGGCTCCTTGAACTTCTCAGGGAAAGGCTCCGCTCTGATGGTATCTGAAAGACACTTTGGCCCGGCGAGGTTAGAAGAACTTGCTAAAAAATTGTTGTTACCTGGCGAGCTTGCAGATGCTGCTGGCGCGGGACCCGGTTCTCCTTGCGGCGCTCCTGCCACAGGTACCGCCGGGTTTGCATTGGCTGCTCTTCTCGCTCGCGAACTATTAACTATCTGCTGAGCCACTGAAACTGCAGGGGGGTTGATGCTGTTGGTTGTTCTGGTTCTGGTTCTGCTGGGGCGGGTTTTGTTGCTGTGCCGCGGCAAGCCCGGCTAATGGCGTGTTTTTACCATGGCGACTCTTACTGTGTTAAGTTGTGGAATGAAGTGCACTTTTCTCCTTTGAATACTGAACTTGCTGGACCACTGCTGTCCGTAACATGTCAATGGTACGCCGAGCTTCGATCTCCGCTGGCGAGTCTCCCAAGGGAATACGGTCCAGCGCTAAGGTCGCAGCGTATACATTATCTGCTGGATTTGAAAAGTGACCCGCCGACATGTGGAACCTAGGTGTTCTGGGCGGCAGACCCGGATTTCTCCTGGCTTCCCTAGCGAGTAAACCCGGTACCCTGGCTGCAACACCGGCTCCTCCTGTTTCTCTGTTTGGTTCTGCACTTGTTCTAAGGACTGGGGCCACTTGAGTTGCACCAATGGGTTGATCTTCTGGAGTTCTGAATAATATCGTTGGGTTTATGGTGTTTTCCCCCTGAGCCAGCCGGCTTTGGTGCCTTCTCTGGTGAACCCTGGTCATATCGTTGAGACGATTCTCTTGCTCCTCTATTTGCTTCTTCCTAGCTTCTATCTCTTGCTTTTCTGCCATTGCATCCCTGCGCATCTGTTCCAAAGCCCGGCGTGTTGTATCTAGCTCCATAGCCCTTACTGCCGCATTTTCTGGGGTAACCAACCTCGTAAGCGCTGTTGGATCTAGGACCAGGCCATTGTTGAACAAGGCCGGGGCACTGGTTGTGTTGTTTCTTTCTTCGCCTTGAGCCCGGTTAAGGAGAAAACCAAAGCTGTTTCTGTATCGCGCCATGTCTTCACTTTCATCTGACACCGAAGCCGGGTCTCCATCAGCTCTCTGACCCGCCGGCTCCAGTACTGGTGGTAATTGATGCTGCTGTTGACCCGGACTTAAGGCAGGTGGAACGACGGTTGATGGAGAGGCTCCCACGTTGGTTGAAGGGGCGGTGTAAACCGCCATCCTCCTGACCGGGCTTGGGCTGGTTTCTTGCTCCTCCTCATCCTCTTCTTCAACCTCATACCCGAACCGGCCTTCAAACAGGGGCAAGATTGATTCCGAGCCCTCATGTTCCATCGCGTCACCCGGGATCCGTGCGGGCTCTCCCAGTTGTTCCCCGTGCGTGACCAATGGCGGGTCAACCTCTGCCGTGCCCACTGAATCTTCTCCATCAGATTGAACAATCGTGGCGGCTCCTGACACAGATTCATATTCTCCATCACTAGCAGATCTAGTTGCAATCATACCCACAAAAACATAAAACTTGCCAATTGGAATAACATCACCTGATTCAAGTAGATCTGATTCCGGCCCCCAGCCAAAATCGTCAACGATGGATTCTCCTTGCGAGTTGATGGTGACCTCACCGAAAACGAAGTTCTCGACCCCTTGCCTTGCTTCTCCCATGATGGTGACACGCTTGGACGCGCTTCCCACAGACGGCGCCAACTGTCGTGGGGTAGATAACACGGCAGATGCTACCTTTGGGTAGCTTGAGTTGATGGGCAAGGCGACTCTGGTGTCTAGGAGATTGTTTAGCTCTAAGGGGACAAGGGATTTACCCAGGTTCGGCCTCTCCATTGGAGATAAAGACCTACTTCCTGCTATGTTATTATTGATCTCGATCTCGATGACCCGGCTACGACAACAGAGCCGGATCACGATCTAGGTTACAAGATTCGCTTGGTAGCGGGTGTTTCTCTCTATGGTTCTCTCGCCTAAGCTTGGATTGTAAAGTTCTGTCTTAGCTAGGGCTCAGGGACCGGCTTATATAGATGACCGGGTCTCCTGGCGCTTTACAAGGTAAGCACGGGTTCTGCCCAGACTCGGAGTCCTACTCTAGATCCTCTAGCCTTCGTGTCCTCCAAGTCCTGAACCGCCTTTGGGTCTTCTAGAATCTTTCCTCCGTAAGCCGGGTTGCCGCCAAGCTACTGGCCCAGCGACATAACCCGGCTCATGCTGATGGTTAGCTGGCCTGGCCGGGCCTCCTGCCTGGCGGGTCACGCTTCCCTCTTCATGGGCCTACCGGGTTAGTATCCCCCCATCATGTTTTAGGATCTCGAGTCTACAACCAACATGTCATTGCCTGTGACGCATGATTGAAGATGAGGCTCATTGAAGTACTATCATTTCCGCTGTTGATCTATGTATTATGCTAGCCTTGAGCTATGTAAGTTGTAAAACCCTTTTGTAAGTCTGGATCATGCAAAGTAATAAAGTTTTGACGCATTTGCATGATATTTCATTCTTGTACTGTGGTGCTAGCATTTGATCCCGAGACTAGCACAATAACACAGAGGTCTTGTCTTTATTTAAAAGATGGGATCGCTACAGTCCGCCAACTCTTGCCTTCTTTGTTGGCCAGCAATCTTCAACAACAAGGGGCTGAACCGGTGCTTTTCATTTTCTCCTGAAAGATAAATCATGCCATTTGGTTAGTAAGTGAAAAAAGCAACAAGACAACAAATACAACACAAACATGGATAAACTTTGGCCTTTCAGGAGTGTAGCGTCATTTGGTAGATCCAGCTCGGTGCCCAAGTTCCTCGCAAAGCTTACATCTATGTTTGTTACCTTTTTGGGACCTTTTTGGTTTGTCATCCTTTTTTGCCTTCTTACTACTCCCACATTTCTTAAACCATGCCTTGTATCTACTTTGTTTAGGCCTGCCAGCCTTCCTTTTTGTCGCAGGAGGACACAAGGTAAATTCAATGTCCACTTCAGGCCACTGAGACTGGTCTGTAAGTGGTGGAATTGGTGTTGCGTATGCAGCCTTGAATTTTTGTACTGAGTAATATTCATGCAAATATGGGTGCATATTTAACTTCGGTTTGGAGGCCATGAAAAGTATGGCATGCTCAAATGGCTTCCCGGTGTATTGCCACTCGAAGCAAGTGCACTAATGCACTTCAGTGTCAACAACATGCCTCCTGCCAGTATTGGTATCCCTGACTTTAACACCCCGCAAAGAAGATTTCTCAACACACAAATGTGTAAGATTTTTTATCCTATTGACAACCTGCTGTACCACTGCAGGCACATGGCCTCCAAACCGCATGATCATGATTCTGATCTGGTCAACCATGTCATGCACATGCAAGTCCTTTAACTTCTTCACCTTGTTGTTAAAACTTTCTGCCAAGTTATTGTTGATATGATCACACTTGATGGCAGTATTAAATCCGGAACTCTACCATAATCGAGAATGGTGGGTTTGCAGCCATGTACCAAAATCATTCTCACTACATGCTGCCATTATCTTACCCCAGATGATATGAATGTGTCTGGGTAGTGTAAGATCTTGCTGCTGGCCATATGCGCCCAAATTCTTCTCCTCTGATTTTTTTTATCAAATTCATCCACATATGGCCGAAGCACTCTTTCTGCTCAGCATGGGGAAACACAGTCCTGACTGCATTTTCAAGCCCTTTACACGCATCTGTGTGTACTGCCAACGGTGACACTGGACCTAAGCTTATTTTCAACTACATCATAAACCATGTCCATGAAGCCTCTGTCTCTGATTGAAACATGCCAATAGCAGTAGGGAACATCTAGTTATGTCCATCTAGAGCATTGCATGCTGCCAATTGACCATTCCACTTTCCAGTTAGAAAAGAGGAGTATATGCTTAAATATGG
This sequence comes from Poa pratensis, assembly GCA_947311845.1. Classification (NCBI taxonomy): domain Eukaryota; kingdom Viridiplantae; phylum Streptophyta; class Magnoliopsida; order Poales; family Poaceae; genus Poa; species Poa pratensis. Next base: position 50,490,235 of record CAMZMU010000060.1, read on the forward strand.
ACGGCAACCTGCTTTGAAGCCGTCGATGCAAGGCTTTATTGCCATGAACAACTTACAGAAGTAGACATTGCCATCCTCTGTTACCTCTCTATGTATCTCCACAACACTGCCAGGTGACCTTTTCTCCACCTCTGCTTTGAAGCTATAATACATTCTAAAAGTGTTTGCCCAACCACCATATAATTCTTTCATATCCCTTTGTTTTGCCTTCCACACTATGGTATATTTCACCACAATTGGGTAGTCCTTTTCCAGGTATGATTTAAGCTGCTTTGCTCTAGTGTTTGGTTTCTTGGATAAAATAAGAGTGATCTTTTTAGCAACCCAAGCCTATGATGTCATTGTGGTTACTCTCTGTGAACTAGTAATGCAAGTATGTACATGTGGGATTTGATTAACCCTGATGGTACTTCCATCAGGTTGGCGTCTAGCAGAAATGTACCACTTTCAAAGCCTGGCGCTCCCATCAAAACCTCTACACCTCGCATAAAACTTCTTTTTATCGGTCCACTTGGTTTTGGCGTCAAAGTCCTTCTTTATTGCATACGTTTTGAAACACATTCTAAACTCTTCCAAACTTGGAAACAACGTCCCTACAGCAATAACAGTGTTTTGTTTGTCATACACAGTTACCAGCTCATCAACTTGTGCATCATCGACATCTTCTGCAGCTTCTTGCATCAACTCTTCGTCCACATCTTCATAAGATTGACATATTCTGTTAGCATCACCAATGACAGCCTTGCTTTTATCATCCTTCTCCCCATGTATATCGTCTACTGGAATTCTAAAACATTTGGCCAAATCAGTTTCATCCATTGGTGCAATGACCAAATCAGTACTCTCAGGTATTTCTACCAAATTCCAGTCAACACAAACAGGCCCTTCAGTAGCATCAGCCCCCTCAGCTAAAATTGTCACGTCAGTACGTATTGGCACTATATGTGAAGCCCAATCATCATCTAACATGTGCGAAGCCAACTGTGAGGGCACATATCCAACCTTCGAATCTGATTTCAGATCAACGAGCTCTGCACGAAAAGTAACCTCTTTGCTTGTCCACCCATCTTGCCGATCAATTTCTTCAACCATCTCTTCTCCATTCTCGATTCTTACATATTCGCCCTTCAAATCATCAAACCGTAACAATGCTACTTCTTGCGCTAGATCCCAGAGAACGCTCTGCCCCGGTTTCTCCACAAAATTCCTAACGGCCTTCTCTTCCTTGATCTGCAACTCTTGGGGATCAATCTCTGCAAAATCGACCTCCCATCTCACAACTGTATACTTTGTCGATGTTCTGCACGCTACCATCACCTAGCTTCGATTTAGATACAAATAATTTGACAGTGAATTGGAAGTTTCTCCCCACAACATCTCCCCTGTTTTGAATGGCGGCGGGCAGGTAGTGTGAGCTAACTAGCGGGCTAGGACCAAATCGCATTCAAATCCAGACAAAAAGAGATGCATTTACCTGTTCGAAGTAGTCTCTGGCGGCTCCATCTCGTTGCCCCTCGTTCAACACCGCCCACGACCAATCTAGCTCTCAAATCGGCTGACTCGACTACGGACGGATCCAAATCAAAACGCCTCGGAATCAATGGGGCCGGGGAACGAACTAGCCTCCGCCAAGAAAGAATGGCCACCGCCGCTTGGAACGAACTGGCCGCCGCCGCCGCTAGAGAAGAAAAGGGGAGGGTGGGGAACGGTCAGGCAGCTCCAGATGCCGCGGGCAAATACGTGGGACCCACTTGAGTAACCGCTGACTTAATCTAACCTCAGGCTTCCATAAAAAATAGCACATCAACTTAAAAACCAGCGCACGACATGTTCAAACCGTTTAATCATGGATGCTACACAGCAGCTATTGTGCCCGTGATAAACGTCGCACGCTAGCTATTTACTCGAAAAACGTCGTATTTCACTCCATTCCCAGGAAAAACGTCGCATAGCAGCTATTGACCCATATCTGTGCATGTAGAAGATGATTGGATAGCATGAGCTACTGGCCATTTGTAAAAGGATGGGGAACTCGCCTCTGGAACTGAAGCTGTAAATATTATAGCCTGGCTATGTCAGATCATGTGCTAGTGGCCATTTGGCTTTATAACCTAACGGGAGGACCATATGATCCCAATATATGGTTTTGCACCAAGTAGGAGGCCAAGCTCTGAGAATTCAGGAATCATGGATCCTTGGCATTGCAAATTAGCAAGAGCTGAAGAAATGCAACAACATATACTTTCAAAAAGACTTATTTCATATGCTGCCAGCTTACAGAACAACCTGTTTCTACAGGAATGAATCACGCAAATCTCTGCCTTGAACTTTGTTGTTACATAAATGTAGTATATCAGCAACCGGTGCTATAATGTATTAGGAAACAGACACAAATCATACCAGAGTCGGCTCCTCACCGTTGTCACGGCCAGTCATCTCGGGCTGTCCCAAGTCGATGAGCAGGGACACAATTAGATGGACTGCAATGTAGAAAAGCACGGTAAAGACCAGCGCGACGACAGACATAGATGTCTTCCATCCCCTGCTGGTTCCAGCAGCGTAGGCCCCAAGAGGGCGAGCAAATCCAACATGATCGTCGTGTTCATCACTCGGAGCCACAGAGTATCATAATCCGTTTGCATCGACTTGCGAAGCAAGAGGATGATGACGACGACGGAGGCTGCGAAGGAAGCAGAATTGCTGTAGAAGAAGGCGAGGTACCGGATCCTCCTGTTGTCATGCATCACTGGGTCGCCCGCCTTGTGCCCGCCACCGTTGCTCTGCCAAGTTCCACCAGGCGGAGTCAGGCCGGCCTGGTACGTGACACTAGCCACCAGGATGCCCAGCAGCATGAGGTACTTGCGCTTGGCATGCCTTTCCCTCTTATCCTCCGTCTTCTCCGCCTTGGGCGCCTTGGCTATTTTTACAGTGTTGCCTTGTCCCATCCTCACAAGAAATACTGTGAGCATTGCGGCTATAAAGCATAAAACAACAGCCACCAAGACAAAGATGTAGATGGATGTCTTGAGATGTTGTGTGCCCCCGGCGGCATAGGCACCCATGAGGGTGAACAAGCCCACCCCCGTGCACACGGACAGCGCGTGGGTTCGTATGGCTGGCCTGTACACGTGGGGGTTGACGAGGAGGATGATAAGCGCGATGGACAACATGAAGCTCACCGAGTTGGTGTAGAAGAAGGCGTGGTAGCGTCGCGGGAAGTTGTACAATAGCACCGGCTCGCCGGCGTGGTGGCCTGACTCGTCGTCGTGAAGCCGAAAGCCACCCGGAGGAGTCAACCCGGCTTGGTAGGTGATGGTCGCCACCAAGATCGCGAAGAGGAGTAACCGCTTGCGCGTCTTCTCCACCAGCTCATTGTCCTCTTTGGTGTTGGTGCAGCCACCGATGTCCTTCTCCCCCAAGGTGAGGAGAACAACATGAATGACGACGTAGACCAGGACAGCGCCCGCCAGGCCCAAGACATATATGGAGGTGCTGATCTCCCGGCAGCTTCCGGCGGCATACGCACCGATGAGGCCAAACAGGTCGAGCACCATGGCCACCTCCAGAACGTGGCACGCGAGTAGAAGCTTATTCTGTACCACGACGACGGCGACCAAAGAGGTCACGAAGGCAATGGAGTTGCAGTAGAAGAAGGTCTTGTATCGCCTAGGGTTCGTGGTGAGGAGGATGGGGTCACCGGCCATGTACACATCGCCGTTTTCCTGCCAAAGGCCACCCGGCGGGTTCAGCCCTGCTTGGTAAGTGATGGTCGCTGCAAGTGTGGCGAGCAGTAGAACAAGTGAGCGAGCCTTGTCCACCGCATCCCGCACAGTCCTGATTCCATCCAGAGAAAGACAACAATTAATTCTGTCACAAACTATAATTTTTGTGTGCCAATGAAATGATTTGCAGAGGAGGAGGAAGTCTGTATGTACCTGTCATCAGGGCACTTTTTTGTTCTTCTGGCAACGAAATCAAGAAGATGTTGCAGCCTTCCTGCAGCTACAACTGATTGTATGGCGACTTTAATAATGAAAAGAGCAATTTGGAAAACTGTGCAAGCCCCAAGCAGGAGGACCAGATACACGGTAGTGTCGATCTCCCTACAGCTGCCGGCGACGTAGGCGACGACGAGGCCAACCAGCGCGACGGTGATGGACGCGTACACTTTTATGAGACCGCTGGCAAGCTTCCTGTCGAGAAGCCCAACGATTATTTGCAGTGACGCGGCAAATGCGGTGGTGTTGCCTAGGAAGAAGGCGTAGAGGCGTATGCTCTGGTGGTCGTTGAGGATAGCATCTCCTGGGCGGTGGTGGCTGCCGTCGGTGGTGTCCCAGAAACCACCCGGCGTGCTCAGCCCGGCGACGTAGGTGACGCTGACGGCGAACGTCGCCAGCACCATCAGGACCTTGTGCTTGCCGAGCCGCATCTCTTTCTCCTCCTCTGCCAGCTTGGGCTCGTCCTTGTCCACAACGCAGCTCCGATAGACCTGAACCACGAGCAAGGCGAAGAAGACCAGCACGATCAGCAAGTAGCAGAACGTGGTGAACATGTCCCTGCATGTCCCAGCAGCGTATGCCACCATGAGGCTGAGCAGGTCCAGCAGAAAGACCAGCCGCAGCGGCATGTAGACGCGCCCACAGTAGTCTTCCTTGTGCACCAAGTCGAGGAGGAGCATGAGGACGATGACGACGACCGATGAAGCAAATGCTGCAGCGTTGGAGTAGAAGAAAATCAGGTACCGGCGGTGGTGGGTTTCGCGGAAGATGGGCTCGCCGGCGAGTCTGCCGGCGGCTGTATCCTGCCAGACGCCCCCCGGCGGGTTGAAACCCGCGGCATACGTCACCGTGGCCACCAGCGTGGCCAGCAGGAGCAGGTACTTGCAGAGCTTTAGCACCGGCTCGTCACTGATGGAGATCTCTTTTGGTGTTTCCTTCATTGGAGCGGTGGCCATGTCTAAGAGAAACTGAATTGAAAACCGATGGCCCCAAGCTTATATAACGAGCATGCCCCGGCGGCCTGGATCCAGGGCATGACGATGCCACGGTGATATCACGGCTGACGTACGTGGTGGTCGCGGTACGTTGGAGCATCTTCTTGCATTTCAAAAACTTAGAAAACGAATAAAGTTCACATGCACCATGTGTTGTTGCACTTGGAAATGTGCGACGACTAATGAAAAGCAACCAAAGTCAGAGCCACCCCCGGCTGCCTGGTTGATGAGATCCGACTAGTTGTCAAGTTTTTCTAGGCCAGATCGATCTGCCCCAAGGTAATCGGAAGTGCCATAGACGTGGCCACATCTGAATCTCCTAATTCATCCTAATCAATGCTCTACACGTACGTCGTACGAAAACACGACAGTACGTCGTGATGAGGATGGCCCGGCTTAATTTGTTCGGGTTCCTGTTCAAAAAAACAAAAACAAAAAATTGTTCACGCTAGGCTAGTCGCCAAGTGGCAAAGTCAATTTTATGGATCCTCTCGTATGGAGTGCGTTAATTGGACAATGGACATCCCACTCAGTTTATATATACTATCGCTTCTACTGTACAAAAATCAGTCAAGACTTGACCTCACAAAGGCAAGTGGGCTGCAAGTCAGAGATGCCCGCACATGCTTCCACCAGCGGGGGCGCTTCGATCTCCATCTCGGACTGAGATCCGGCCGGTGACTTGTACCGTGCCTTACTCATTTCGCCATTAGTTAAGAATAGACGGACCAGTTTTTTGTTTTTTTGAAACACAGTACAAACTCGCAAGCGCTCACATACATGTCACGCGCATACAGTCACTTCTATCAACACCTCCGAGAGACTGAGCCGACGGGTCGATCTTAAGATTAAGAAAGTCACCATAGTCGCCTCGCTATTGAGACCAGATTTATATTCTGTACCAACACACTCGTGGATGGTGGTGGGTGTAGCAATGATGCGTTCCAAACGTATCTACTTTTCCAAACACATTTCTTGCTATTTCTCCTCTAATTTGCATGATTTGGATTAAACTAACACGGAGTAGCGCTGTTTTTAGCAGAATTATCCTTGGTGTCTATTTTTGTGCAGAAATCAATTTTCACGGAAAATCCTAGAAAATTCACCAAAATTATATTTCCACGGAAGACTCCCGAAGGCCGAAGGAGACCCGGAGGGGGCCCCCTAGCCGCGCCTGGTGGGCCCCTGGGAGCCTGCGTCCACCCCTCAGGCTCCCATTCGGTATTTAGACCACTTCGTCCCCGAAACGGAGAACCCCCGAAGGATTTTCCCAAATACGATACAGAGTTCCGTCTGTTGGGAATATGCCCTAGAGGCAATCATGTGTGATGTTATTCCCAATGTATTCATAAAGTTATTAAGTTGTCCTTGTTTGAACATCTGATATGTATCATTGAATATGTGATTCGATTGTGGAACTATGTATTCATGTTGTTCATACTAAATTGTCCTTGATCATTGAGGTTGTGCTGGACACATAACCTATCCTAATGTGAAAGTTGGCCGATGACTTGGTTCCACTTGTCATGGGCATGGTGATGTCATTCCAGCTTACAAGGACTCGGCTAAAGATTTTAGCGAGTCGGACTGGCCCATATTGAGATGCAACGAGTAGGTCGTCATTTGCATGTCTCAATCAATGTAATCCTTAAACCTGAGTTTATCGCACAATCTGAGTTGTGGATCACCAACTTAGGTTCTGTCAAACGTTGTTCCGTAACAGGGCAGTTATAAAGGCAGAGTTCGGGTTGACTAGAGAGATATTCTCTAGGCCCTCTCGAGTGATATGATTCAGGAAGCATGCCCATGCGTGACTCTGTTAAGTGTTAACCGGGGCGATCGACTAAGAGTTAGTCGGATGAATCGTATATCATATATCGAGAAGAGAGTTGAGCTACTAAAGGGATGACAATTATTCGCCTATAGTTCGACAAGGTATATCGTGAGGCAAAAGGGACTCAGACGTATGTCACATTGGAAAGGTATATCGTCACGACTCGATGGTACTTGGGAGTCGGCACGTTCTGCTAGGAGCCGCTACCGATTGATCGATTGGAGTCGGACTCTGATCGTGTCCAAGTCGCCATGAGCCTGCAGGGTCACACACTTAAGAGCGGGAGCAATTATATTAGTCGGGTTGGACCCGAACAAGAAATGGACTGAGTACGTGAGCTGGACTCACGGAGTGAATGCGCCATAAGTGTGGGAGCCCACTTTCACTCGCTATATAAGCAGGGGCGTGGCATGCCCAAGGGGCACGGTTCGCCACTTCCATGTGTTGGATACCCTAGCCCCACTCAGTCCTTCCGCCGCACCGGACCTAGCAGTCCGCCGCCGGAGCTCCTCCTCACACATGTGGATACCGGCAGAGGTGCTGTACGTTCAGCACTTCGACGATCGCGGGATTGAATCGGATCGTGGGACTGCACTGCATCGACGCTCTTCATCGATAATCTGCAACTGCACGTCTAGTGGTAATCCTCGTGGCCTTCTACCTCGGCTAGATCTTGGGAGCACCGCGTAGAAAAGTTTTTGTTTATCTCTACGCGCCCCAACAGTGGTATCAGAGTGGTAGCTTCTGGTATTAGGCCCTTGATCGCGCATATGTGATATGCATTAGGCATTAGATTGAATCTAGTTGCTGTTTTGGTGGTCGGTCTATGAGATAGATCGGTTTTGTACAAGGTTGATTGGATCAATCGTACTCGGGGAAATGGATGATCTGTTTTCCGTGGTCATACTGCTAAGGTGGTGGAACGACATACCCCTACCGGTCGGTTTCCACCATCGGGGTAGACTATGACACGTAAATCCAGTTGCGGTGATCGAAGATCAAAGAGTTTGGTCGAATCGGAATACGGATCGGATCTGGGTAATTTTTTTTTATCCGATGAACAAATCCATGATCGGGACCGCCGGCTTCGCCCTGTCGTAGCGCATTAGATGTCGTTGCGAGTTTCACATCGCCGGTAGATATCGTTCCTATGCATAACTTGTTTTTGCAGGATGTTGTGAATGGTATGGCTTATGTGGATGTGATGTGTGTAATCCATACGGATCTACGTATCACATTTTTTGTCAGCCGGCTGGAGCCTAGGTGCTGTCATTGTTATTGTATAACGACCTGCGTGTCGGATTCTCTATGTAATTTTATTTACTAGCTAGTGTAGCTGTTTGGAGAACCCAGATGACATGCAAGCCGATGTACAAGTCGACGACATGGAGTAAGGTGGCACGTGACAAGAGTTGGCACGAATCCACTTACAAGCTTTATGGAGATGGAGATCACCATGAAGAGAGCCATACCATTTCACATTATAATTGCTTTATTTGTGTTATTGTTATGTCTCTGTTTTTACCTCTATTAGATAGTTGGTAGAATTTATCTCTCAAAGAAGGTCTAGTCGGTCGCCCCGCCAAGTGCTGCACCATCACAAGTCGGACATTCTTGGTAGTGGGCTCATAAAATTGAGGTGCTACCAATTCTTTCCGACTAGGTGGGTTTGAGTCGGACTCTTACAATGGAAGCACTTGGTAAGCTAGACGAGTCCATCACAACGGTTGTGGGGCTCGGGTCGAGGAAGGTCGGGAGCCGGGTCATGTGATGCCACCCGACTAACAGGAGTCGTATGAGATACGATTGGCAACGTGTTGTCTACCTAGATCACTTGACGGCTAGCGGTGATGCTAAAGCTCACTAGTCGGCTTGCTTATTTAGGATCCTGAATCACTTAGTAACCATCGGAGGGATGCTGGTTCTAGTGGGAGCATAAGTATTAAAGTGTTTAATATGCCTGCTCTTTTTTGAATACATGTCTTAAGTGTTTTTGCATATTTTCTGTTGTAGATCAATGGCACCTAGCAACCTTCCTCATTTATCCACTTTCGCGTTGAGGTCGATCCTAGAGAAAGATAAACTTAATGGAACTAATTTCACCAACCCTTATCGTAATCTGAGGATAGTCCTCAAGCAAGAAAAGAAGGACCATGTTCTAGACACTCCACTTCCAGATGAGCCTGATGATGATGCGACAGTCGCTGTCATGAATGCCCACCGTAAGGCTAGAGATGAGTCTACGGAAATTAACTGTCTTATGCTTGCACACATGGAACCGGACTTGCAGCAGCAGTTCGAGAATGTTGTGGCCTAGGATATGATCGAAAGCCTCAAAAGTATGTTCCAGGCTCAGGCAAAGACTGAGAGGTATCAAGTCTCTCAAGTTTTGCTTGGCTGCAAGCTCAAAGACGGTGATCCACTGAGTCCGCACGTGATCAAGATGACTGGTTACGTGCAATCTCTGGATAGGCTGGGCTTCCCTATAAGCGATCAGTTCTCTACACATATAGTTCTGAACTCTCTTCCTAGTGCGTATGCTCCGTTCATCTCGAACTATCACATGCATGGTATGGATAAGAAGCTCACTGAACTACATGGGATGCTCAAGATAGCAGAGGCTGATCTCAAGAAAGGCGCCAGTCAAGTGTTGATGGTGCAGAATAAGGCTAAGTTCAAGAAGAGTTCTTGGACTAAGAAGAAGAAGGCTAAGTCAGGAGGCAAAACTCAGGACTCTGTCCCAAGCGCTGCCTAAGGGACTAAGTCATCTTCTGCAGCTGGATCCACTTGCTTCTATCGCAAGACAGATGGCCACTGGAAGAGGAACTGCAACAAGTATTTTGCTGACAAAGCCAAGAGTGGAAGTGGGACTTCCAACTCGGGTACGCTTGTTTGTAATGTTATAGACATTTATCTTGCTGATGCACCTAACAGTTCATGGGTATATGATACCGGATCAGTAATTCACATCTGCAACTCGTTGCAGGGGCTGGTAAGAACTAGGAGCGTGGCAAGAGGCGAGGATGATATTCGAGTCGGCAACAAGGCGAGAGTCGATGCGTTGGAAGTCGGCACGATGCAACTTCATTTACCTTCAGAATTCTTAATGGAGCTGAATAATTGTTATTATGTTCCAGTGCTTAGTCGAAACATTATTTCCGCCTCATGTTTAATGAGACAAGGTTCTGAGTCGAATATTAAGAATAATGGTTGTTGTTTATATTTGAAAGATATGTTTCACGGCTTTGCACCCGTCCAGGATGGGTTATTTATTTTGAATCTTGATAGTGAATGAGTCTATAACATAAATGTGAAAAGGTTAAAACCAAATGATCTGAATATGTCTTACTTTTGGCACTGTCGACTTGGTCATATAAGTTGGAAGCGCATGAAGAAGCCCCATGATGATGGACTTTTAACTTCGTTCGACTTGGAGTCGTTCGAGACATGCGAGTCATGCCTACTCGGCAAAATGACCAAGACACCTTTTGCAAGGAGTTGTGAAAGGGCATCCGACTTGTTGGAACTAATACACAGTGATGTATGTGGCCCAATGAGCACGACAGCCAGAGGTGGTTATGAGTACTTCATTACCTTCACTGATGATTTGAGTAGGTATGGATATATCTATTTAATGAACGCTTATTCTATTTAGGGAACGTGCCCTAGGAACTGTTTACGTCCGGCGCTTGAAGATTCGTGTGCATGAGGCATCCCACGTCGCGCGCATCCTCTCGTCCTCCTCTCCCTATCGCGCGCCGCGTGGTCGTTTCGTGCAAATAGGCAGGGACCCAGCCAGCGGTGAGCTCGTCCTCCATTTCCCCTTTGCTATGTCTCTAACGCTGCTCTCCCTCTCACTACAGCAGAGCTAACCTGTGCCGACGGCCAAACCCTGTGCCGACGGTTTTTATCGGGGCCGTCGGCACAGGATCCCTACGAGGCCACCCACGAAGCTGGCCGTCGGCACATATATCCCCGTCGGCACAGAAAAGCTGTGCCGACGGTCACCGTCGGCACAAATATCACCGTCGGCACAGTTACCCGTCGACTAAAAGGTGACGTCGACACAAATCTGTGCCGACGGTACAAACCGTCGGCACAGGTTCTTTTTTTCTTTTTCTTTTATCTCGTGTATCCAGACCAATCTATGCCGACGGTTTTACCGTCGGCACAGGTTACCCTTTTTTTTCTTCAATTTTATGTATCTATTTATTACTGTCAATTAAATTTACTCTTAATTAAATTTAATATGTTTTTATTCATATCTATATGTATATAGCTACGCCAAATAGCGGTCTCCACCCACATAAAATAACGTCGCGAATCTTGTCTCTCGGAAGTATTGTATGTGAATCTTATCTCTCTTGCAATCTTGTGTCGATTTGTGATAAAAGTTGGTTTCTCATGTTCGTATGGCCTAACCTAACACAGCCAAAGAAAAAATTCCACTAGGCTACCCCCTTTCGACGCACGTCTATGGGGTTAGACGGAAACGTTAGGGTTTTTCCAGCGGATTCAGGGTTTCGCCGAAGCGGGGCCCCGGAGCGTCGGAACCCCACCCAAACCTAGGTTGTGCCATACCATATGTATACAAGTGTGTTGTGTGTTTCAAATGTCCAAGAATCTACTCCTAGGTGTGACCGACATCACCGGCTTCACTTTCTCTCTACTAAGTGTGTGGACTTACAGCTGAAAACTCCCGTTCCGGGCGAAACGGGGGCAATCTTGTGTCGATTTGTGATAAAAGTTGGTTTCTCATGTTCATATGGCCTAACCTAACACAGCCAAGGAAAAAATTCCACTGGGCTACCCCCTTTCGACGCACGTCTATGGGGGTAGACGGAAACGTTAGGGTTTTTCCAGCGGATTCAGGGCTTCGCCGAAGCGGGGCCCCGGAGCGTCGGAACCACACCCAAACCTAGGTTGTGCCATACCATATGTATACAAGTGTGTTGTGTGTTTCAAATGTCCAATAATCTACTCCTAGGTGTGACCGACATCACCGGCTTCACTTTCTCTCTACTAAGTGTGTGGACTTACAGCTGAAAACTCCCGTTCCGGGCGAAACGGGGGCAATCTTGTGTCGATTTGTGATAAAAGGTGGTTTCTCATGTTCGTATGGCCTAACCTAACACAGCCAAGGAAAAAATTCCACTGGGCTACCCCATTTCGACGCACGTCTATGGGGGTAGACGGAAACGTTAGGGTTTTTCCAGCAGATTCAGGGTTTCGCCGAAGCGGGGCCCCGGAGCGTCGGAACCCCACCCAAACCTAGGTTGTGCCATACCATATGTATACAAGTGTGTTGTGTGTTTCAAATGTCCAAGAATCTACTCCTAGGTGTGACCGACATCACCGGCTTCACTTTCTCTCTACTAAGTGTGTGGACTTACAGCTGAAAACTCCCGTTCCGGGCGAAACGGGGGCAATCTTGTGTCGATTTGTGATAAAAGTTGGTTTCTCATGTTCGTATGGCCTAACCTAACACAGCCAAGGAAAAAATTCCACTGGGCTACCCCCTTTCGACGCACGTCTATGGGGGTAGACGGAAACGTTAGGGTTTTTCCAGCGGATTCAGGGTTTCGCCGAAGCGGGGCCCCGGAGCGTCGGAACCCCACCCAAACCTAGGTTGTGCCATACCATATGTATACAAGTGTGTTGTGTGTTTCAAATGTCAAAAAATCTACTCCTAGGTGTGACCGACATCACCGGCTTCACTTTCTCTCTACTAAGTGTGTGGACTTACAGCTGAAAACTCCCGTTCCGGGCGAAACGGGGGCAATCTTGTGTCGATTTGTGATAAAAGTTGGTTTCTCATGTTCGTATGGCCTAACCTAACACAGCCAAGGAAAAAATTCCACTGGGCTACCCCCTTTCGACGCACGTCTATGGGTGTAGACGGAAACGTTAGGGTTTTTCCAGCGGATTCAGGGTTTCGCCGAAGCGGGGCCCCGGAGCATCGGAACCCCACCCAAACCTAGGTTGTGCCATACCATATGTATACAAGTGTGTTGTGTGTTTCAAATGTCCAAGAATCTACTCCTAGGTGTGACCGACATCACCGGCTTCACTTTCTCTCTACTAAGTGTGTGGACTTATAGCTGAAAACTCCCGTTCCGGGCGAAACGGGGGCAATCTTGTGTCGATTTGTGATAAAAGTTGGTTTCTCATGTTCGTATGGCCTAACCTAACACAGCCAAGGAAAAAATTCCACTGGGCTACCCCCTTTCGACGCACGTCTATGGGGGTAGACGGAAACATTAGGGTTTTTCCAGCGGATTCAGGGTTTCGCCGAAGCGGGGCCCCGGAGCGTCGGAACCACACCCAAACCTAGGTTGTACCATACCATATGTATACAAGTGTGTTGTGTGTTTCAAATGTCCAAGAATCTACTCCTAGGTGTGACCGACATCACCGGCTTCACTTTCTCTCTACTAAGTGTGTGGACTTATAGCTGAAAACTCCCGTTCCGGGCGAAACGGGGGCAATCTTGTGTCGATTTGTGATAAAAGTTGGTTTCTCATGTTCGTATGGCCTAACCTAACACAGCCAAGGAAAAAATTCCACTGGGCTACCCCCTTTCGACGCACGTCTATGGGGGTAGACGGAAACGTTAGGGTTTTCAGGGTTTCGCTTAGATATAAAATAATTTCCTGAATATAATGTAATAAATCATATAAAATTAATAATTATTTTTTTCATGAATAATTAACTTAGTAAATAAGATTTGTTTTCCTTTAAAAATATAATCTAAAAAAAATAAAAAAATAAAAAAAAAGAACACTGTGCCGACGGTAAAACCGTCGGCATAGGTTCGTTTTCCTTTAAAAATATAATCTAAAAAAAGAAGACTGTGCCGACGGTAAAACCGTCGGCATAGGTTCCCGCCCTTATCCCCACACGACCGGGGACGGTTTCTTCTCCCCCAACCACACACTGCCCCGGCTGTCTCGATCTGGCCCAGTCGCACGCCGCCGCTCCCCCGTCTCCGGCCGCCACTGCCCCATCTCCGGCCGCCATTGCCCCGTCTTCGGCCGCCCCTCGTCGTCCTCTCCGGCCGCCACCCGCCCTCGCTCTCCGGCGGTGGCTCGCGAGCGTCTCGTGGCCGCAGCGGCGGCGCACCAGCTCCTTCTTCCCGGCCGCCACCCGACCTCGCTCTCCGGCGGCGGCTCACCCCAGCTCCTTCTTCCCGGCGGCTCGCCCCAGCTCCTCCCGCCCGTGCCGGTCACCACCGTCTCCCAGGTCACCACCGTCTCCTTCGCCACCCCCTCCCCTGGTCAGGTAGGGAACAACCTTCCTCTCCTTCGCCACCCCCTCCCCTGGTTGCTAGTGTTGAGGCTGAGTGGTAGTGCATGCATGGTCCATTTGACTCAGTGGCGAAGCTAGTGCAAAAAACCATTGGGTTCATCTCTTGTTATTATAGTGTAGTATTCCAATAATTAGCAATATCACACTCTAGTTTAGTGAAGGTTTGATGGATTTCATTGGGTTCATGTGAACCCAATGGTTCTATACCAGCTCCGCCACTGATTTGACTGATGCATGTTGTGGTACTGATGCTAGCATTTCTCAGTTGGAGAAAAAAGAGGTACTGATGCATGTTGTGGTATTGATGCTGAAATTTTGAAGTGTTGAATGTTTGCTAGTTGCTGTAAATTAATTACAGCGTGATGTGGTGAAGTTTTGAAGTGCTGAACTTTTCCTAGTTGCTATAAATTAATTTCAGTGTGATGTGGTGAACTTTTGAAGTGCTGTTTAGGTTAACATGCTTGTAAAAAATTCAGATTTGATGATGCTAAAATTCTTGAAATCTCAAAATTTATTTACATAGTTGCAAAATGTCGGACGAGTTAGCCATGGTTAATCTCAAAATTTATTTACATTGTGTGCTTTTTCAGATGACGTAGCTGAGGAGGGGTCGCCTCGGTGTCCCTGTTGTGTCGCCCCCCTCCTCTGGAGCGTGTCCCTGACTTGCTGCCACATTCGATCACGCTCCGAGGGTATAAATCTTTCGCCTCTCTTGCTGCATAGGTTTATTTTGGTCTAGATCACCAAGTCAGTCGCGTAACCCGAGTCAGATCCCATCCGGAAGGGTTACAAATTTATAAATATGCAGGATTGTCCATCTTTGCATATTTATAACCGTAACACTTCCGGGTTGTCCTGTTGGACAGTCCGAGTACGTGTAGATCGGGTCGTGTTCCATGTTCTACCCCTTCCTGAGACGGAATTTCGGCAGCACCTCCCCGTTGTTCTTCGGATGCACACCCTCTCGGCTTGACAAGCTCGAGACGTGTATTCTGAAGAACAGCGGGGAGGTGCTGTCGAAATTTCGTCTCGGGTCGGGGTAGAACATGGGACACGACTCGATCTACACGTACTCGGGCGGGATAGGCCCTCCTATTAGAAGTGTAGGTGAACCCTTGCATGTTGTAAAAGATAAAATTTGGCCGTAATAAATCTTGGTGTCATTGAATAAATTTATTATTACTTGGTGCATATTACGAAATGCGTTGTTCTTTGGATCCAATAAAGCAGAGGATGGCTGATAATGGGTGGATGTACAGTGGCCGTATCAGTAAGATTAAAAGAACAGAGGAGTGGGAATGGAAGACCAATATGTTAGTGAAGGAGTTAGCGCGTGGTTCAAAGGCATCAGGAGTTCGTCCAAGGTGCCCATGCATTAATTGCAAGAATCGTGCCCGTCAGGGAAAGGATGAAATGACTAAGCATCTTTGGTTGTCTGGGTATATGCCTAACTACGTCACGAAGGTCGACTTTGCTCAGGTCGAACGTGACAGAGTTGAGGTGATGCGGCAGCGGATCAATGGCAATGAGTATGATGGGGTGAGAAACTTGCTAGATGATCTCCGTGATGCTGACATACCGGATTCGCCACCTCCACAGGAGGAACAGGAGGAACCGGAGGAACCGGGTGAACCGGAGGAACCGGAGCCAACCGCGAAGGCTTTCCTTGATATGATGGCCTCGGCTAAGAAGCCTCTATACGAGGGTGCAAACATTTCTCAGCTCGATGCCATAGCTCAAATACTAAGTGACAAGTGCCAGTACTCCACCACCCGTGCAGGCTTTGAAGCCAATCTGAAAACATTTGGTAACATGTTGCCCGAAGGGCATTGTCTGCCAAAGTCCATGCACGAAACGAGGAAACTATTGGGATCGCTCAGCATGGATTATGAAAAGATACATTGTTGTCCAAAAGGTTGCCTTCTGTTCTGGAAACAGTATGCGGATGACAAGTACTGTAGTCTTTGTGGGGCCTCTAGGTATCATGAGAAACGAAGCCGATGGTCAGAAGAAGCAGAAAAAGTCCTGTGAAGATTCTTCGGTACCTCCCATTCATAAAAAGAATCCAGCGGCTTTACTTTTCTGAGGAGACTGCCACACAGATGACTTGGCACAAGAAGGGGAAGAGATACGCCGACGAGTTCGGACGGAAAAAGATGGGACATCCATCTGATGGTAAGGCATGGGAGAATTTTGATGAGAAACACCCCGATAAGGCAGCAGATGCTCGGAATGTCAGAATTGCGATAGCAACAGATGGATTCAATCCATATGGTATGTCGAGTCGCTCGTACAGCTGCTGGCCCGTGTTTGTTATTCCGCTCAATCTCCCTCCCGGGGTCCTAATGCAAAGGAAGTTCATGTTTATGTCGCTGATCATTCCAGGGCCCGAATACCCGGGGAAGAATTTGAGTGTCTACATGCAACCGCTTGTGGATGATTTGCACCACTCATGGCACAATGGGACGTGGACATACGACCGAGCATCAAAGAAAAACTTCTTGATGAGAATTTGGTACCACTATTCCATGCACGACCTACCCGGGTATGCCCTATTCTGCGGATGGTGTACAGCTGGTAAGTGGCCATGCCCAGTGTGCAGAAACCGACTTGAGTTCACTTGGCTAAAGTCAGGTCGCAAGTATGTCGCGTTTGACAAGCATCGACCGTTCCTCAAAAGAAGGCATCCTTACCGAGAAGACATAAAAAACTTCACGAAGGGCAAAGTCGTGCGTGAAGAAAAAGATATACCGAAGTTCGATGGTGCAACTGTTGATGCCGAGCTACGTGCTCTCGTGCCTGCTCAGGTACCTGGCCCAAAATTTGTGGGATATGGTGTAACGCACAACTGGACTCACGTGGCAGGCTTAACGCAGCTAGAGTATTACAAGGACCTCGAACTTCCCCATAACATCGATGTGATGCACACCGAAAAGAATGTTGGAGAGATGCTCTTTCACACAGTCCTGAACATTCCTGGGAAGTCAAAGGACAATGTCAAGGCTAGAGTTGATGTTGAGAATCTCTGTGATAGGGAGAGATTACACATGCAGCCTCCTCAGCCGTCAAAAAAATTGGTTCAAGCCGAATGCCGACTACTGCCTTGATAATATCCAAAAGAAGGAGACATTCAAGTGGCTCAAACACGACGTGATGTTCCCTGATGGTTATTGTTCCAATATAAGTAATGGAGTCAATCTTGTAAAGGGAAATGTCACTGGGCTCAAGAGTCACGACTATCATATATGGATTGAGCGGTTGATGCCGGTGATGGTTCGAGGGTATCTCCCCGATCGTATCTGGCGAGTGCTTGCGGAGTTGAGCCATTTCTTCCGCACGCTCTGTGCGAAGCAGATATGTCCCGTGATTATTGGGAAGCTGCGTGATCTTGTGCCGGAGTTGCTATGCAATTTAGAGAAGATCTTTCCGCCAGGCTTCTTTGTTCCGATGGCACATCTCGTTGTGCATCTCGCGAACGAGGCACTCTTGGGTGGACCGGTGCAGTTTCGTTGGCAGTTTTGTATTGAGAGAGAGTTCAAGTATATTCGAAACATGACTGGAAACAAAAATAGGATTGAAGCATGCATAGCTGAGGCAACAATACTTCGGGAGATGGCAGACGCCGTGACAACGTACTATCCCGATGAAGTATCCACTATGCATAACCCGGTCTCTCGGTACAATGTCGACGAGCCCAAGCATGACCCCAAGCTCCTCCTCTTCCAATGTCCCGGTGGCAAGGCCGGTGGTGGTGTAAAATGCAGTTGACCAAGGAAGAGAAGGATTGCATAATGCTCTATGTGCTTACGAACATGACGGAAGTAGTCGGTTTCATCAGGTAAAATGGTGAACAAATTACTTTGCAACTAGTAACTCGGTTTCGGTCTAATACCTATTTTCTCCTTTTAGCCAATTCCAAGATGAACAGTGGTCGGGAATGGCGGATCCCTCTCCCGCGGAGCTGGACACTCTTCTGAAAAAGGGTGCTCACGGAGGAAAAAAATTTGTGTCTTGGTTCATGGAAAAAGTAATTTCTAACCTGTCCCTCTTAGCTTGCAATCTGTGACTTGTCCCTCTTATTACACGTAACTAATGCACAAAACAATTTGAACCGTACTTGTAGGGAGCTGATCGCAACGTTGAGATGACGGATGAGTTGAGATGTGTTTCCCAAGGTTTTAACCGTACCGTCATGAAGTATGAGAAGTATGATGTGAATGGGTTCCGCTTCCATACAGAGTATCACCAGAATAGTCGGCCGAATGCAAAAACTGTAAATACTGGGGTCTTCACCAAAGGATCCAGAGGAGCCGATGGAGCCGATTACGTAGATTACTACGGAAGGTTAGAAAAGGTATACGAGCTGAAGTTCAATCGTACGAACATAGAACTCAAGCTCGTTGTGTTCCAGTGCCATTGGTTCGACCCACGCACTGGACCACACGGTGGACTGAGAAGTGACCCTTCCATTGGGTTAGTTGAAGTTAAGCCTTCAACCACCTATAGCGGAGCCGATGTCTTTGTTGTGGCTCACCAAGCCAAGCAAGTTTATTATTTGCCCTACCCATGCCAGAAAGAGAACCTCAAGGGCTGGGAAGTCGTGTTCCGGGTATCGCCACATGGTAAGCTACCCATGCCCTCTGCCGACGATTACAACAACATTGACCCTAAAACATACGAGGGAATTTTCTATCAAGAGCAAGAGGACTTCGGGGACTTTGCCTTACAAACGGGTGGTCTTGAGGACCTCGAGAACGATGCACACACTCGTGGTGAGTCAGTGGTGGATCTGAAGGACATAAATATGCTCTCGAAGTTACAGGCGGACAATGCCGCCGATGACGAGCCTCCACCGTGCGATGAGCCTCCAACCTACTACACACGTGATAGTGATAGTGATAGTGAGAATGAGAACCAACAAATTATGAGAGTGATTATTCGGGGTGAGCGTCTTTTATGTCTCTATGCTTAGTATTTATTTTTCAACATGCTTCGTCATTGCATTACGTCTTTATGCTTACTGTCTACATTTTATTATGTCTTTATGCTTACTTGTTTTCTCTTTCTCAATGCAGGTGATTGAACAATATGAGCCAAGGCAAGGAAAACTCCTCGTCCCTGATTAGTAAGATTAGTAAGATGATGGTACGGAAGCCTGGAGTTACACGGAGTGGACGACCTTCCACCTCGCGTTACGCCGTGGACGAGGGTGCGCGAGGAGGACGAGGTGGAGGACGAGGTGGAGTAGACGTGGCGGAGGACGAGGTGGAGTTGCCCTCCGCTTCTGGCGACGTGGCTTCCCAGTCTAGACACGAGGTGGAGGACGAGGAGGAGGACGAGGTGGAGGACGAGGTGGAGGACGAGGTGGAGCTGGCGCCGAAGCGGCCGCGGATGCGTGGCGAAGCGGGAGTCCCCGACGAGGACATGGAGCCTAGGAGCGAGGAGGCGAAAGCCCTCATTGTTCCTCAGGGCGTTGAGTAAGTGTACTAATTTTGTAATTTTGAACATGTAATTTCATTGTGTTCATAACAATTTGGCATATGTACTAATGTTTGATTATTGTGCAGCAAATGGACATGGCCAGCACCTAAGATTCCCCGCACTCCTGGGAGCTTGCTTGGAGCTCTAATTAGGCAAAATTGGCCGGGCTTGTACACCGTCGGTCCCGACGCCGAGGCAAAGTTAGCCTATAAATGGGTGGACTATGAGGCTGCTCCTATCCCGGGCTTCGAGACAGCTGCTGACGCCGTGATCACCGGGTTTTGGGTAAGACATATTTTTCGAGTTCCGTTCATAGTTTATGACTCCACCGTGCTAACTCATGACTCTCACAATTTTTTTATGCATGGTTGAAGAAGCATTTTCGGGTGGCGGACGAGCATAGAGACACGGCGGATCGCGTATTGCGTGCTCATTGTGTGAGGTTGACACGACAACAATTCTACAACCAAAAGCATACGTCCGCCAATACTTTCACGTATGAGAAGACGGGCAAGAGGGCCAAGAAGGAGGAGAATGTCAAGACGGCACAGAAGATGACGAGGGAGGAATTCCTTTCGGTAAGTGAACTGTCAATGAAATTCTATATTGCTGCTAAGTTGCCATTGCATTATCTCTTCTTGAATTGCATTTTCAGGTTATGCCCGACTGGGCCGACGGCAAAGAAGCCGCATGGGATGCGTTGGTTACGAGGTGGGTCGGGGGAGACCCCGAGTTCGACGCCGTGAGCCAGCGGAACAAGGCAAACCGAGGCACCGAGGGAACACACATTGCGGGAAGCCGCAACATCTTCCGCTTCAAGGAAAAACTGGTATATATATACATGGAACGACCTCCATTTATTTTCCCCTCATGTTTTTACTTGCTACGCATGACATTTCTTTTCGCGATGCAGGACGCCGATAGGGGGGAGGTAAGCTCTGAGTTGCAATCGTGGAAGAAGATGAAGGAGAAGAAGCGCGATCTATCGAAGCCTCAGCCCCAGCTTCCTGAGTACTACAACAATGCCAACGAGAACTTGGAGAGGTACTCCACGACGTTCCAGTCTTTTCACCCGGAGGTGGATGACCCCTTGAGCCAGGAGGTCGACGAGAGGTCGATGGTCCTCTCAGGGCATGGAAGGCCGCATGGCCGTAATCTCTTTCTTCAGAATGTGGTCAGGCCTTCCATGAGCTTCACGCAGGCAAAAGCTACCCTCCCTGACGGCAGCCCCCTTATCGCGCCTCGTCGACGGCCTCGTCGACCCACTTCCACCGATGTAAGTTTTTCTCATTTTCATCCTCTTTCCGACATTCGTTCCTGCATGGCTAAGTTGACAGTTCCATACCATATTTTCGGAATTGTAGCCCGATCTTGAGGCAGCCTACGCTGCCGCTCATGCGGAGTATCAGGTGGCCTATGCCCAGTGGCTGGAGATGAATACAGCCTACTCCTCGTATCAAAAGTCGTTCCGTGCTGTAAGTTTCAACCTTTATTTTTGTCTAATATGACAAGTCCCACTTCCCTAGTTTGAACCTTTATTTTGGCAACGTCTAACATCTAAACTATCTTGCAGTCGGTGCTGAACTTTTTCACCACTGGAGTGCGGGCCCCCCTTCTATGGAGGAGCCTCCGGAGCGGGGCCGTGTCCACGGTTTCCATCGAAGGACGAGTTCGCTCTCACCTACTACTCATCGACCCCGGTAAGTTTGATGCCAAACCACTAGTTACCGCTTTTCCTTTGCCTCGCAAGTTGCTAACTCTTGCTCAAACATGTAGGGAACGGGAAGCTCGGCGGAGAACCCACACTTTGGTCGTGCTTCTCCTACTGCCTCGCCGGGTTCGCGTGAGATGGTGAGGTTTGATGCTGATACTTCGCCTGGTGCTTCGTCGGGTTCGCGTCAGAGCACACCGGTACATCCCGATGGTCCTTCTCCTGGTGCTTCGCGTGGTGCTTCGACTTCTCCTGGTGCTTCCGGTGGTTCTACTGCTGCGCCGAGCCGTCGATCGCCTGTGTTCACCCGGGGAGACATGGGGTACACCCCGTCGCCGCCGCAGTAGATGTAGGGCTTGAGGCCTCTAGACATTTACCTTTGTATGATGATGCTACGTGTGTATCTTGATGATATGATATTGCTTCGGATGATATATGGAGCCTATGTGTGATCTTGCTGTGATGATATTTGTCATGAATTTTTATTTTATTTTCTGCTGGAAAACGAGCTGCTGCAACAAAATTGCTAAAAAAAAATCTGGGACGAACCTGTGCCGACGGTATTCCCGTCGGCACAGGCGTTTTATCTGTGCCAAATGGTCATGTCTGTGCCGACGGTATTACCGTCGGCACAGCACCTCGCCAGGACATCCAGGAAGTGCCACGTGCACACCTGTGCCGACGGTATTACCGTCGGCACAGCTTCCCAGACGAGCTCGCCCACGTGGGACCCACCGAACCTACGCCGACGGAATTTGTGCCGACGGGCATTGTTTAACCGTAGGTACCTCCTATGCCGACGGGGAAACTCTGTGCCGACGGGCAAAAAACCTGTGCCTACGGGGACCTACGCCGACGGCCCTGTGCCGACGGTCAGACCTGTGCCGACGGGGAAGGTGTCTGTGCCGACGGTAAATAACCGTCGGCACAGAGGGCGCCTGCTGTAGTGTCTCCGGCGATTTCGGTCTAGGGTTTCTCCGGTGCCGCACCGGGAAGCTCTCCGGCGACGATTCACCAGTGCGGGAAGCTTTTTCCGGCGGGGATGATGATATTTCACCGTATTTTGGTCTGATTTTGGCTGCAACCGCTCTCCTTTTGTCCGGTTCCTCACGATTTTGTCGGTTATTGATGTAGATCCGACCAGAGAGAGGTCTCCAGCGGCTTTGGAAGGCGTCTCCGGTGACGCGAGGTAGTTCGTCGGTGAGTTTGTTCGTTCTGCTCTCCCGGACGGGTCCTATATTTTGTCTTCTCGTGGGCTGATGGTGGAGTAGTACTCTCGCAGCGTGTTTGGCAACTATGGAAAAGGGAGTAGGAGTTTAGAGGAGGGAACTTAGCTGGGAGATTAAGATTGGGCAGTTGATTAGCAGTCCTAATCCCACGTTTGATTCGTGGTGGGTATTCGTAGAGCGAATTCCGGCAGCGCGTTGTCCAGCACCGTCTCCATCCTGATGCTCCACGTAAAGTCTGGCGTGTAAACTATCGAGCTTCACACCCGGACGGCAGCACGCACTAGACGAGATGATGATTCCTTGTAGGGTTTAGCTTGTGTGTTGATTCTGAAGCACCAACGCACAAGCACGTGTATAGCAAGCTATCAATCGATTCGTCCAGCAACTTGCTTCATCTGGTAGCTGAACTTTCATGCAATGCAACCTTATTTGACTTACAGACCGAAACTTGTCTTTGCAATGGCCGGTGTCCACAGTGCATGTCGAGGATGATTGGGACTCTGTTGTGTGCATCTTGGCTGACGAGATCTGATCGTCTACTGGCCGCGTGCGTCGGAGGCTTCATCGGCTCATGGTGGTACACGAGCAGCACAAGAGAGAATTACATGTGTAGCTATTCTGATTTTTTGTGTGATCTACACCCTCATATGTGTATTCATGATGTTTTTGGAACAAGCCTGATGCAAGTTTTGTTGTACGTTGAACAGGTCGTTTGTTCTCACAAGGGCCAGGAGGAAGAATGTTGTGACCAGAGGAAGAAGGGAGGGTGAAGTTCGTGGTCCGAAGCGGAAAAAGGTATTTGAAACCTTTAGTATAGTGATTACACTTTTGGTCAGCAAATTATGCTTCTGTTTTGAGTTACATACATTAGTGTATTTATAGTTGCCACAATTATTTTGTGTTGATTGTACGGCAAGGTTGTAATTCTTCTCTTTAATTTTGGTAGCATGTTAGTTGCCAGATTAAGCATATTTAGTCACCTAGATTACTGTTAGTACTCTGTGCATCCTAGTTAGTTTGGTTTTACAGTTCATGGATAATTTTGTTGATTATAGCACATGATTCTAATTCTTGTGTGAGTGGTACACATTTTTTAAGTCACAAGATTATGCATTGTTAGTTACCTGCATTGATGTTATTAGTTACCTGTCAACATTGGCCAAACAGTAACCAAATAACTCCTTATGTCAGTAACCGGATAAAGTGTTGATTAGTTACCAGCCATTGTACCTTAAGTTTCCAGTTTATTTTCAGTTAGTCACCATTGCTAGCCTTGTAAGATCAGCGCAGTATACGAGACACTTCATCTACCTTCTTGGGTAGTTGGGTTAATGGTTGGTTTGGCCTGCTCAACCTTTGCATAAGGTGTCCACGTTTCTAGGATGTAAGCTTGTGGCATCTTTTTCTAGGAACCCCAAATGAACCATAACCTAGGCAAAAATAGTGCATTTTTTATTTTTAGCAGGAAATTATATGTGAAAAAGTACCGTGGCAATTACATGTTAGTAACCTGGCAACTACAATGTTAGAAACCTGGCAATTACATGAGATACATCCGGTAACTACATGTTAATAACCTGGCAACTAAATGGTAGAAATCTGGCAGCTACATAGTATAAATCTGGCAACAACAAAAGTGTGTATATACCTTCAAATGTGGCAGCAGACCATTCCATCCTTGTGTATTTTACAGCATTCACATTCATAGTGTTTCTTCAGCAACATTTTTACAAGCACATTGTATGATCTATTTCCATATTTTGGAAAACATGGCAACTAGTAATAAACAACCTGGCAACTCGTTGTAAGGAACTTGGCAACTTATAATAAACAATCTGGCAATTTGATGAACAATTTTTTCTCTCATTGAATTTAAGTACCTTGTCGTTCAGAAATAGGGTTGTTGCAGGCCTTCTTTAATATTGCTTCGTTTTCATCATCACAATGCATAGGGACAACCATGTTATTCCCAGCCTGATATAAATACAAAAGGATCTAAGTTCAATGTTAGCTAACGGTACTCCTTATTTTTTCCAGAGTGTTTGGAGTTTATGACTACATGACTGAAAAGAAAATGGAGTGTTGATGGATAGAAAGCGCAAAAGATATGTGTAGTGTAAGGATGGAGGAGTTTGTGCACAGCGAGATGTCTTAGGTGACAGGTTTACAGTTTTGACTATGCAAATCCACTTGGCTTCTTTTGCTGTTTGCTAAGGTTCCAGATTTGTAGTTGTCAGGTTTACACGGTTTAGTTGCCAAGTTTATAGTGCCTAGTTTCCAGGTTCCTAGTGTTTAGTTGACAGATTTATCGTCTCTGGTTGCCAGTATCACGTTCTTGTATTTTGGCTTTCCAACATAAATGTTTCTTGTCCCAGTTCAAGATTTTCTCAACCCTTATGTATGGGTACCTAATTTCCTAGTTTGTGTATCTACAGTACCTGATTATCTCTATGTTTCGATGATTTCAATTTGTCATAATTGCGTCTACACGGTTTATCTGTGTATGTTCTTCTTCTATGTATATTACCATATTCCATCCTTTTGTGTTTAGTGAACTACTGCATGGTGTGTTTAATTACATGTGTTCTCTAAATTTAGTATTACTTTTTCTTGCCTTGGATCATAGTTGGGATTGGGAAGAAGATTTATCTAGTTCATAGGTGTCTACCTTTTTCGGGTTTGATTTTGCTCCAGGTGTAACAAATAGGTGGCATGCATGAAGGTGGCAGTTGATTGCGTACCTGTAGTGGATTTTTTAAAGGCAGATTTTGGTCATGTTGAAATGGCGTTCATCTGATTCCTCGTCAGGTTCCTTGGCGCGATTATGGTTATGAAGTCTGTTGGCAGATGCGGTTGTTTTATGGCCCAGAGATCACCTCGGCCCAGTTAGGGATTGGGGTGTTCCAGCTGGAAATGGCTGGTTCGTGCGGTACGTGCTCACGTGCTTAGAGCGTGCCAGGCTGCCAGCCGTCGCGGGAATACTTGGGCTATCAAGCGCCGTACGGGAGGGGTTCAGTGGGGCACGGTCGCTAGATAGCACAATCCTTTAATGAAACACAAGTCGGAAGCCTTTGAGAAATTCAAGGAATTCCAGAGTGAGGTACAAAATCAACTCGGCAAGAAAATAAAGTTTCTACGGTCGGACCGTGGAGGCGAGTACATGAGCCATGAGTTTGGTGACCATCTAAAGAGTTGTGGAATAGTTCCTCAACTCACTCCGCCGGGTACGCCACAGAGGAACGGTGTGTCGAAACGGCGGAATCGGACCTTGTTGGACATGGTACGATCAATGATGAGTCGAACAGATCTTCCTTTATCATTTTGGGGTTATTGTCTACAAACTGCAGCGTTCACACTAAACAGAGTACCATCAGAATCGGTAGAGAAGACACCACATGAGATGTGGACTGGTGATGTGGGGTGGCCACGGCAAATCCCAGGGTCGAGTACCCTAGGTTGATTGCATTCAGAATTCTGGTGATCGCGCTATGCACGCGATGCATCTTCCTGCAATCCTTTAGCAGGTGGTTGGAGATTAGCTTGCCGGTTTCTTCGCATCTGAACCTGTGGAACTGGCACGGTTGCTCGAGTTCTTCATCAGGTGTGAGCTCAGGCCACGGGTTGTCGCGGGTCCGGCGCCGCTATTCGCGCCTTTGGGTTCCGTCGCCGCGGTAGTCATCACGGCCTCGACTGGTTTGGCGACTGTTGTCGCGGCTTCTATCATCACGGGGTCAGTGAACCCGGCCGCTACTAATTCGCCTGCTTTGTTTTCTTCATAGCGAGATCCTCGCTTGCGGCGTCGAGCATTACCGCGGCTGTCTCTTCGGTTCCAGTTGCTGGGTCCTCCCTCGTCTTTCGGCGATTGAGGGAGCTCGTTGCGCACCGAGTCCTCTCCGTCCGCCCATTGGTTGGCGATCTTCATGAGCTCGGCGATGGATGTTGGCTGGAGGTGGCCAAAGGCCTCCCGAAGGTCGTGTCGGATGACACCGCGTATGAAGGGGTCCATGGCTCTATCTTCTGAGATGGCCCCGACGGAATTGCGTAGGAGGGTCCAGCGTTGGATGTAGGAGCGCAGCGTCTCGCCCTTCCTTTGCTTGCAGGCTTGCAGTTCTGCGAACGTCACGGGTCTCGAGTAGGTTCCGAGAAAGTTCCAGATGAAGGCCTCCTCGAACTGGTCGCAGGAGTCGAAGGATTTACGTGGCAGGTTCTGCAGCCAAGTACGTCCTGAGCCCACGAGCATCAGCTGCACGTATTGCATTGCGGTCGTCGAGTTCCTCCTTGACAGTTGAGTGCGATGAGGTAATCATCGAGCCAAAGTTTCGGGTTCTGTGTGCCGTCGAACTTGACGGCCTCAGCCGTGAGCTTGAAGCCTCGAGGTATCCTGGTGTTACGGATGCGGAGACTGAAACAGGAAACGCCGCAGGGCTCGTAGTCGTCCTCTGGGTGTAGCTCTTGTCCCGGAGTGGTGACGGGTCGCTTGGAACGGTTGCGGTTGACCTAGCGCTGCGTGATAACATTGCGCAGATCTTCCCCTTCTTGGAGATGTCGAACGGGTCGATCGCCGCGTGTCGCAATTTCGCGCTCGTGGTCGCGTCGATCACGGTCCGCGCGTGCTTGATCGGGCGGGTTTGTGAGGGGCGCCTCTTCCGCCAGCTGGAGTGCCTTGATTTGTTGCTTGTGCAGGGGTGCCCTGGGGTCATCTTATGGAGGTTGCGTTGCTCGCAGGTACGTGCCGATCGACATGAGAGCTGCCGAGGTTGTCCTGGGGATGAGTATCCCGTCTGCGTCTTCTGTCACGAATGATGACTCCAGGTTGCGGATGGTGCCTACTCTTTCAGCATCTGTCATGTGGCGGGCGCGTGACCTGTAGCACGCATTGCCTTGCGAGACGGCAGGTTCTGTGGACGAGAATGAATAGGCTGCCCGTCGGGCACTCGAAGCATCTGCGAGTTCTTTGCGTCGGGCCAACTCAGCTTTCTCTGCTAGCAACTTCTCGTTCTCCTTCCACACCAAGTACTGGTATGCCATCATGTCCTCACGGGTCATCTCCGGAGGAGGGTATGTGCAGTCTTGGACGTGTTTCATGGCTGTGATCGCCATCTCTCTTGTGATTGTCAAGGTTGTTACCTTGTCTGGCATGGTGATCTCCATCGGATACACATGTTCATTCCGACGGGAGCTGGTTCCTGGGGTGTCACCCGTCTCCATGTAGACCTGAACGGGGTAGGAGTGCGCAGTCGAGTTCTCGGTCGAGTGCGTGTTGCTGTTGCTGCTCTCGGCGCCAGAGCTGTCGTCCGAGCTGAAGATGGCGGCGACGTGATGTACGCCGCAGTCGATGCAAAATTCCTCCGGCTAGATCTTGCTCGGTGGGATGGTCGACGGTGATGCAAACACCGGTGTTGGAGAAGATGCGGGTGTTGTTGTTGATGCAGGCGCAATCTCCGCCATCGACGGGGGCGCGGATGGTGATGCAGATGCAATCTCCGTAGTCGACGGATGCGCGGGTGGTGATGTAGGCGCGATCTCCGTGGTCGGTGAAGACACGATCAAAGTTGGTGTAGGCGTGGCCTCCGTACTCGACGAAGACACGATCGTGGTCGGTGTAGGCGCGGTCTCCGTAGTCGACGAAGGCGCGATCAAGGTCGGTGCAGACACGGTCTCCGTAGTCGACGAAGACGCGATCGTGGTCAGTGCAGGCATGGTCTCCGTAGTCGACGAAGACACGATCATGGTCGATGCAGGCGCGATCTTCGTAGTCGACGAAGATGCGGTCGTGGTGGTCGAAGCAGGCGCGATCTCCGTAGTCAACGAAGATGCGAGTCCCGCAGCCGCCATGGGTGCGTGGTCGGGGAGTTGAAACGTTCCCCACTTGTTCACATGGAATTGCATGCTACCAAAAGTAATGAACATACCTCCACAGAGATCAGCGTACACCGAGCGGCGGGCCGGCGGGTGGGGCTTGAACTCGAAGGAGCCGAATCGGATCGGCACCTCGATCGTCGGCATTGTGATTGCAGATGGGGCCGGTGCAACCATGATTCCAGCACTCTTCTTTCCCACAGACGGCGCCAATTGGCGTGGGGTGCCACGGCAAATCCCAGGGTCGAGTACCCCAGGTTGATTGAAGGGGAGAGAGATGGAGTGCTGGTAGTCACCACGGCTGACAAGCAAGGCAATTTACCCAGGTTCAGGATCCCGAAGGATAAAACCCTACTTCCTGCTTGTCTGAGATTGATATTATCGAGGTATTACAATGGCGATCCCGGCGAGATATCGATCTCGCTAGGGCTTTGGTGGTGGAATATGGACGTACCCTAGATCGGCGGCCCTCCCAGCCTTTATATGGAGGCTGGGTCCCGGGAGTTCGCAACCGATTAGGTTTACAGGTAAGGTAGGCTTCTGCCGACTAAGGTTGCACCTGCCTTGGGGCGCACTCTGTCTTATTTGGGCTCCCGTCGTAGGCTTCGGGTGAATCTTCTAGTAGGCCGCCTGCCGGGCCCTAGTCTTTGCGTGCACCAGATATCTTCAAGGTGGGGCACCCGTTAGATAGACCCACGTCAACTGGCAAAAGGCCGAGTTTGTCTTTTCTTAAGATTTGGGGCTGTGAAGCATTTGTCAAGCGACTTCAGTCGGACAAGCTCACAGCCAAGTTGGATAAGTGTATTTTCGTGGGGTATCCAAGGAAAACCTTAGGGTACTACTTCTACAACCGAGAAGAGGGCAAAGTGTTTGTCGCTCGGAACAGTGTCTTCCTTGAGAAAGAGTTTCTTAGTCGGGGAGTCAGTGGGAGCACAGTGCAACTCGAAGAAATTCGAGAGGAACCAGCTAGGGGAGATTCGGCAAAAGCCTTGGAGGCTGAGCCGGTCATGGTACCTATGCCGGTAACAGCACCAGAACCACGGAGATCTGCTAGATTGCAAAGTGCTCGTGAAGTATTACTGTTAGACAGTGATGAGCCGGCAACTTATTCGAAAGCGATGGTGGGATCTGATTCTGAGTCATGGCTTGGAGCCATGAGAGCCGAGTTAAAATCCTTGGATGAAAATCAAGTTTGGAACTTGGTTGATCTACTAGACGGTGCAAAGACCCGTCGAGTGCAATTGGGTCTTTAAGAAGAAAACTGACATGGATGGAAATGTTTCTGTCTATAAAGCACGGCTTGTCGCGAAGGTGTTCCGACAGGTTCAAGGAGTTGACGATGAGACCTTCTCGCCCGTAGTAATGCTTAAGTCAGTACGGATCATGTTAGCTATAGCAGCCTATTTCGACTATGAGATATGGCAGATGGATATCAAGGCGGCTTTCCTCAATGGAAATTTAACTGAGGACGTGTATATGATACAGCCCGAAGGTTTTGTCGATCCGGCCAATGCTGACAAGGTATGCAAACTTCAGAAATCCATTTATGGGCTGAAGCAAGCATCTCAGAGTTGGAACATTCGCTTTGATGAGGTAGTCAAATCGTTTGGCTTCATCAAGAGTGATCATTATTCTTGTTTATACAAGAAGTTTAGTGGGAGCAAAGTAAATTTTCTAATCTTATATGTGGACAACATATTGCTGATGGGAAATGATGTCATGATGTTGCAAGAAACCAAAGAATCATTGGAAAGGAGTTTCTCAATGAAGGATTTGGGTGAAGCGACTTACATACTAGGAATCAGGATCTATAGAGATAGATCTAGGCGGCTCATTGGATTGAGTCAGAGTACATATCTGGACAAAGTGTTGAAGAAAATCAACATGGAATCGTATAAGAAGGGGTTCTTACCGATGTCCCATGGTGTAAACCTTAGCAAGACTCAGTGTCTTAAGACAACTGATGAGCGAAGTCGGATGAGTGCGATCCCCTATGCTTCGGCAGTCGGATCCATCATGTATGCCATGATTTGTACTAGGCCGGATGTTTCCTATGCTCTAAGTTTAACGAGCAGATACCAGGCTGACCCTGGCGAAACCCACTGGGCAGGGGTTAAAAACATCCTTAAATCCTTGAGAAGGACTAAGGACATGTTCCTAGTTTATGGAAGTGATGATGAACTCGGTGTAAAGGGTTACACAGACGCGAGTTATCTTACTGACTCGGATGATTCTCGTTCGCAATCTAAATACGTGTTCGTAATGAACGGAGGGACTGTGAGCTGGAAGAGTTCCAAGCAAGATAGTGTGTCTGCATCTACGACGGAGGTTGAGTATATTGCTGCCTCGGAGGCAGCAAAGGAAGCTGTTTGGATCAGGAACCTCCTGATGGATCTTGGTGTCGTTCAGGGCGCGTCCAATCCGTCGGACGTCTATTGTGACAAGAATGGTGCTATTGCACAAGCTAAGGAACCTAGACAACATCAGAAGAACAAACATATACTCATGCGTTACCACCTCATTCGCCAGTTTGTCGAACAAGGTGATATCAAGTTATGCAAAGTACACACGGATGCAAACATTGCAGATCCGTTGACAAAGCCACTACCACAGCCAAAGCATGAGGCGCACATGAGGGGTATGGCGGGCATTAGATGCCTAGACATATGATGTCGAGAGGATTGACTCTAGTGCAAGGGGGAGGCTGTTGGGAATATGCCCTAGGGGCAATCATGTATGATGTTATTCCCAATGTATTCATAAAGTTATTAAGTTGTCCTTGTTTGAACATCTGATATGTATCATTGAATATGTGATTTGATTGTGGAACTATGTATTCATGTTGTTCATACTAAATTGTCCTTGGTCATTGAGGTTGTGCTGGACACATAACCTAGACTAATGTGAAAGTTGGCCGATGACTTGGTTCCACTTATCATGGGCATGGTGATGCCATTCCAGCTTACACGGACTCGGCTAAAGAGTTTAGCGAGTCGGACTTACCATATTGAGATGCAACGAGTAGGTCGTCATTTGCATGTCTCAATCAATGTAATCCTTAGACCTGAGGTTATCGCACAATCCGAGTTGTGGATCACCAACTTAGGTTCTGTCAAACGTTGTTCCGTAACAGGGCAGTTATAAAGGCAGAGTTCGGGTTGACTGAGAATCAAGCTGCGTGATGTGGATAACCAAGATGGGATTTTGCCCCTCCGACTGGAGAGATATTCTCTGGTCCCTCTCGAGTGATATGATTCAGGAAGCATGCCCATGCGTGACTTGGTTAAGTGTTAACCGGGGAGATCGACTAAGAGTTAGTCGGATGAATCGTATATCACGGATCGAGAAGATAGTTGAGCTATTAAAGGGATGACGATTATTCGCCTATAGTTCGACAAGGTATATCGTGGGGCAAAAGGGACTCAGACGTATGTCACATTGGAAAGGTATGTTGTCACGACTCGATGGTACTTGGGAGTCGACACGTTCTGCTAGGAACCGCTACCGATTGATCGATTGGAGTCGGACTCCGATCGTGTCCAAGTCGCCATGAGCCTGCAGGGTCACACACTTAAGAGCGGGAGCAATTATATTAGTCAGGTTGGACCCGAACAAGAAATGGACTGAGTACGTGAGTTGGACTCACGGAGTGAATGGGCCAAAAGTGTGGGAGCCCACTTTTACTCGCTATATAAGCAGGGGCGTGGGATGCCCAAGGGGCACGGTTCGCCACTTCCATGTGTTGGATACCCTAGCCCCACTCAGTCCTTCCGCCGCACCGGACCTAGCAGTCCGCCGCCGGAGCTCCTCCTCGCACGTGTGGATACCGGCAGAGGTGTTGTACGTTCAGCACTTCGACGATTGAGGGATTGGATCGGCTGGATCGGATTGTGGGACTGCACTACATCGACGCGCTTCATCGATAATCCACAACTGTGCGTCTAGTGGTAATTCTCGTGGCCTTCTACCTCGCCTAGATCTTGGGAGCACCGCGTAGAATTTTTTTTGTTTATCTCTACGCGCCCCAACACCGCCGCCACCCGAAACCCTAGCTCGGGAGACATAAGTTTATGTTCTGACACCCTGCCGAGACGGGGATTGGAGGGGAGATCGTCGCCATCGTCATCGCCAACACCTCTCCATCAACCCTCCATGATTCCCCTTTGATGTGTGAGTAATTCTCTGTTGTAGGCAGAGGGGATGGTAGGGATTGGATGTGATTAGTCATGTAATAATTCATGAGATTGTTAGAGCTTGATGCCTAGTATCCACCAGTGTTGTTAATTATCTTTGTTGCAACTTGGAGTGCTTAATACTTGTCATTAGGGCCCGAGTGCCATGATTTCAGATCTGAATATGTTATGTTTGCATGAATATAATTGTTGTTTTGGATCATATCTACGAGTTGTATGCACCTACTATTGTACGGAACCCGAGACCCCATAGGTGACAGGTTGGGATATCGGAGGGGATGGATTCTAGTTTGAGGATTACATGTTTCCATTGAGTGTTAATGATTTGATCCGGTGCTTGGTAGAACAAGTACCTTAATTACCATTAGTTCCAAATTGGCCCCGCAGCAACGGGATGGTAGGACAAAAAATGTCGTGCAATTTCTTATTGCAAGCACGTACGACAATTCCTTTGAAATATGACTATGACAGTTAGTGACTTGGATACTCTCTTATATATTTGTGTAGCCCGTTGTTAAGTTTATTACATGGTTAATCTCATTCATGTTACGCCCGTACATCCATCCCTATACCTACAGTGTTTTTAGCACTGCTACTTAATTTGTTTACATTCGCTGTTACGCGCGTGGCACGTGATGCTGACGTGGACACGTAATCTTGCAGAAAACCCCTTATATTTTTGAACATTTCGCAAAAAAAACAAATTCGGGTCTAATCATAAATATTGACACCAGTTCAGTAAAAAATAAAAAATATTGACACCAATCACAAAAATCCGTCGAGAAAAATAACAATTAATCTGACTGCAGGTCCCAAACGTCGGTCCAATAAAAATTAAAAACATTTCATTTTGGTGTGGTAGACCATGGGTTCACTTGTCAGTCTAATACAGAATCAAACATATATCTAAAAAAAGAAAACCCAATCCCGTTGACTCGACGCTATGCTCGTTGGGTCGTTCCGTTCGGTCGAGCTCGGCGCCGGCGCTGGCGCCGTCGAGCTCCTGCTCGCCGTGTTCCTGCTCGCCGGCCGGGCGCGCTCGCCGTCGCCCGCCTACTCACCGCGCGTGCTCGCCGGCCGCTTCTCGCCGGATCTGGCCCGTCCGCTGGTCTTCTTCGCTGGCACCTGGCCGCCGGCACTCGACCTCCGCCAGCCATACCTGTCGCCGGATCTTGTCTCGCCGACGCCCGTCCTCCAAGCCGCCGTTCTGCTGGCTGCTCGTCGGTCGTCCAGGATTTCGCCGGCGTCTGTTGGCTGCTTGTTTCACTACTGGTCGCCCGTCAGAACTGCTGCCACTTCTTCCGCGACCCTCAGCCATCAGATTGACCCGCTGGTCTCTCCAGGAGTTCACGGACGCAGGAGTTAACGCCTCAGCTATTTGCTAGTGTGGAGCCGTGGATTGGTAGCTTCTGCTGATTAGACCCGACTTTGGTTTTTTTTGTGAAATGTCCAAAAATACAGGGGGTTTTCTGCAAGATTATGTGTCCACATCAGCATCTTGTGCCACCTGCGTGACCTCCTGCAACGGAAAACAGACTAACATATGGGGTTAGTGACTAGAGCGCACCAAAATTTCAGTTATGTGACAAAAAAATCACGCTCTCCAGATGTGTGACTTAAGTGCACATATCCGACGAGTTATGTGACCGACGGTGCAATTAACTCTTCCTCAACGGCCACACGACCAGGCCAAAACTACTAGGGCTCTAGCCAACTCTAAACAAACTAAACCAGACCGCCATTAGCTTATCTCTACACACATGATCACAGCTTTATGTGTGCGGACTGACGCAGCTTCCGGCCGGTGGCTCCCTACACAATGAAATAACATGTTGACCACCTAATCTAACACTTGGCACAAGATTAGCTCCAACAGAGGAGAAGTTGAGCATCTCCCATATGAGCTCGGGGTCGAACGACGGCATCCTTTGCAACGAGCACTCTGCGTTGGCCACGGAAAGCGCCCCATCCAGCGACCCGTACGACGGTGTCGTCTCAGACGTCACGGCGCTCTCGGAGACGACGGGGCTTGCGGCCGTCGGCGGTAGCTGAGCGGACTCGGCGTCTGCGCGTTGGGTGTTTTGCTTGCTCTCCTCGCTCAGTCGCCGGGCGTGCGCGCGCTTGCGCGCCGTCCGGATGCGGATGGCCTTAATCTTAGCGTCAACGGTGTCGCGGAGGTGCCGGAGTGCGTCGGGGCAGCCATCGTCGCCGGGGCAGTCCATGACGCCGGGAAGTTGAGGCGCGCGTACTCGCCGCGGAGCCTGTAGGCGGCGCGGTCGTAGGCGTGTGCGGCGGTCTCGGGAGAGTCGTAGGTGCCGAGCCAGACGCGCACCCTGTTCTGCGGCAGCCGGATCTCCGACACCCACTTGCCCCACTGCCGCTGCCGCACGCCGCGGTACGTCTTCGTCGTCCGCAGCGCCGTAGCTTTGTCCCCCGCGCCGTGAAAAAGAGGAAAACTCGCGGCTGAGGAGGAAGGCGCGGCGGCGGCGTAGTGGTGTTGCGGCTGCGTGGTGGCGAAGGAGCGGAGGAGCTCGCACTGGCGGTAGTAGACGCTGGAGCCGAGCGGCGGGATGGTGACGTGGGAGAAGATGGTGTCGAGCGCGCTGGCGTCGCCCGGGGAGAGGAGGAGGGACGACACCGCCGAGCGCACCTCCCCGGTGAAGCTCGCCGGAGACAGCATGCGGAGGCTGGCGTCCATCGATGCGGGGTAAAGACAGGTGCTGTGACTGTGATTAGTGTGCTTTGAGATTATGTTAGAAGCCAGGTTGCGAGTCATGTGGCTTATATAAGCGACGAACAACGGCGTCGCTTCACGAGGCTGTTCACACTATGCTAATTAACCAGCTGCTGCTGAGCCGAGTCAATCGTAGTTGCACCACCAGAGTGAATGTGACGCCACTAGGTCAACTTCCCAAGATATTTGCACCCATGATCACCATGACTAATCTGTCGACGAAGAAAACTTGCACATAGATAGATCACCATGTTTGACGAGTTCAAGCTCACTCCCGTCCCTTTCATTCCAGTTGACATTTGCAATCACCGGACATATACCATAAACAAATCAACTATCACAAAGGGCAGCTTCTAAAACGGTTTAAATTCAGTCTCCAGGTGTTGGATCATGCTCTGCTGCCTACGGCCCTACGGGCATGCCGTCGTGAAAGCCGCTGGCCTAGCAGAGGTCGGAACGGACGAGCTCATCGGTCGTCACAGCCGGGAAGATCGAAGGCCCAAAGCAAACTTTTGGCATTATGCCAGTACCCGTCGCATCGCCCGCCCTCTCCGTTGGACGGCCAGGACACCGTGATCCGGGGACAGACACGTCGGCGGCATGTGCTACGACGTTAACCCATGGGATGTGCACGGGAATGATGGGATCATGGGTTTCGTGCACGGCTGCCCTGCCGCGGTACAGGACTTGCCGAAGGTCCGCGTCGAGTCCGCCTCCGCTCCCGCGTCAAGATATGGCCTAAGATCAAGTTTTTAAAAATCTGGAAAAAAATTCTCATGTTTTAAATGATGTATCTCATAAACGTGTGAAATCTTAGCTTAAAATACTTAATATATTAAGCTACACGAAAATGACAAATGTGTGATATAAGGATACACACTTTCAGAACTCTAAAATATATAAGGTTTTATCATTTTTATATAGCAATATTATAAATAATTTTGCATTGCGATTTTGCGCTAATGTAAGATGCATCATTGACTACATCCAGAATTAAGTTTCATTTTTTGAACTTGTAACTATTACTTTTTTGAAAAACCATAAAGTGAACACTGCGCCAAACTAGGCAAGCATCTTGTATAAGTTTCTCACAAGCAATCTCCTAATTCCATTTTTCATCGGGTGAGCCGACCGGCGCTTGGAAAGATCATTTCATGTTGCTGCGAGCATGTGATCGCTCCGGCCGGTTTTTCTTTTTTGTTTTTCCTGTTCGTCTACTAATTTAGTTTCATTTTTTTGAACTTGAAACAACTTTTATGTTTTCGAAAAAGATAAAGTGAACATGGAGATCGGGAGCCAAACTAGACGAGCATCTTGTATAATTTCTCACAAGTAATCTCGTTGTTCCATTTTCTCGGGTCGGCTGACAGGCGCCCAGAAAGATCTTTTCATGTTGCTACCAGGGTCGGATCGCTCCGGCGGGTTTTTCTTCTTTCTTGTTCTCTTTCTTTTGTTTTTCCTTTTTGTCTAGACTAGCTCTAAGCATCTGAACATCTTATTGTGGCAGAGGCTTGGTCTATGTGGCATCTTTTTTATTTTTATATACACTTTACCGAAAAAATGATGCCCATTCCGGGCATATCTTCTCTGATGGTCCCGTCAAAATTAAGCCTGGCGAGGGAAGAAATTGTAAAGTAGTCGTTTGTCGTCTAGGCACGAGCTCTTGTTCACAGTTATCCTATTTTCCTTTCATGGTATGAAAACGAATCTTATGTGTTGCAAGATGATAGAAAACGGAGGCAAGATTATCTAAGTCGCGGGCAAGTGGAGAGCAGTGCACAAGTGACATCCCTGGAGAAAATGACATTGTGTTTTCATGATAAATTTAAATAATAATAATAATTAGCGAGAAAAATATGATTGCGAATGATGCAACTGGATGGTTGAGAACTACGTCGGCCCGTTGGTAGGGAGCTGGCACTACTGAGTCAAAGAGTGCTCTCAGCTAGTTTCCCCCAGATTTTTTCACTCGGAGATTCAGGACGATTTAAATTTTGTCGTGCCCAGGATCCACTTGAGTTCACAGCGGAGCACCTACTGAGTCGTGACGCTGAGGCGGAGCTCACAGTCGCAGTCTCAGAGTAAAAACGGCATTGAAACGCAAAAGGCAGCCGCAGCAGCAGCGTGAAGGGAGACGGGGACGGCGAGACGCGCAAGTCTGAAGCAGCGACCCAGGGAAGGAAGGAGGCCTTTCGATCTGCCTTTGCTCTTGGTTTGTGCCGCTGTTGCTGTCCGGAATTATTTGACTTTGGAGGTCGGCATAGTACCGTACCGTTGTAGTTAGTTCCTCCGGAGTACTACTCGTAGTTGGCAGCTAATTTTTTTTTAATAATACGTTTTTTTAATTAAATTCAAAAAATATTACGTAAAATCACAAAATTTCAGAAATAATACGGCCTCGGCCCAGGCTAAGCCGACAGGCACTAATCGACCCAGCCCTGACCGATTAGTACTAATCGGACCAGGCCTGGCCGATAAGGTACTAATCAGGGTACGGCTGGGCTAGCCCAGTGGGCACTTATTGGCCAAGCCTGGGCCGATTAGTACTAATCGGCCAGGTCTGGGCCGATTAGTGCCTGTCGGATTAGCCTGGGCTGAGGCCGTATTATTTGTGTAACTAGCAAGGTGGCCCTCGCAAATGCGAGGGCAATGTCTCAATATGTCTATAAACTTTTTATGGTTCTATAGAAACTTATATTATGCCATTAGAGTTATTGCAGTTCTGTACTCAACATAAATATCATGGTAAACAAAATATTACTTGAGTGGGAGACATCTTTAATAATTTTCAATTTGTGGGAGAATAGTTGATGAGAACATAAAAAACTTATCAAAAGGTATAAATGTCGTGTGCACACGTTGTTATTAGATAAGTACATAGAACTAAATTTAGATAGCGGTCTAGGATTTATTTTTTATTTAATGCTAGTTCGGTGTGAGGTTAAACTCACACTACACTGACCAATGTTTTTCTCCATTTCTATATCTTGATTTGTAAATAATAATTTCTCACTCAATGGCGTTTATGTATAGTTAGTAAGATCAATTAGTCAGGGTCTACTGATAATTAAATTTAAGGGATCAAGCGGTTCCACAAATACTATATGTTGCGGTCAGCTGGATGAATAATTTATCTTTCATGTCATTGGCCAGTCAAATTCTTTACTTTTCTAGATTCATCATATGTGCTTCAATTAAAAAATCTATGTTTTTTATGAACACATATGAGTGTGATTTTTAATAAAGAAACAATTCAATATACAACACTATGATAATTTGATTTGGCGTGTATATAACCATTTTAAGGTTTAGTTAATTTTGTATTGGAATAACAAATTATTAATATGCTTGTGTAACTGTAGAGAAACTATATAAAGAAATCTCATCTTATTTCGTGTGAATCTCTACTCCTTATTACCTCAAATATCAAATATTGACATTTTTATTTCATTCTAACATATATCAATGTTTTGGACAAAGACACATTTCTAAGATTTATAGTTGATTTTTAAATTATATTACAGAGTATTGAATTCCATAAATAAAATAAAATGTGTACTCAAATTTCGCGATACAATTTTGTTTAATCTCTACAATCTTCTACAATGTTATATGTACTAAAACGAAGGTTGCGATATTTTTATCTATTTTCCACGCTTTTATCCATGCGTTCTGCATTCTCATTTGTGTATATTGTTGAATTATGTAACAAAACTAAGTGGACATCTTAATTAACTTTATTTAGTATAATTGTGAGTCTTCCGTATATGACATTTGTAAATCTTAATTAGTATCCCGCTGCAAATTTCTCATATATTATAGTTCTAAAAAACAATGTTAAAATAATTGTGAAATAAATAAAATAATGTTTCTATTTCTTATCTTCTCAATAACATGTTTGTATAATCTAATATAATTTTCGAGAAGAAATTAAGAAGCCAAAAAAACTATCCCGAGGCGCGCTCGGTAGTTGAATTGTTGTGTGCACTGCTAGTGTAAGTATTTAGCTCTAGGCATCCAAAATTTCATACATATTAATCTGATTTGCCTATATATTTCTACTATCCAGGCAACAAAAGGTTGGCTTCCCATGAGATTGTTTATTGCATACATAATTGGATCTATCAATTGTACAAAAAAAGTAAAATTTGATCTTAATGATGACCACCACGCCACAAACTTCAGTTAATCAAGTACCAGATTCTTAGTGTATCGCTCCTTAAGTATTTTATGTGTTGTCGATACATCAATTTTCTATGAATTAAACTCAATGGAAAATTTTCTCTGTAAC
Source organism: Poa pratensis (assembly GCA_947311845.1). Classification (NCBI taxonomy): domain Eukaryota; kingdom Viridiplantae; phylum Streptophyta; class Magnoliopsida; order Poales; family Poaceae; genus Poa; species Poa pratensis. The sequence goes on from CAMZMU010000060.1 coordinate 50,529,868, forward strand.
AAATTTTCTATGTAATAAATTAAACTCAATGGAAAATCAACTCAAAACCTACCTTCAACAGTACATAATCACCGGGGACAACTATCTTAAAAATAGATAGAAGACCGAGATACATTCTGAAAAGCAATATAACTATATGGATATCATTTGACCATGCCATCAGACACAACATGTTATCTTTTTACACGGTAAAAAGCTTAAGTGAGAAGCCAATTAAAATATATTCACAAATGTATGAATCAACATAATTTCTCTCTATATTTAGCAATCTAGATCAGAAATTACACAATCCAAAAGTTTACAAATCCACTTAGTAAGTAATGTCAATTTTGATTGCTTGTCAAAATCTATCACTGCATATCCGTCGTTAATGGTCTAAATTAATTTTGATTGGTCATGTTCAAAAAAAAATCCCAGATCAATTTGTTTTGTTGCTCATGCCGCTGATTTCAGGGAGCGGGAATCTATGGCTGTGGTCCCGTCGTGAGCTGCTGATTTTTGATTTGCATGCAGAGATTGAATTAAATTAATGGCTTATATTCCCGCATCGATTCATACATTTTTATACACAACTGCCTAAATAAATACATTATTTTCTTTGGCTGTCACGTTCTAGCTGTAGGCATTTTTATAATGGACGCAGCTATAGTTCTATGTGGCACGTCACATACTCACGTGTGGAGTCTTTCCCTTACATACCGGAGAAACATTAGAGCATGGCGAGATTATTTCTCCAAGTCGATGAATTTGATAAATAAGGATAAAAGAGTTGGATGTGTAGTTCATCCTTATTTCTTTCACGTGGGAGTCTTTCCTCGTACCGGAGAAATATTAGAGCATGGCGAGACTATATATTGGTCAAAAGTTTTGAAAAGTTTCTATATGTTGCACTACTTGTAGTATAAAAAATAATATTGTTCGTCCTTATTTCTTTCCGGTATAGTCCTCATGTTTGCGTATATACCAAGTTGATTTTGTTGTCTACATGTAGCATGTGCTGGCCAAGTAAACACATTTCCTACCGATCGTAATTTGAAAATGCTTTCCACAAATATATCAGATGCACAACGTATGTGGCAAGGACCATTTTAGATATTTGTTTGGCTCGGACTGTACAAAAGTAAATCTCGTGAACCTACCTGACTTGTGCATGGTTTGGACTCGTTGGACTTGGATCCAACTCATGTGTACGTAGTATACACGTGACCTGGTGGACCCACCATATATGCATGCTAATTTGTGTTACGTGTTGGGCCGAAATTGTTGTACTAACTTGAACACATATATTATATTTGTTACGTAAATCTCACGGCCGTGATTTAAAGTCCTAGTCATAAATTTTAGATCTAACGACGAATATAATTTAGATGATGTGGGTTAACGTGGTGGCTCTATTAGCTAACTCATTTTGCTTTTAGTATATAATAGATTTATGCAAAATGCGTAATATTTATCAAATTTCTGTAAAAAAATGTATTATTAAAAAAAATAGCTAGTTGGCACCGTAGTATACGGTCAGCATGGTGTCATCTCTGACACAGGAACGATCGATGCCATGCCAAAAGAAGGCTTTCTTTTCCCAAAACAGGTCACGCTCGATCGCCGACCCACATGACATGGGCTCATCTTTCCCGATCGGAACGAACGAACGCCACGAGCTGAGACCACCGGCGCCACAGCACCAGGTGTCAGGAGCTCGCCGGAGAAAACACACTGGCGCCGATGGATGCCTACGCCGATGCCAGTCGATGGCTATCATCTGGGCGAGCACGTCGCCTGGACGCCTCGATCTATCGTCGTGTACGTGTCGCGTCGATGGTGTGTGTAAGTACTCCGTAGAAGTTTGTTGAGAGGGCCTGGGGCGACAATTAAGTCAGTGAGTGATGTGTGTGCTCGCCCTGAGTCGTATCGGCCGGGAGGGAAAAAAGTCCAAAACAAATATTGAACTTGTAGGCGAAAGATAAATCAAACTCCAAACTCATAATCACGGAAATTGACACTCCAAACTTGTCAATCCAGTCTATTTTAAATTCTGAACATATTTTCCAAATTACTAATCCTACTGACAGCACTGCCCCACTTGTCATATTTATCTTGAACCTTCGCCCATAAACGCCCGACAAGTAACCCCATGACGGCCGGCGCTCCGGCTTGGTACAGTGTCGAGTTTGACTTCGTGCATGGTGTGTGCGCGTGTGCATGACCTCCAGGTTACACGAGCTGGAGCTGCTTAATTTCCAGGCGGCCGTGACAAGCTTGGCCTGGTGCCCACCAGCGTTGGAGCAGTGCAAGAACAAGCGAAGTCATGTCGTTCCATTCGTCTTTTTCATGATGGCATGCGCTGGATGAGAGGCCCAAGCAGCCCTCGAAAAGCCAGAAGATGAGGCGTCCCAATCTCTCTCTCTAAAAATATCTCACCGATGGCCACCAATCCCCTCTGCGCCCTGCCCTCTCCCCTAGCGCTGCCATGACCTCGGGCTCCGCACTGCTAGCTGCGCTAGGATCGAGAGCTGCAACGATACAGATCTAGGAATAGGATGAATATGACAGGTGGGCCAGAATCGTCAGTGAGAATAGCCTGCTATTCCATCAAACAGGTGCAAGGTCTAAAATAGACCGGGATTGCTAAGTTTGGAGTGTCAATTTCCGGGATTAAGAGTTTAGGGATCGATTTATTTTTCGTCTACAAGTTGAAGATTTATTTTGGACTTTTTCCACCGGAGGACAGGGACAGGGGTGGCATACGTGACGGCGAGGCCGGATGCCGTCGTCAAAGCAGCTAGTACAACCGGAGGTCGCCGGAACAGAACACGATTACACGAGACGGGCTCTTTCAGACCAGCCGTGAAGAAGGCCCAAAAGCTAACTTGCTTTTGGCATTTAGTTGCAGTGACCACACCGTCTTATACCCTCGTCTCATCAACGAGAAGGCAGTTCCGTTCCTCTCACCTGAAATGCTAGCATTTGGTACTCTTGTTGATGATGATTAATTAATTTAATAGATACATGGAGCGCGTAGCTTTTATTATTGCAGCTAAAAAACAAAATTATTTAGAGAACACTTGTTCATATTCACGGTTAGGATTTAATTAAATGCAATTAAGTTGTAATCCTTCCTTGTAAAACTCCATGTCGGTTGCCTATTGGAACCGACACGTCTATTCCTTCGCGTCCCTAGGATCGGACTCACGTCCCTTCACCATGTACAAATACCCCGATTCATCTTGGAATAAAGAGCAGTTGCAATCATTCATTTCCATTCACAACAGTTTGGTTTGCATGTCACTTTCTTGCAACTGCCCTAAAAAATACAAGAATGCATTTTTGAAAAAGAAGGATTCTGAATATTCTCATTTCTTTTCGAATTAAGACTCGTGTATCGATCGTTTGGTTTGATGACCCCCGCACATTCTTCCATCTGTTCACATGATGTTAAGAGGTAACCTCTGTTCCGCGAGGTGGTATTGGGCATCAACTGAGTTTCATTTTGCTAGGATGTTTAGAGAATAACTTGGCTTCATTTGATTGTCGGAGAGGACTACACAGCGGCGCCGCTGCTGTGTCGTCTGCAGCGGCGGTCAACCAACGATCGATCCGGCGCGAGTGGAAGCGCGAGCTGACGCAGAGCCCAATAACGTTAGCCTTGCTTTACTGGGCGGAAGACAGAGCCCATATTGGCAGACCCGTGTCAATTTGATTTCTCGTGCTAGAGCACACCACAAAATAGCCAACGTCTTAATTCTAATTGAAAAATCCAACCTCTTTAAAACGTGACCTACCAGTCGAACTTCTTAGTATAAAATCCAGCAAAAACAAGATAAAATCTTTGCTGCTAGGTATATACTTCCTAACTCTTACTTCATCTACTTCTCCCATGTTAAAAACATCTTGATATGTTCAACAACATGATCACATGGAATAACTTTCTCCAAATCAAATTTAAAAAAACAACCAGATGGGCATCACAACAAGTAGATCATGTTTGGGTTCGAAAAAACATCAGTAAATCAAGTCAAGGTGTTGTCCAAGAACATGTAGCAAGTAGAAACCAAACTAGATTCAGTAGGTTAAGAAAGCTTACAGGAATCTCATAAAATATGCTAAGAGAAAGAGTTTTTTTATATCACTACTACTGAACAGACATATAGGTAACATCCTTGTACACCATAACTTGATTCTTGGTTTAAGCCATGTACACTTTGATGCTTGATTCATTAACCTGTTGAAGAAAATAACAATAATAAATATCGGCATTGCAAAAAAATTGAAGGTATAAGATAGACATTACACAACAGTTGCCACCCATTGAATTGAACCAAGCCATTCTGCCATTGCAACCTCAAATAACCAAGGTAAAAGGAAAACAACTATTGTACTCATAGCTACCAGTTTAAAGCATCCTAGATACCGTATTTTTTTCCTAAAGTTATCAGTAGAGTATTAAGATGATGTTACTTCAGCATATTACCATGTATGTACCATGTCTTTATATTGTACCTATCATCTTATTCGATAGATACCATCTCCTTTGCATCCATATATCAAAATTCACATGCTATAACACAATTCCGTCACTAAGTGTATACTTGGCATTTTGTTCTCATGAACACCTAGAAAAGAAATGCGAGTTAATAAAAAAGCATCTACTAGGTAAATTCATGCTAGCTACCAGGTTAATTTATGCCTAGCTATCATGTTAAATCATGCAAAAAAAGTCAAATTGCTAAAGCTACCTACGAGGATAATGCATGCTATCTATCAGATTAAATAGAGCCATCTACCATGTTAATTCATGCTAGCTATCAGGTTAATTAAAAATATCTACCAGGTCAACTGAAGTTAGTCAACATATTCTTAACAGCTATGTAACAAAAATGGTCATCAACAACACCAATGCCATTCCCTCTTGCTATCTAAACTAGTATTGCACAAAAAAGGTAGGACCAAGCAACTTACATTACGCCTCGTCGTTCTTTTTATCTTCCCCTTGCCTGTAACATCGCCACCTGCTTTATTCCGGCTACCCTTCCTCCTAGCCATCGAACTAACCCTGGTTAGGTAAAAAACAGAATCACATTCACCATGTGTACAACTTGATGAAACAGAAAACAAGCACAAACTAAGCCATCATACAAACTACATTAGCCCAATAATTTGCTTTGAGAATTTGAAAAACAGTACCAAAACCAGTTGCACAGCCATTACCCATACCAAATAATACTCCCTTTCTACAAGGCCCCAAGGATCCAACATGAAAAAAAAGCATATCCAAATCGACCTCGATAAGCACATGAACGGCAACACAAACTCGACCTCAACGATGTCCATGTAATTCTGGTCTCAAACCCTACACCTATGTACTAACCAATCAACCAACCACTAAAAAAACATCACTAGAACATCACAGTCCACCACCACTAACCTATCAAACTCCATCAATAGCATTGACACACATGAAATGTGTTGTAGCGGTTAATTCATGCTACCCACCATATTGAAATCATGCTAGTTAATTTAAAAAAATACTAGGTTAATTCATACTAGCTATCATGTTAATTTATGCTAGCTATCATGTTAAATCATGCTAGTTAACTTCAAACGAGCTAACATGTTAATTCATTCTAGCTATCAGTTTAATTTAAGCTAACTACCAGGTTAATTTATGCTAGCTACCGGGTTATTTTATGATGGCACACGATACAATAAGATGAGACCATCTGAGGTAACTGAAAATCATCAAAACAAGATAATCTATTAAAAAATGCTGCTACCAAAAGTTTGTTGCACACAGATACCAGGTTAACAACACAGACCTACCAAGTTAATAGAAAACAATTGTCAATTTAATAACATTCATGTGGGAAGTAGCAAACATCTGGTGTTATTTCTCTCTAGCCTCCATATTTACAGCAGATAATCCTAATCTGTTTGGCTAAAGGATGAGATGATAGAGTATGACTCTGCATAGTTTAACCAACTGCAACACCATTTTACCCACCTGTACTTGATTGTGATCCCCTCTCCCTCTCTAGGTCAATGTTGTACATGAACTGTTGTTTCATATCCCTCTTCTGCACTGTTCTTGTCATCTGGAGGAGCTTAATCGCCAGCGGCAACTTTCCATGGTCGATGTGCGCGATGATGCAGAAGTTTCTGATGTTGGTGATGGGAACCTACCAGAGCAGAACACACCGAAATTGCTAGTGCCAGTTAAATTTCAAGGCGACAAAACCAAAACAAATTACAATGTCGCAGCTCCTAATGAACACAATGCTCAAGGTATTGCGCTGCGCGAGCGAGGAGGGAGTTACCTTCCGGAGGCGATCCTGCCCGGCGTCGGTGGAGGAGGCGGGAGCAGAGGCGACGAGGCAGATGATGCGACCGCGGGAGGAGGCGGATAGAGCGAGCTGGGGGGAGGCGGCAGAGAAGCGTGCGGCAGATCGGTGCCACCATGTTTATCCTCCAATGTATCCGGCATGTCATGCTTCTGTCAAAACTCTCATCCTATACATCAACCACAAAAACAATCGCAACAAAAAAACATCAGTAGAAGTGTACAACAACAATCCAACACAATAACCTCCATCAGCAATGGCAAAACAAATAACAAACAGATACACCGGTCCATCTCATGCCCCCACACACACCCAACATCAAGCATACCCGTGTACATCAAGCACCCTAACAAGTCCACCCACAACAACACGAGAACATGATATCTGCAGACTAAGCAGCAAGAAAAATCAGACAAAAGACATGGGCAGCATCGACTGGAATCCAACAATGAACCCAAACCCTCACACATATCCAACTAGAAATCTACAGTAGCGTTTTGCGATCACACAACACCGGTTTAATTTCAGTATGTACTCCCTTGATGCTGACGGGAACGGTGGTTGAATCCGGACGAACGAACGCCGGTGGAAATTTCACTACAAAATAGACCACGCAAATCGAGCATGTGCGGCCCTCACAACTACAAGGATTGCGATGCCGAGACTGTCCGCCGGCGAGAGAAACCTCTAGACCGTGATCAACGCGGCCGGAAAACGCGAATTAGCTGCCGTGGCAACGCTGGTCTCCCGAGCGACAAAATATACGACAAAAATAGCAAATCAAGAAGGTGAGGGAGCTCACCACGACGGGGACTACGGCGAAGACCTCTCTGGCGGCCAGGATCCGCCGTACTGCGGGCAGAAATGACGAATCGCCGGAGAGGAACGAGGGGAAAATCATGCGAAAGGAGAGCAAAATTCAGGCCGGAATCGTACAGGTGGACCCACAGGGCTCATACGACGAGGAGGGCCAGGAAGTTGAGCGCCGCTGTTGGGGTCGGGGCGAGTGGTCGCAGAGCGCGGTGAAGGGCATGCGGCGGGTGGAGAGGGAGGCAGAGGAGCAAGTGGGAGCGCGGCGGGGGCGCGGGCGGGGGCGGTAGGAGCATGGGATGGGTCGGTGGAGGGTGAGGCGCGGCGGCGGCGCTCGAAGGCGCGCAGAAACTCGACGAGGCTGCGGCAGTCCGCCATGGCCGGCGGAGGGCGAGGTGTCGGGAATGGAATTTGGGATCAGGATCTGGTGGTGCCGGGGTCCCCGGTAGCTGACAGGTGGACCCACCTTATCCGGTTGCGTGAGACGAGCAGTGTTCGCTTCCGCGCGCGGTGCTCGATTCGGCCGCACGAATCTTGACGAGCCGCCGCACGGGAGGACACACGGTGCGGCGCCTCTGTATAGATTTCTCCTTGATTGTCTGTTTTAAATTTACGTAGGATTTTGAGCAGAAAGGTTATACAAAGGACATCTGAAATAGTTGCGCATGCGGTGTTCTCGTTTCTCTATCGCACTTTAAACTGCAGACTGTAGGAACAGAGCAGGCCAATGTGACAATGTCTATACGTATCGATCGAGGTGCTACACTTGCCTAAAACCAAATTATCTACAGAGGAGCCGGGCAGCGCGGGAGGGCCTTATGCTTCTGCTGTTTACTGTGGGATACAACGATCCTGTCAGGAATTCCTTGACTTGGCAAACTCTGTATTCAAGTCGGCGCATTCGGGTACAGTTTCAATGTTCAGTCATTTTGTTTAAGGTCGTGCGCTCGGCTCGAAACTGCAGATGGAGCCCGAGCTCCTTGGAAACATTTTTGTTTCCAAAATTTTAAATGACATTTAAAGTTTTAAAAAATTCGAAACAAATATCATAGCCGTAGAAAATGTTGAACTCTACCAACGTGCAAAAACTTAATGCAAAATTCGTCATATTATAGTCTACACAAAAAGGGTAAATCTGACAAAATTTAAATTTTTGGAAATGCCCGGTCTCATTTTTCTGTAGCATAAAATACAACGAATTTTGCATTAAGGTCTTTCATACCGGTAGAGTTCAACATTAACTACAACTAAATTTTTTCACTTTATTTGTTTTCAAAAGGGGGAAGTCCCCAGACTCTGCATCGATTGATGCATGCAGTCTTTATTGATTTTATTGAAGTTCAGTTATTACAAAAGATTACATCATGGGTCACACATGATCGATACATGAATCAACCATCTAAAAAACAATGACAACATGGAATGACACTGCATCAACATGTTATCCTGAGATCAATACGCCAACTGCATTGGGTATATAACTCCCGCGCCACCAAGATGAGCCGGTTGAACCCAATATCCAGAGCGGCTCGCCTGTCCGTTTGTTGTAGGTAAGACCACATACGGATCCAATAAATAGCCGTCAGAATAAATTCAATTTATTTGAATGATTTAAATACCAATTTTGAATTTTGGATTGAATTTCCCGAAAAAAAATAAATGACGATCTTACATGCATTGACTGGAATCAATGATCTTGATGAGGCCGTTGGCCATTCCCCAGCTCCGGATGGCACCCGCCGGGTACGGGGACGTGTTTGGCACCCCCATACCCGCCCCCGTCCCTTCGCCCCGCCCCCGTCACCCGCCTCCATACCTGTCGCCGAGTACTGAACGTTACCATACCCGCCACCCGCCAGGTACCCGTCAATTAACTGACAAGTTTTTTCATAGCAATATGACAGGTTTTTGCACATAAATTACAGCAGCAAAATGACAGCAATATGATAAGTTTTTGCACAACAATTTCACACATTTAAAGGAACAAATTCACAGCAACAATACACAGTTTAACAACAATTTAGAGGACCAATTCAGAGTTTTACAACAAGTTCACGAAATCACGCATTAACACAACAAATAGTCTAGAATTCCAAACTTCCGAGTACATGAATCAAACAACTTCAGCAACAAACAAGTTCATGACAACAAATTCATCAAAGACAAAGAAGCTCCAGCAAGTTCAACTTCCAACTCCACCAAACTCGAAGCCTTGAAGCTCCAACTCCAGCCAGCAAGGACGTCTCATATGGAGGTCATGCATGAGTCCTGGTACAATAAAATGTAAGTTATAAATTTGGAGGTGTGCAATCACAAAAATATGGTCCAAATAAACCCAATCACATACTAACCTCATTCTCTTCTTGTGTGTCTTCACACCGTAGTGTTGTTGGAGGCTTGCAGTACATGACCCTTACTCGACCGGATATTTCGTTTGCGGTGAATAAGGTGTGCCAGTTTCTATCTCAGCCCACTGAAGCTCATTGGGAAGCGGTTAAGCGAATTTTGCGATATGTTAAAGGGACTCTCCAGGTTGGCTTGCAGATTCGGAGATCCTCATCTTCAGGCATTAGTATTTTTACTGATGCAGATTGGGCTGGCTGTGTGGATGATCGTCGCTCCACGAGTGGTTTTGCTGTGTTTGTTGGACCGAACCTTATTTCTTGGAGTTCGAAGAAACAGCCTACAGTCTCGAGATCCAGTACCGAGGCTGAGTACAAAGCCTTGGCAAATGGGGCTGCTGAAGCAATATGGGTTGATTAAAGAGCTTGGTGTAACTCAACAGCGTCCACCCATACTATGGTGTGATAACCTTGGGGATACATATCTGACGGCGAATTCAGTCTTTCATGCTCGGACAAAGCACATTGAGATAGACTTCCACTTTGTGCGTGAACGAGTAGCAGCAAGCCTATTGGATGTCAGATTCATTTGTATATCTCTGTCTATACGTGTATCCGTGTATTGTACACATGTATCCTGATCCTCTTATATATAGTGAAGAGACGTGAGGGTTGTTCACCCCCACGAAACCCTAAACACATCTTTTATCTTAATGGAGTGACGTCAGCCTTTTCTTAGTGTTAATACGTAGGATATTTGTCTAGTTGGAGGAGAGAGAATTAAGAAAGGGAGGCTGCCTTGCCTTAGCTAGAGATCTAGATGATCTCTTATTTCGTAAGAAGGCTAATTTCACGATTGTACCATCTATCTTCTCTTAGAGATGATTTCTTACGAAATAAGAGAATGCTAATTTCACCATTGTACCATATGTCTTCTCTTATAAGTATAATTTCCTAGTAAAATATAATTAATTATCATTAATTGTTAGGATGACAATAAGAGATAATGTATTATACACCTTATAATTTTGCCTTCTCTAAATGATGTGGATAGTAAGAGAAGACATGCCTCTCTGCCATTGTAGATGCTCTGAGTCTTCAAGGCCCATACAAGAACTAGGCTGTTAATCCTGAGATTCCAGCCCAGCCACCAGCTTAATTGTTCTTTCAATTTTCGAACTCAAAGCCCCGGCTACCACATTAAAATTAGTACTCCGCATATCTTCACTCAATTTTTCAGCTGAATCACACTCCTACATCTACATTCTTTGTATAAATTATTTAGCTGTTAAAAAGAGAGAGAAATTATCAACGCCCGTTGCGAGAAGAACATCGGACAACTTTGTTTACACCCACTCATCTTCGATCCATCTCCATCTCCGAGCTTAAGCTCTGACGGTGATGCCTGGAGAGCTTCTCCCGGGCAGCTCACCGGGCCAGAATCAATGTTGTCATAATGTACAGGCTAGCGCGCGCAGCCTTGCCTGCGCGCCTACAACTAATTAATTAGCTAAGCTACATCTTCACCTCGCTCGCGGCAGCGCGCCGGCGCCCGGCACCGCTCTTGAGCCGCCTCAGCTCGACCACCACGACGCTGATGTTGTCCTTGCTGCCGCGGGAGATTGCGAGCTCAGCGAGGAGCGCGGCGGCGTCTGCGGCGGTGCGCCCGGCAACGGACTCCGGGAACGCGGCGGCCAGGTGGCCGTTGAGGCAGCTCCGTGCGACCCGGCACGCCAGCTCGTTGGACACCACGTCCCAGAGCCCGTCGCTGGCGAGGACCAGGAACTCGTCCTTCTCCGTCCGCTCCACCGCCGTCACCTCCGGCTCCGCGCATACGTACGGCTTCAGGTAGTAGTCCCCTGAGATCAAGGAATCCAGAGCATTGCTGATCAAGACGGGTAGATAACATATCTTACTTATCAGTGTCAGAGATGGGACAGTTAAGTGACATTACAACATGGACTACGCTGCTACACTGGATTGGAAAGGAAGGAAAAGAAGTACCTATGGATCTAGAGGTGGATAGAACTCCTAGAACACGGGATCCGTTCCAGTTGATCACCCTGCCGCCCGCTGCTTCCACCCTTTGCAGCTCGTCTGGCCGATCTGGCTGCCATGGCAGAGTAAACTTCGTTACAACCGAAAACTTGTGCTGAATATTGTTGCAGACAAATGTGATGCTCTGCAATGGCACTAGAACGACAGATTAGCGCTGCATTTGCTAGCTGACCATAATAATTTGAACCACTGAACCAAACAGCCAGCAGTAACATTCGTTCAGTGCACACGCATTTTGTGGCGACAACAAAACAATTTTGGATCTTTAGCAGATCTGAACCTCTATATGGTCCATTTCTGAACAAATGAAGTGACACTGACTGACAGGGCCAACTTCTCATTTGCATCCAGGCAAGATAGTACGGAGTACCAGATCTGAACCTAACTGAAGATCACGTGGAGTGCTAGCATTATACTGCTAGAGCATTGAACACACGACAACAGGAGTAACACATGGCAGCTCCTCGACCTGTCCGAGGTAGGAGGAGTACGCGTAGAACTACACTAGAGTAAAGATTCCGTAGCACGTGTGTGGCGTGTACCTTGTGGTCAGTGGAGAGCGGCACGGCGACGCCGCCGCGGGAGAGCACGGCGCGCGAGTCGCCGCAGTTGGCGACGACGATGCGGCGGCGCCCCACGACGGCCACCACGGCGGTGGAACCCACGGTCCGGGAGCGCGCCTCGTCGACGTCGGCGTCCGCGCCGGCCGCCGCGCCCCCGACGACCTCGCCGTCCACCCTCGCGAAGCTGGCCGCCAGCGCCTCCTTCCAACCCCGCGCGGTGTCGGCGCCGGTGCTGCCGAGACAACGGCTGCTCAGCTCCTCGGCCAGCACGACGTGCATCCGGTCCCTGCACGCCTCCGCCACCCGCGACCCGCCGTGGCCGTCGTACACCGCGAAGAACTTCTCGTCCCCGCTACCGTGTGCCGGGGAGTCCTCGCCCGCTGGCGGTGCTAGGAAGGCCGGCGCGACGGCACGGCGTCCTCCATCTCCCTGCGCCGTCCGATTAAGGACACGGCGCCATGCGACAGGCACGCTGGCGGGGGCCAGATCCCGTCGAACGACGAGTCAGAAGTCGCGCCGTCGTCCGTCCCGGGCCGGACCTTTCTCGCCGCCGCATCGTCCTGCCCGGACGTTTTCCGGCCGTGCCGCCTGAGCTCGAGGCGTCGCCGACGCCGCGCGGCCCTCACGCCGCCGTCGTCGTCCCCTGCAGAACAACCTTCCGCACGAGCCCGTCGTCGCCGTCGCACACCGGCTGCCTCATGGCATCTCCCTCCCTGGGTGTCCTGTCCGGAGATGAAAGCAGAGGAGGCCACGGCGGAATGCGGGGCCGGTTAAATACGGCCAAAGCCGAGGCCGGAGGGAGAGCTGGGAGCCGGTAGATTAGAAACGGACGGCCGGACGCGTGCCAGCGCTGGGGGAGTCGTACCGGGACGTGGAGGCGGGTTACTCGTCGGTGGCGCGTGGCGTGGAGCTCCCAGTGCGATACCGGCTGCCCAAGGGAGATGCCGTGCGGTCGGTCCATGAGCAATGCTATGCTGTGGCAGCTGCGCAGGCGCTGGCGTCTGTGGGCAAGGCGCATGGAGGAACTTGCGGTGTATGGACCACATTCGGTACGAGGTGGGACCGGACTTGGGTTACGTGGAGGGAGAGAGGGGACAAATGTTAGGGGCACGAGCCTTACGTGCAGGCGCAAGGAAGCACGACGACTGTTGTTTGGTCAAGCAAGCACATCGTCTGCATCGCCTCGGTTGATTTTATTCCGAGGATGACGATGTCTCGCAAAAGTAACCACGGCGACGCCGCAACTCCCTCCCTCCCTCCGTGGCAGAGAAAGATGAAATGAAATCGACAGTGCCACCGCAACTCCGTGCAGAGGCCGGGAGTGAGAGCAGCGCCCAAACGGCCGCCAAAATCCTTTGGATATGCCGGACACAAATCGGCTCTAACTATTGACGCCTAAACCTGAAAATGGTCCGGCGTAGTACATTTTTCTGTCCGGCACGTCCACCCCAAGCTCTCATCTTGGAAGTCCTCGGCGGCCCCGGACGCAACGAAGCGCGTCGTGACATCTGCCTCCGACGTGTGGGCCACGCCTGTCATTGAGCCACGGACTATATGTCTCGTCGTTTTCTCATCTGATTTATTTCTGTCGACTTTCCTCGTCGCCATGATCTTCAACGCCGTTGCCGGCTCCATCTTCCCCGATTCGCACCCGTTGGACGTCGGTGCCGCCTTTGACTACCTCCCCCCGCCCCTCACATTACGCCGCTCCTTCGGTTTTCGGCCCGCCGGCTATCGTCGACTCCGGCACCGGCGACCTCCCACGACCCGCCCTGCCTGCAAGGTGTTCGATGGAATTACTGGTACGTCTGGTTTTCGACATAATTGATGCTACGTCGGTGATCGAGCCATTGATCGATCCCCTTTGCATTGCAGATGTATAGCGATGACGAGTTGAAAGCCGTGATGCTGTTGGGAGAAGAAGAAGCCATCGCCGAGGAGGAAGATGAGAATGTAGCGATCCTCGCATATCTTCTACAACTAAGCCGACAAGGCCGCCGCTGTCGCACCAAAACGAGGACAATGGCCATGTTTAAGGCCATGCTCCACCTATCAACTATGAGATCAATGGCCACCAGTACAACAAAGGATACTACCTAGCCGATGGCATCTATCCAAGGTGGGCAACATTTGTGAAGAGCATTCCCAACCCTCGTGGCAACAAAGCTTATCATTTTGCCGGTGAACAAGAGACTGCCAGGAAGGATGTCGAGCGGGCATTTAGAGTGCTACAACAAAGGTTTGCTATCATTCGGTACCCTGCTCTGACATGGTCGAATGAACATATGTGGGAGGTGATGAATGCGTGTGTGATCCTGCACAACATGATCATCGAGAGTGAGCGTGATAATCCGGTGCATGATCATATGCCATTTGACTTTCAGGGTCCTCTCGCAGATGTTGATCACGACGTGCCGGCAAATTGCATATGGAGATTCGTGATGAAAATACTCATCATGCACTCCAAACTGATCTAGCGATGCATTTTTAGATGCGACGGGCATCGGAAGAGCAAGATGTTTGAGCTGTAATTTTGTTTTTAGCTAATGTGGAATTTTATTTTTTGTGTTTGAACTATAAAACATTATGTATGTTTGATTTTAACTTATCAAAATATTTAAATTACCTAAAAAAAACTAATTTGGGAAGCCGGTTTAGACGTCGTGATTGGGGAATGACGGCGCCCAAATTGAGCAGATAGTTCGGACGGGCCCGTCCGGAAGGCATTTGACGGGCCATTTCGACATCCCGAGTGAAGATGCTGTGACGAGGGCCTTTTTTTGCCAGAAAATATCTTGGTAGAAGAAGAGGTGGCAGAGTTCCGTCAATGGCTTTTCCCTCTGTTCCGTCGGGGGCGCGTGGCGCAACATCTGCGCGCCAGGGCGCGTGGTTCGAGGCTTCTCACCGCCACGGATGCCTACTACGGCGGCTCCGGCTCCCGTTCAAATGGAAGAGCCGCGCCGGAGGCTGGCCTCAAAACTCGCGCCTGGTTTCCGGCCACTTCATCACTCACTGCTCGGCAGTTCGCGTGCGCGTGCGCTACGGACGGGGGCGACGTGGAGCGCTGCCCCAATCCCGATGCCGGAGCGTTCATGTCCCTAGCCTACCAAAAGCTAGCGCCATAGGTCCGCCCACAGCTAGCTAGCGATCTCGATCTCTCTCGGTCCTGCTTCTCTCTATGTGTGCCGACGTGGTCTCCGCGCACACGCCGCTCCGGGCAGGGACACGGCGCCTGGTACCGGAGTTCTATGCACGAACTCGCTGGCGAAACACGGGCCACCGCGTGTCCCCGGCGCCGCGCGCCGGCTCTGAATTCTCGGAAGGCCGGGGACCCCGCTGCTTCGACGTGTGCTTGCAGCAACCGGTCACGGCAGAGTGTGGGACTGACTGACCAAACTGATCTTGCTGCAGCCAGAGCCAGCACTAGGCATCCAGCGCGTGGCAAATGATCACCCAAATCAATTCGCTCTACTAGTACTCCCTCCGTTTTTATTTAGTTCGCGTTCTGGGTTTAGTCAAAGTCAAACTTTGTTGAGTTTGACCAAATATTTTAGAAAAAATATTAACATGTACAATGTAAAATTTACATTATTAGAATTGTCATAAAGTATACTTTCGTACTATATACATTTGGTATCATGGATATTCATATTTTTTTCTTATATTCTTGGTCAAATTTGACAAAGTTTGACTTTGACTAAACCCAGAACGCGAACTAAATAAAAACGGAGTGAGTACTACACTAGAGCCAATAATTATACCGACGGGTGTTTCTCGTCAAACCTCATTATACCCAGCTGCTTCATGGTCAAAATCTTATTAACATCAGCGGGTGTTTTTTTGTCAAATCTTATAAGTCCCACAAATTGTTCACCATGTATTCACCCCATCCCAAAATAAGTGTCTCAAATTTGCACAAAACTAGATGTATCTATACATGTTTCAAGTCTAGATACGTCCACTTTTTGACAAATCTAGGACAGTTATTTGTGTACGGAGGGAGGGAGTACAATTTAGTCTCACAACTTGCAAAATGTGAACCGGCGGTACCACAACTTGTATTGTGCGAACAAACTAGTCCAAAATCAATCTAAAGCTGACACGTGGCGATGTAAGTTTTGCGAAAAGACTAGCGTATATTTTTCTCTACCATATGCGTCCTGCGTGATGTCTTCCATGCGGGTCCCACCTGTCAGCAGCCAAAGAACTAACTAAAACAATAAAAGGCGGATTCGAACTCAGGTCTTTCTGTTACGGCCTGCAATCACTAACCAGTATAACAGATATGTATTTTGCGTATGATCCTAGTCTATTACCTTTATATAGCTAGCAGAACTAAACCATTGCGAGCTGGAACGTCCACCTAGGTCTACCGGACGCGTACACCGTGGATGGCGCCGACGTGGACTATGCCGGCGTTGGTCACCTCGCCCCTGCTCCCACGCCGTACAGGAAACACATGTTCTTGAGCATGACATATCAGACGTCGCCTCGCAGAAAATCATCGATGTTGTGTTGAACATTACCGTGCAGAACTTAGAGGACAAGGAAGCGTTCACACTGAGCAGGTAATTTTGGATCTCGAGCCGCGTGGGCACAGGCAGCACCGTCGCGTACTATTGCTAGGTGGACACCTGAAGCATCGGGAACGCGAGCGGCAAGGCCATGCACGCGCTCTGCATTGATAGAGCGCGGCCACCGCGTGCACATAGGAGACCCAGCCTGGCAATCTTGCCATGGCCATGGTTCAAAAAAAAAATCATGCCATGGCAACAACGCGTTCGCCATGGCCGTCGCCCCACATGAAGTAATGCCATGCGTGGCACTTCCCGCGCAAGCACGACCTATAATGTTCTCCCGCGCTGCAGCACCTACATGAATGGCTGTAGACGGTGGTGAGCACAACGACGGCATCAAACGCGTGGAGACGTTGGCGTCGTCCTCGCCTACACGGTACATGGTGAACAAGTTGTGGGACTATAAATGTATATACCTCAATCTCATTATACCGAGCTGCTTAATGGTCAAAATCTTATTAACAACAGCGGGTGTTTTTTCGGTCAAATCTTATTATACCGAGCTGCTTAATGGTCATACAAGATACTCCATACTTGAATATGTATGAAAGTTAAAGTTCCCTTTAAAGATAAAGATTTTTAGTGGTTTTTACATAGAAAAGAATTATTGACGAAGCATAATTTGACTAAACGGAGATCGATATGGTGTCAAAATATGTTTTCTGTGACATAGACAAGTCTGTGGATAAATATGCAATCGGCCACAGTGCGGACCAACTTATACCTAACTATATTAAAGCTAACGGAATCTAACTATATTAAAGCTAACGGAATTTAGGCCCTCAGAATGAGCCACCGCATCGCTACTGTGCTTAGCACAGTAAGCACTGTTAAAAGAATAGTATCAGGCGCTTATCCGGCCGTCCGTCGCCGATCCAACGGCACGCATCGCTCGCCCGTGACAATTTTACAACAAACACCCCATATCTTCCAAAAAATAACCCGCAGTCCAACTTTTAGCGCTGTAAGGGACCTGTTTCCAATTTCGGAGAACGTCAAGGACTTTTTTCTACTCCATTTGAAATTTATAAAATACAAAGAGTAATACTCAATGTAAATACAAATATTAAACCCTTTTTTTTAAAAGCTTCCCATTTTTCTTTTCATCTTCTCAAAGAAACATCCACATAAATTGAAACAAATCTGTAAATATTTGTAACAATCATACATGCCATTTCAAATATTAAAGCAAATTTTCCAAAACATTTCAAAAGTACCAATTAACAATAATGCGTAATTGCTTACGTGCCACTTCATATCGATTTCTAAAATAGTGTTTCCCAAAGTACATTTTCTCACCAAATTTGAAATTTATAAAATAGAAAGAGTACTACTCAATTTATACAAAAAAAAAAAACCCACGAATAGAAAAATTGCAAAATAGCTGTCCTAAACTTATTTCCCATAAAGGTATAATTAAAAAGAAACCAACTCTTAAAATAAAACAAACTTCAAAACATTTAAAATACCTTATTGATATTGTTTTACTGTCACAAAACCCCTACTTTAAAATCATATATTCCAACAAAACAAATATTCCGCTAAAATACAAAGATATAAAGCCATTCCAACTTGCTAAACATTTAACCAAACGCTAAAATATGTGAAGAGCCAAAAAAAAAAATACTAACCAATTCAGAGTATTTCGATGTAAAAAAAATACACAGAATTAAAATTGAATCATACTATTATATGTAAGAAAATTATAGTAAAAGGGAACCATATTTGATCACTTCAATTTAGCTAACATATTTTCGAGGTAATATACCTTAAATCTATCTAACTATGTGACTATATTTAAACAAAATGCGCGACCAAAATACAAATTTTGAATATTCCAAAATTTCAAATGCCTTCCAAGTCTGATGATTCAATAGCTGTAAAAAAAATCCAAAACTTAAAAACCTCTCAATTCGAGCAATTCCCAAAAACTCAGCAGTTCTTCGAACATCAACTTTCTTTCTATTTCAACAGTATTCAACTTTCCACAATTTAAAATGTCGGCAGTTCCAATTTAAAAATTTGCTACACATTTCCAAATAACTTGCTTATGGAAAATCTTCGGAATCATGTTTACTATACAATCCAAAATAATGCAGAAAATATACTCTCTTTACCGATCTTTTGACCTAACTCCAAGAACGGAACAAATTTTACCCACAAGATTTCTTTGCATTTCGACAAATTTCAAATCTACACACTTCGAACATGTGAACATTTTTCGAAATTCAATTCTACCGCTACGGCACGGCAAACAAATTTTAATAATTCGAAATTCCAACTGTCTTCCAAATCTAACCATTTTACAAACATGACAACAATTTAAATCAAAAAAATCTTTTTAATTTCACTAATTTCTGAATTCTAAACAATTTCCAAACACAAACTCCCTTTACATTCCAACGGTTCTCAAATCTACACAGTTCTTAAATAACAACGATTCCAAATTTCAAATTTACCACACAACACTGATTATGTAGATTCGAGAATCGTTGAAATGCAAAGGGAGTTTGTGTTTGGATTTTTTTTTTTGTTTTTAGACTTTAAAAATTAGTTAAATTGAACGACGTACTTGTGTGGCAAATTTGAAATTTAAAATCGTTATTATGTGGTAAAATTGAAATTTGAAATCGTTGTAATTTAAGATTTGTGTAGATTTGAGAATCGTTGGAATGCAAAGTGAGTTTGTGTTTGTTTTTTTTTTTGAATTTTAAAATTAGTCAAATTGAAAAGTTTTTTTGATTTAAGTTGTTGGGAAGTTTTTTTAAAAGAAGGGTTCAATAATTGGGGTTGTGTTTTTTTTTTGTAGATTATTTAAGTTAAATATTATTGTTTCTATTTCGTAAATTTGAAATGGGATAGGAAATATAGATTTCAGAACATTATTTTTTAAAGTTGAAGTAAAGTTGGTTGTAATATTGCTAACTCATACTGTTGGAATGTTTTGGAAAAATTATGCCATAAGTAGGTTGCATATTTTTATGTAGTTTGAAAATCTTGAAAATTGTTGGAATTAGATGCTGATTTCGTCCAAATTTTAACTAATTTGAAATTTTTAGTTTTTTTAATTGTATCAATTTATGTGAATGTTTATTTGAAATATTTTTAAAATGGGTGGGAAGCACTCGTGTGGCAAAATTTGAAATTTGAAATCGTTGTAATTTAAAGATTATGTAGATTCGAGAATCGTTGGAAAAAATTTGAAATTTGAAATCGTTGTAATTTAAAGATTATGTAGATTCGAGAATCGTTGAAATGCAAAGGGAGTTTGTGTTTGGATTTTTTTTTGTTTTTAGACTTTAAAAATTAGTTAAATTGAACGACGTACTTGTGTGGCAAATTTGAAATTTAAAATCGTTATTATGTGGTAAAATTGAATTTTGAAATCGTTGTAATTTAAGATTTGTGTAGATTTGAGAATCGTTGGAATGCAAAGTGAGTTTGTGTTTGTTTTTTTTTTGAATTTTAAAATTAGTCAAATTGAAAAGTTTTTTTGATTTAAGTTGTTGGGAAGTTTTTTTAAAAGAAGGGTTCAATAATTGGGGTTGTGTTTTTTTTTTTGTAGATTATTTAAGTTAAATATTATTGTTTCTATTTCGTAAATTTGAAATGGGATAGGAAATATAGATTTCAGAACATTATTTTTTAAAGTTGAAGTAAAGTTGGTTGTAATATTGCTAACTCATACTGTTGGAATGTTTTGGAAAAATTATTTAACAAGGTCCAGTCTACTCATTGTTTAGGGTTTAGGTACCACATACCAGTTGTACTCGCATGCCGATGGTCATACGGGCTATCTATCAGGGTGGGTGGATACATTCCAAGAGGCTAGATAAAGAGAGCTTTTTTGAGCGGTTGATTTGTGTATCCCGTTAAGTGATCCGTGAATTGTAAATGTTTAAATATTTCATACTATGCAATAAATTGCGAAGGCTGTGCATATTTAATACAGAGGCAGGGATCCGCGCCCCATTTTGAAAAAGAAATACTCCCTCCGTCTAGAAATAGATGGCTTGGATTTATCTAAACATGGATGTATAGACATGTTTTAGTGCGCACATGCATCTTAACTTGGACAAATCTAAGTCATCTATTTCCGGATGGAGGGTCCTACAATAGAAACTCAGCAACTCCAACTAAGTTGCTTTAGCTTAATGAGATTCAATACGTACGGTGGAGTACGGCCGATATCGAGACCTGGCGAGACGCCACGCGTGCGCACTCGGACAACACAAGCACCAACGGGACCATACGTGGCTATACCTAACATTATTGAAACTAACCTGCCAAAAAAAGTTGTATTCCAGCTAGCTAGCGGCGCTTACGTGGTCGAGTTATGGAGTAGAACCGAGGATAATATAAATCTCCCAATCCACATAGGAAGGCCCATGCCTAAAACAATCTGGCTCTGCAATTACCTATGCTCCTCATAGTGCGTGCTGCATTTGTATAGTAGAAGAATTAAAGAACGTACCAGAGCTCGCTCATGTATGGGCGTGTCCTGATCAAATCATTCTCCTCTGGTTCCGACCATCTGAGCTAGGGTTACACCACCAAACATTAGCATGCGGTGCACGTTCCTTTGATCGATCACACATGTTTTTTTTTAAATTCAGCAGCCTCTGTGGTTCATCGTAGTCGTAGGTCGTAGCGCAAAATGGTGGACGCCCACTATCGAAACTACTGCCCCTAAATCTAATTATGACATCATGTTTCGTCGGTGGAAGGAAACTTATAAGACATATTATTCAATTTTATATCTATCGCGCAAGGCTAAAAATTAAAAAGCTGCGTACATTCTTGATAATTATATACTCCCTCCGTTCCTAAATATAAGATGTTTTAACCTTTTTTAGATTCACATGTATCTATATGTGTCTAGACACATATTAGTGTGTATATTCATTCATTTCACTCCTCATTTAGAGACCATATGAGATAGCTACAACATCTTATATTGTGGGATAAAGGGACTATTAGGTAATGCTCCTGATTAATTCCGCATGCATATCTTCGTTAGCGTATGCAGAAACAAAATTTAGGCGTGGCATCATGAACAAATACTACTATGCAAAATAAATTAATCTATGCACAATTATACCTATAGAGTATAGATTATGCAAAATATAGGAATTTAGGTGTGGCAGAAGCCAGAGCTAGCCAGATTGCTAGCTCCGTCACTGCGTATCTTGCTATTGTCGTCCACCAAGCCGAGACATGAACAAAGCCAGCCAATCAATCTCATAGGGCACACACCCTTCCCATGTGAGGTTAGCAAGATGCAGGGACGGAGCCGGGGGCGCGCTGGGGCCATGGCCCCCCCATGGTGGAAATTTTTCGAAAAAGCCCCCTGTAAATTTGTAGATTTGACCCCAAATTTAGCTAAAATTGCTCATCTGGCCCTCTCCAAGCTGTTTCATATGCAATTGGCCCCCTTGTGTTTGGATCCTGGCTCCGTCCCTGGCAAGATGCAGGCCTAAGTTTTTGAAGCGCATAATGCCGCTCCTCTCGCCCGTGCATATGGGCATTATCAGTCCACCGCTCTCCTTCTGCTCAATCTCAATCATCTAAGTGCACTGCCACTCTGTCATGCCGTCTCCCGTCTCTCTAATTCCTTGACGTGTCCAGACATCCACTTTGTTGCTTCCCCATCGCACATGAAGCAACGAGAGTGTCCCATCAGCGGCGGTAATGGGATATGGTAGAGAGGATAGGTTGGGGTCTCGCCAAATCAAGAGCTCATTTGAGGACATGTGATTGGTATCGACACTCACATTAAGGGTGCAATAGTTTTGTCTTGTAATGAAAGAGCCAATGGACGTTGCATCCACATGCGACGGCGCTTTCCTGCCTGTACAAATAACCGATGTCTTGGTTAAACTGATTCTGATGCGCGATCCATCGTGGCTCATCCGACGAGAATGTTTGAAGAATATATTGGTCCGCACTGTGGCCGATGATGAGTACTTTGAAGAAGGTCGTGTAGTCCGGCGAGTGTATTCTCTCTCGCTCGTTCTTGCAGTAGTCTGTACCGGTTAGAATCGCATAGGTGTTCGTAAAAAGGAGAGACGGTTGGCATCTCCCCTGACAGGGGGGGTTAGAATCGCATAGGAGGTGACGTGATACCCACTACACGTGATCGCATAGACTATTTAATTTGAATGCACTTAACTTAGTGTCGGGGGTTACCCCCGGGTAGGGTAATGTCGGGGGTTACCCTCGGGTAGGGTCAAGGCTTGGCATAAGTGCCGAGGTACGGAAAGGGCCGACCTGTTTGGGCCTGGGAGTGTCCGAGCTTTACCTTGACCTGGAGAATATAAAGGCCGACCTGTCTTGGCCGAGGGGTCCGAGGTATCCCGTTGGCATGGGCCGACGTTCATAATCCGAGCTATGGTCAGACGACCTAACACCTCGGTGCAATGGTTTGTATTGTGAGTGCCGGAGAAGCTATTGGAAGGAAGTAAGGTCCAACCTGGTAAAGATCTTAAGCGCAAGACCCGAGGTAAGGAGCCCGACACATCCGTGCTGGGCTAACCAAGGCAAGAAGCCGTAGGTCGGGCAGGAGTCAATGCTCCTGTCACTTCCCGCCTGACACGGGAGCGTCTGTCACAGAGCCTGGCAGAGGCATGCCCCGGGTTCGGCGGGGTTGCATGTCTCTGACCGCTGACCACGTGAGTTCTGGGGAAAGGCTACGAGGTAGCTCAGCCAGGCCACGTCATGTCTCTGTCAGAGGGGACATCCTAGCTCTACTGTGGTGATGCAGGGGATGGACAGGCCATGTCCCATCCCTGACAGGAGTACAATGATGACCAAAGCAGAGACATGGCAACAGTGTTCAGCAAGGGGCACAACGGTAACTCGGTTGGCCTATATAGTGGGCTTCAACCCCTCCTGCGTGAAAGGAGGATCGGTCGACGGAGGACGAACCCAAGAGCTCATTTCCCCCCTGTTAGCTTCATCTTCTACCTCAAGTTCTCACCATTGTTAGACCATACAGCTCGAGGAGCAGCTTGTACTTGTCACTTTGAGCTATACATCGAGTAGGGTAGTACTGCAGTAGGGGTGTTACCTCCATAAGAGGGCCCCGAAGCAGGGTACATCTTGGTGTGCTTTTGTTGTTCTTGGTTTAGCATGTTCTTGCGGTTTCTTGCGTGTTCTTGCTTGTGCACTCCTTGAGTGCATAAACCCTCCCCGGATTCCCCCAACGACCATTTGGCCCCATCTTAGCCATCCTATGGCATCTGCCGTGATCCCACCACGACAGTTGGCGCCCACCGTGGGGCAGATTGAGGCGTTGGAGGGAGTTTACATCCGGACGGGCTCAGGCGAGCGTGTTCTTTCCGGGCTTATCGCCAAGATCGGTGAGTTCACCTTCGTCAGCGACAATGCGGGGTGTTTCGCCGGCAAGCCCTTCCCCGAGCATGGCTTCACCATGATGCTTGGCAGCTTCGTCACCTATGTTGCTGTCGAGGTTGTGCGCGAGTACCCGGAGCAGGTGCTCGTGGACGACGAAACTCCTCTCCTTGCGGCTCTAGGTCGGCGTATCACTCGCCCCGAGAGCTGCGTGGAGGTGATGATGACCAGTCCGGTTGATGCCGCTGGCAAAGGAGATGCCAGGCCGGCCGAGGTTGTTGCTAAGGTGAGATCTGCAAAGCCCAGGCTAGAGAAAGAGTTGCCTGGTACCCCCGGGTGCAGGGCCGAGGTGCGACCCTAGTAGAGATAGCGGAGACCCTGGCAGACCCAGTAGATCCAGGAGTGGATGTAGTAGTGACTGCGGCCGAGCTAGAGGCAAAGCGTGTCCTGTTGCAAAGGAGGCTGTAGCAATGATGACAGCTAGAGATGAGTTCAATAGAGATATGCGTGAGTACAATGCAGCGAATGGCTTCACCCCGGTAGCAGCTGATACAATAGGGGAGCCGAGGTGCGGCAGAGAGGCAAGGGGCTCAATGATGAGATGAACAGGGAGGCTCGACCTACCACCTCGGCTAGGAGTGAGAGTCGCGTGTCGACTGGAAGGCCGGTATATAGTTCCCCTGCTAAGAACCTCAGAGCTGCCGAGGCAGGCAGGGCCGAGCTATCCGGGTTGACTGGAGATGCATGGCGTGCGCAGCAGAAGCGAGTCAATGAATTGTGTATGTAGCTAACCAGCAGAATGAGGCTCTCCGCAGAGCATATGCCGGGGCTGGTGATTCAGATGGTTTATTCAGCTAGGCCAGTTAGTCAGGTGTCCAAGGGGCAAGCCTCGTCTCCACTCGTCGGAGGAGCCGATCGAGCCCGGAGTGTCACCTCGGGTCAGAACAAGCAGCTGCAGATGCAGATGTATGATCCGGTGTTAGCAGCAAAGCAGAAGGTGGGCCAGGGCAATGCTAGCCGAGCTAAGGGAAACCCCGGCCAAGGTAATGCAAGCCGAGCTAAGGGTAACTCCGGTCAGGGAAATCAGAATGGCGGGCAAGCAGCGTCGGCTGGCCGAGGTAAACCACCTCCGCCCCCGAGCATCAGCAACAACCCCGGCAGGGGCATATCAGCGAGAGCCGGAGTATGTTCAGCAACCTCAGAACGTCGGTCAAGGCGATGACCGATATGATGATGGAGACTCGGCCATGGCGCGAGCTGGATACCACAGAGTGGATGGGGCGTTGGGACCTCGGATAGGAGCTCGGATGTTAGCTCCGGGCGATGTTCGTAACAAGCTGGATAGAATCTACTTGTCCGAGCAGTTGGAGGAGGAAGGCCCTCCTGGTCCGGCGTGTTTCGGACCTCGGATCATGAGGAGCCACCACCGCCAGTATCTCAGTTCCAGTTAGGTCGGAACACCAAGCCATACAATGGGAGCACCAAGCCGCAAGATTGGCTGACAGATTATGTATCCTCGGTGCACATAGCGGGGGGCAATCGCCGATGGGCGGTCCGGTATCTCCCGCACATGTTGGAAGGTCCAGCTCGGATCTGGCTGAATAATTTGCCGGAGTATAGTATCAACTCCTGGATAGACTTGGAGCTGGCGTTTAACAGCAACTTTGCTAGTACATACAAGAGGCCAAACCGACCTCAGCTCCTGGCAGCATGTAAGCAAGATGATCATGAAACTGACCGAGAGTTCTTAACTCGGTGGAGCAATGTTCGGAATTCCTGTGAAGGAGTTGTAGAGGCACAGGCCATTTCCTGGTTTGCAGATGGTTGTCGACATGGCAGCATGCTGTGGCAGAGGCTCCAAAGAGATATGCCGAAATCCCTAGCAGAGACAATCCGGATTGCAGATTCTTATGCTCTGGGTGATCCGATGCAGCCAGCAGTAGAGGCAGTGGCACGTAACAGAAGGAGGGAGCCAATAAACAACCGGCTCGGACCAAGGTGTAATGACCGCCAAGAGTTCGGACACAAGAGGAGGGAGCCGGACTATCATACACCTCGAACCAAGTTGCAGCGGTGAACCCGGATCAGCCCGGAGCTGGAGGTGTCCAGAGGCCGAAAATCAATGGTCCGGCATTTAGTCCGAACCCGGAGCCACCCTTGACTTATGAATCAATGTAGATGGTCCTTGCCGTTACCATACGACCGACCCGCGCAAGCCAGCCAACCATTCAACCCGGCAGTGCAGCTGGAACCGCAGAATCAGAGAAGAAGGGGCAAGGCCGGAGGAAACAGAGGAGGACCACCTCAGAGATTTCAGCCGAGGCCCAACCCGAATCTGTCCGGAGCAAATGTTACCCCGATAACCACTGCACCTCCTCCGAGGCCTGCAGCAGCAAGACCGTGAATGTTGTGAATGTCCGAGGTAATAACAACAATAATGGTGCCGGACCAAGTCAGCAGTATGAATACCCCGGAAATGACTATAGAGAGGCTCATGCGAGCTATGTGGTCTTTGTGACCGAGCCAACTGACAAGAAGAGTGTGCAGAGGCGTGCCATGGAGGTGAATGCAGTAATGCCGGTGGTGCCGACCTATATGAACTGGTCTGAGCAGGAGATCACTTGGAGCAGGAAAGATACACCTCGGATCATGCCGAGCCCTGGAAAGTATGCCCTGGTGGTAGATCCGACGTTGTGTGGGCCTACAACAATGTGAGGTTCACCCGAGTTCTGGTGGACAATGGCAGTGCCATCAACATCATGTACCGAGACACAATGGTGAAATTGGGCATATCGCCAAATGTTGATGCCGAGCAGTTGTACTTTTCATGGGATTGTGCCTGGCGTTTCCTGTGCACCCATGGGCAAGATATGGGTGGATGTAGCATTTGGAACCAAGGATAACTGCCGAGTTGAGAGTATCGAGTTCGAGGTGGTGGACTTGGAGAGTGCATACCATGCTTGCTTGGAAGGCCGGCTCTGGCCAAGTTCATGATTTCCACCCATGTTGCATACCTGAAGATGAAAATGCCGGGGCCAATGGGATCATAACCATCTCGGGTGACTACAAGCGAGCCATTCAGTGTGCCTCGGCGGGGTCTAATCTGGCCGAGCTTTGGTGATTGCAGCTGAGAAGAAGAAGCTGCATCAAGTGGTGGCAATGGCGCAGTCAACACAGCTCGGCATGTCCGGACTGATGAGCCCGGACTCAACTGCAGCATTCGAGGTGCCCAAGGAGACCAAGAAGATCCCCATTGACCCGGAGCACCCAGCGCGTGGCCATCATTGGGACCGGGCTGGGCGAGAAATAGGAAAGCGCGCTCTGTCACTTCCTCCGTGAGAATCGGGATATCTTTGCATGGTCGGCTAAGGACCTGCCTGGTGTTCCGAGGGAGTTGGCAGAGCACTCTTTATTTGTCAGGCCGGAGGTGAAACCGGTGAGGCAACCGACCCGTCGTCTCTCAGACGACCGAGACAAGTGGTGCTGGACGAGCTGGCTAAGTTGCTTGCAGCCGGGTTCATTATGGAGGTGCTGCATCCGGACTGGATATCCAATCCGGTCTTGGTGGAAAAGAAGAAAGACGAGCCAGCCGTGGTCAAGGTGTGGCGCATGTGCATTGACTTCACTAACCTCAACAAGGCGTGCCCGAAAGATCCGTTTCCATTACCTCGGATTGATCAAGTGATTGATTCCACTGCTGGTTGTGAACTGTTGTCTTTTATCGATGCGTACTCTGGTTTTCACCAGATACCACTGAACCCGAAAGGATCAAATAAAGACTGCTTTTATTACCCCGTATGGGGCGTATTGCTATCGTGTCATGTGTTTTGGTCTGAGAAATGCCGGGGCAACTTATCAGAGGTGTATGCAGAAATGCCTGCACTCTCAAATGGGCAAAAATGTGCAAGTGTATGTCGATGATATCGTCATCAAAACTAAGGAGAAACGTACTCTCCTCGAGGATCTCGAGGAGACATTTGTGAATTTGAGAAAATATCGGTTGAAACTTAACCCGGACAAGTGCACCTTTGGTGTCCCGGCTGGAAAGTTGCTTGGATTCCTGGTGTCGAGCCGAGGTATCGAGGTTAACCCGGCCAAGATCCGAGCTATTGAGAACATGAAATTACCGAAGTGTTTGAAAGATGTGCAGAAATTCACAGGGTGCCTAGCCTCGTTGAGCCGATTTGTAGCGGTTGGGAGAAAAAGCCTTACCTTTGTACCAGCTCATGAAGAAAAGTACCGGGTTTACATGGACCCCGCAGGCCGACGTGGCGTTCAATGAGCTGAAAAAGATGTTGTCCACCGCTCCGGTGTTGGCATCACCATTGCACAATGAGCCGATGTTACTTTACATTGCGGCCACAAACCGAGTTGTAAGTGTGGCAGTGGTGTGGAGCGAGACGAAGGTGGCAGGTCGGTGCAGAGACCGGTGTATTACTTGAGCGAGGTGATCTCTACCTCGAAGCAGAATTACCCTCACTACCAGAAGATGACGTATGGTGTCTACCTGGCGGTCAAGAAGTTGAAGCATTATTTCCAGGAGCATCCCATGACGGTGGTGTGCGAAGCTCCAATCTCGGAGATCATCGGGTGCAAAGATGCAACTGGCCGAGTTGCCAAATGGGCGATTGAGGTGTCTCCATATGCACCATTATGAGAGAAGAGATGCAATCAAATCCCAGGCGCTGCCGGACTTCTTTTGTGATTGGGCCGAGATGCAGTATGAGCCACCCAGGCCGGACTATAATTATTGGAAATGCATTTTGATGGGTCCAAGACAAAGATCGGGCTGGGGGCCGGAATAGTCCTCACCTCACCGAAGCGAGATCAGCTAAATATGTGCTGCAGATTCATTTCTCGGCATCAAACAATGTGGCGGAGTATGAGGCCTTAATCCATGGACTCAATGTGGCGAAGGAGATCGGTATCCGGCGTGGAATGCTTCGGCGATTCCGACCTGGTGGTGCAGCAATCTTCTGGAACTTGGGATGCTCTGGATGCCAACATGGCGTTATATCGGTTCCATGTGCAAAAGATATCCGGGTTCTTTGAAGGGTGTGAATACAAGCATATACCTCGGACAGAAAATAATGCTGCCGACGTGTTGTCAAAGCTCGGTTCATCTAAAGAGGCAGTGCCACCTGGAGTAGCCCTGAATCACTTGCGAACTCCTTCAATCAAACCTTCTCCTGAATCCGAATCTATTTTCATCCCGGCGAGCAAGAGTCCGGACCTGTTCCAATGGAGGTAGACGTCGGATGCGTCTGGTCGGACCCGGGGACTGCGCACCGAATCTCGGGGACTGCTCATCGAGACTCGGGGACTGGTCGCAGGATGGTGGAGGAAATAATGGAGGAGATTATGGTGGCCGAACCAATGGAGGTGGACGAGAAACTTTTTCCTTTGCACCCAGTGCCGGAGTGGGCGGAGGAGATCATGAAGTTCATAACAGAGGGAAGCTTGCCAAGTGACACAACCGAGGCTAGGAGAATCCAAAGGAGGGCAAAGGCGTACACCATCATCAACAAGGAGCTCTATAAAAGAAGCGTAACCGAGGTGTTGCAACGCTGTGTCGAGCCAGCTGAAGGAAAGGAGATGCTTTTGGAGATCCACCAAGGAGATGTGGACATCATTGCAGCACAAGAGCTCTAGTGGCCAAGGTGTTCAGGCATGGGTTCTATTGGCCCACTGCTCTTGCTGATGCAGAGGACATAGTCCGGAGATGTGAAGGATGCCAAAGTGTCGGGGGAATACTTTCTGGATTAACCCGCGGCCCAGTGCGACTTAACTTACTCGCACGGATGAAGGCCCACTTGGGAACAAGCCCAATATTGAACCGCCATAAGGAGAAAGATCTAGAAGACAACTCCCGGAGGACGTGAAGACCAAGTAGTCTCCGAGTAGGCCTCTGTGGATGTATTCCTTATGGGGAAGATTCCTTTTGTAACCTAGCGAGCCTCTGTGTATATAAAGAGGACTCGCAGGACTTAGAGCGGGTTAAGCTATCAAGCCCCAAACCCTAGCTTATACGGCGAGTACCAGATCGGATCGCCTCCATTGTAACACCTCGATTATCATATCAATACCA
This sequence comes from Poa pratensis, assembly GCA_947311845.1. NCBI lineage: Eukaryota > Viridiplantae > Streptophyta > Magnoliopsida > Poales > Poaceae > Poa > Poa pratensis. The sequence goes on from CAMZMU010000060.1 coordinate 50,559,994, forward strand.
ATCTAGGGTAGGCAGGAAGTAGGTCTTTTACCTCACATTGAGGGGGCCGAACCTGGGTAAATCTGTGTTGATCTTTGTTCCTGTGATCCCAAGCTCGGAGATGCTTAACTCGCGTAATCCCACACCTACGAAGTCATCTATGACACCTGACGTGACAAACCCACGACAATTGGCGCCCACCATGGGGCCTGCGGTCAAAAGCGTCACGTTCCGCGCAGGATCGAAATCAGGCTTCAAGGACATCGCCATTGGCCAAGTTGAAGACATCAATGGGGTCCCCTTCATCGACGACTCAGAGTGAGGACCCGAGGCAGATCGCATCGAGTTCAGATACATCGTTCCCATCGGATCAGTAAAAGTTTTCGTCAGATCCGTCAGTCGCAGATCTATGGACGCGACTCAAGGAAGCGAATCGGTGCAGGAGCTGCGGCCGGTTAGGGTCCGCGTGTTGGAGGAGCTACAACAAGTTACGGCGAGATTGCCCATCCCCTTCCCATCAAGACCTGCTTGGGGATCCCTGCCAAATCAGGAAGGAGATCTCAAGATTGAAGAGATTGAAGCTATTAGGATGGAACTCTGTGAAGAGGCACAAAGACTCGCGGCTGAGCGCGAGAAACTCCAAGAAGAAGGCCGACGACTCCGCCACTGCCAGCCAAAGCACCAGGCGGTGCGAACCAAGATGACGTCTGTGCGCAAGAAACTCCAAGAAGAAGAGCGGCGACTTCGTCGTTGGCAGCAAAAACATCAGATCATGATAGGCAGAGAAGAGAGGAAATCACAGCTCCGCGGCGATCCAGAGAGCAACGTGCACGCCGCAATAGGGATATTATCAAAGATAGCACCGGTTGGAGACACGCGAGCTGATAAGGAAGCTAGCCATGCGATCGACCTACTACAAACTGCTGCTTTACGAGGTGTCATGGGGAGGAGAAAAGTACAGCGTCGAAGAAGTGGTCAACCAGTTAGCAGGTTTGCAGGTATCATTGGAAAAAGAAAAGAAGATAGAAGGCGAGTCGCGGATGACCGGAGCGACTCAGCCATCCCAGATTGAAGCTGATTCAGATGAAGATTCAGCGCCAGTGAGCTCCTATTCATTATTGAAAGGACCAGCATGTTTTGGAGAGGAAATACGGCTCGCTCGCTTCCCCCTGAACTTCGGTGAGTCGCAGCGAGTCACCACCTATCGCGGCGACCAGGACCCTGTCTTATGGATAGAAGACTATGAGGCAAGCATGACAGGAGCTGATGTGACTCAAGAAATACGTGCAAAATACTTCCACTTGGTGATACAGGGAGAAGCTAGGGATTGGCTATTAAGGCTGCCATCAAAATCAATAAACACATGGGAAGACTTGAAGGACAAGTTCATTCGCAGATTCCAAACAGAAGATATGAAAAATCTTAGACAATGCATTCAAAAAAGGACGAATCAAGCGGCGACTGGATCAAGAGAGTCGCGGAGATCCTTGGCTCCGCCAAAAACTTAACAGTACAAGCTGTAATACAAGCTATGAGGAAGAACTGTAGATTCGAGCCGTTGGTGCACAAATTAAGTCGCGCTGAGCACAAGATTGATAGTTTCGACCAGCTTTTGGCAACGGCTGACAAGTATGCAAAGACAGATAGAGGGACAGGCGGCTTATCACAGAACCCAACGGGGAAACTGCCAGTCGCGAAGACAGAACGTCGCGCACATCAGATGCAAGAGCAAGGGAGTGATGAGGCCTTACCCCCTAATAACTGCAAGGGGATCTTCGATGTGCCTTGCGACTTACATCGCAGGAGAGATGGCAGGCCAGCGGGTCACACAAAGGCGCAATGTCATTATTACCGGAGGTGGAAAGAAAGCGACACGCCAGATACAGCTCGCAGCAGATCGATGCACCACAAGAATAAATCTAGCTCTCATCAAGAGCCTGACGTTTTACCTAGAAGAAACATAGGACAGTTTCATACAGTGGAGGTACAAACGACGGATGGGACCGGAAGAACAGTCAGATTTCAACGCCAGAAAGGTATCGTCGCTGGACAGAGCAATCGGTTATTTGGAGTCGCGGCGATCACCCCCAGAAGTAAGAGATCCAGGACAGCCAGCTCTGGTGGTCACGCCAGAGGTCGCGGGATACAAGTTAAGTAAGGTCCTAATGGACGGAGGAGGAAGAGTAAACATCCTATATCAAGACACGCTCGAAGAATGAATATACCCGAGACAAGGCTGCGACCATCCAGGAAAGAAATTCAAGGAATAATCCCAGGAGCTGTTACGCGACCAATCGGAAAGATAACACTTGAAGTTAGCTTTGGAACAGAGCGGAACTTCCGCTCAGAGCTCCTAGACTTTGAGGTTGTAGCAGTCAAAAGCTCATATCATGCAATCTTTGGAAGAGAAGCCTATGTCAAATTTACCGCTCGCCCCTGCTACGTCTACCTACAGTTAAAGATACCAGGACCAAACGGTGTTATTACAATATATGGAGACAGACAGAGAGCATTAGAATGCGAGAACGCAGGCTCAGTACTCGCAGAAGAAGCTTGTATCGCCAACTCTTCACATGGGTATCAGTCGCAGATCGGTGATCGCAGCTCAAAACGAGTCGCGTTGGAGGTACCGCGGAAGCGGCCAACAGGATGCAGCCACCGGATGGTAAATACCCACCGAGAAGTCGCGCATCAGCAAGATAATGCCCCAGAGGTCGCCTTGATACAAAAAGAAGACAAGAGATGGCGCATGTGCATCGACCCAGCCTCGATCAACAACCCAGCCAAAGGGGCTCAGTTATCGTGAGATCTTACAAAGCAAACTCAATTCAACATAAGTCGCAGCTCAGTGCGGCTGATCGCCCAACACAATGCTTTCTACTTCAACATGAGACATACATCGGAGCTATCATGCTCGACCCGAGTCGCTTTTAGCGACTCAAAATTGAACCAATCAGGTGTTCAACCCACTCCGTCAGGAGTATTAATTCGCAACTAAGTGCGATGAGTATCAAGTATGCATGGCCTGCGGGGAATAGAAAACCCGCATTAAAGGGCCTGCATCATCATGTAACACCCTGTAAAACATCGAGTGATTATGAAATAAAGCCGGCACCCTTGACATTCAAGGGTTTGTCGTTTCGCCTCAACTATCATTGAGTCGCTGAGTCTTTTGAATTTCATATATCACTGACCCTTGAGGGCTCCTTACGAGCATCGCGAGTACCAATCGCACCTCAAATTTTGCCAAACTAGTGGCAATCCTTAAGCTAGAAGCGTCTTGCATTATGCGGCCAAAGTACTGGGGTGTGGCGTCAATCGAGCTTGATTGCCTATCATGGCCGCTCTCGACCCTGAACACACATGTTCCTAGGAAATACTGAGCCGCGCGAGCGTCTACTTAATGGAATTATCAAGAAAAGAACCTGCTTATAGGTCACAAAAATACTGTTTATGATACATGAATATCTTACAGACTAACGGGCATGTCCCACATTATTTATTTTTCCTCTTCCGAGCAACAGGAGTGGGAATTGGCGCGGCTTGTCTCGCAGTTGCAGTCGCAGGTGTCCTAATAATCAGGGCGCCGCCAGACGAAGCAGAAGGGCCACCAGATACTGTTGCTGGAGTGGCAGCCCGAGATGACTCAGCTCCTGAGGACTTTTCCTTGACACCTTGCTCCCATCAAGATTGAATTTATCAAGATAAGTGCCCAAGTCTAAGTTATCAACAAATTTTGTGGCATACCCGCGCATCCCTTTCCAGATATCGAAGTACTCGCTTATTGGCAGTTCAGTATCATCTGCGCTCATCGCCAGGCCGTGGCGAGCAACCTTGCCAACATCTATCTCTGGATAATATGCTCGAAGCAATGTCAAGACATGCGCGGCTCCGGCGCGAGCAGAGGATCGTTTCCAATCAGAGACATAATGTGGAGCCTTGAGCAGTTTATTAATCCAATACTCGCAAGATGTTGGGCCATCAGTCGCAGGAGTGATTACCGTCATAACTTCCTTGGTAACCTTTAAGAAGCGCTGGCTGAGGTCAGACAGATATACCAGTTGATCCTTCAAATTGGAGCGGGACACTGGGGCCTCAGGTCCTATGTCAAAGAAAGAAAAGGCAAGAAACAAGTCAGAGACTAACGAGTGGTTACCCAAAATATGTATGATTAAAGGAATACAAGACCAACCAGCAAGCTGCAGGACGGCTGATTTGACCATGGAGCCAAAACCCTCAAAGGCTTTGAGCAGCGAGTTATATTTTTCATCTCGCGCGGCGAGTTCCTTTGCGTGGTCTCCCTTCAGGCGATCAATCAATTCAGATTTAAGAGCCAGCCCTTCTCGCAAAGATCTAATGACCTCGTCTTTCTCCATGAGTCGCTGCTGCATATCAGCTTCAAGTTCTTTAAATTGCTCTTCGCAGGAGTCGAGTTGACCTTTGAGAGATTTTATTTCCTGATCTTGGTCCCTAATGACCTCATTATGCTGCTCCAGGCGAGACTGCATCATTTCAGGATGGTCTATGGAAATGCCTTTACCCTTTATTGAGCCAGAAGCATCAAGCAAGGACAGTTCACGCTGAAAACAAACAGAGCAAAACGATAGGTAAATTATCCAGGAATTTGGGGGCTCGAGATTTGAAGCAGGAAAAGAATCAACACCCCGTGCGATGACACAAGGTTTTGATCCTTGGGGGCTACGGTATATGTACCTGGCGACTTGAAGAAAATTGCTCAACTAAGCCACGCAGCAGAGCAGCATGCTTGTCTCCAGCAGAAATTATGGCATCTGCGATTGACTTAGAACTACTTCCTGGAGCTGGAATTCTATTTTCAGTAATATCCTACCAGCAGCAGGAGTTGTGGATGGAGCCGCGACTGGAGTCGCAGCAGGAGCCGCATCTGCAATACCTTCCTCCAGGGAGGCCTTGGATGAGTCGCACATTACTGTTTCCCACGTTTCATCAACAGCATCATCCTCGCTCATAGCTTGCTGAGAAGAAGTGGGTGGAATTAGACTTGGTACCCTCCTCAGACATGGCTCTGCAAAACATTAATGGGTTAATAAGCTGACCTAGCAGAGCCGCAACATTGAAAGGAAGGTGAACCATACCCAGAGGCGCACGGATACTTTTCATCAGGCAACCAGAGGAAGGAGAAGATAAACCTTGCAAATCTGAACCTGCAGATATGAAAAGAAGTGGTGTCAGCAATATGCAATCACGAAAGGAAAAGGAGAGAGTCGCAAATAATTACCCGAGCTTATTGAAAGCAGTCCTTTGCTACAGCTTCGGAAGTGAAAGCAGCTTGTTGGGATCAGTAAGTTTTAAAGATTTGGCAGCTTTTGTTTCTACCAGTAGCGCCAAGGCTTTGCGGCGTTTTCGGGCTGCGTGGGTCTTCTGAGCTCTGGCATAAAATACGTTTCGAGGACCTGCGAGGCACCTCAGGAAGTTCCAGGAAAGGAGTATTTGGAGTCGAAGACAAAAGAGCGTCGGCCATTTGTTGTTCCTCTTCAGAAGCACTACCCTCGTGCATAACTGTATCTTCGTCAAAGGCTGCGGCTTGCCTTGACGACTCAGCCACGGTTCCTTGGTTCAAGTCGACGTCCTCTGAAGGAAGAACCCAGAAATAGGGATCGATCTGAAAAGGAGCTCAGGTCAGAAATAATCAATTTTTGGGAAAGGAATTTTCGAGGAAACAAGTGACAAGTAAACATTACCACAAAAGGCTTGTGCTCAGCCCAGAAGGGAGCAAGTCCGACGTTGTCATACGAGTCAATATCCTCGTCCGTCACTCGGCGAATGAAATTTATCCACTCCCCTTTGTCCCAATCTTCAGGGCAAGTACGATCGACGTCATTTGCATGACAGTGAAATCCATCATAAGTCGCAAGCGGCGACTCACAGGCTGAATCGCCACTTAGTCCAACAAGATATGGTCCAATCCAGTGAGACCATGGAGTGTCAGCGCCTCACCTTATCCAAGGGGATTCGATAAAGGGCAACGAAGAAGGATCAGGTTTAGAAGACAGAGCATCGGTAGCCTTGAAGGGAAGAGGAGACCAAAGAGGAAAAGGAATTTCACCCTCAGGAGAAGTGTTTTTACAATAGAAGAATGTCCTTTGCCACTCCTTGATTTTCTTGGCGAGAGTTAGTTTTGGGAAGATACTACCCCTACGGCGTTGGAAGGAAATGGCGCCGCATTGGAGAAAAGGACCATCTGTGGTTTCCCTTTGACTATTGCAATTGAAAAGAGCAAGCCAGAAATCTATTGAAGGCGGGACGCCCAGATAATCTTCGCAGAGGACGTGGAAGTTGCTAACTTGCAACATTGAATTAGGGCCAATATCATGGAAGCGAAGACCTAACTGCTGCATCAAGGAACGGAAGAAGAGAGAGCCCGGGGGCTTGAACCCGCGCTCAACATGCTCCGCAAAAATCACTATCTCTCCTGGTTGAGGATTGGGGATTACCTCCTCACCAGCCGCGCCATTCGCATTGATCTTTTGGCGGAAGAAGGCCCCGTGCAGATAGGGATTCCAGGAAATCTTCGTCGACCCACGAGCCTTCCCAGTTGCATTTGCGGCGAGACATTTTTCTCAGATCGATGGAGATATCCACCGAAGGATTGTGAGTACGGAAGCGAGATTGGAGGCGGCGGAAAGGATTAGCGGATGCAGGACTTGATGCAGAGACGCTGGGGAAAACGATGAGTCAAGATAAATAACCCAGACGCAGAAGACGTTTAGATCTGAAAATCAACCGTCAAGACAGGATAAGTCGCGTTCTTGAGCCGCCAAGAAAAGTTATAAGCCGCAGATTGGAAGCAAGGAAAAGCACGGCCTAAGCATTCAAGATCAAGAAGTACTATGAAGTTCAGGCCATGCTTGGGGGCTAATGTCGGGGGAATACTTTCTGGATTAACCCGCGGCCCAGTGCGACTTAACTTACTCGCACGGATGAAGGCCCACTTGGGAACAAGCCCAATATTGAACCGCCATAAGGAGAAAGATCTAGAAGACAACTCCCGGAGGACGTGAAGACCAAGTAGTCTCCGAGTAGGCCTCTGTGGATGTATTCCTTATGGGGAAGTTTCCTTTTGTAACCTAGCGAGCCTCTGTGTATATAAAGAGGACTCGCAGGACTTAGAGCGGGTTAAGCTATCAAGCCCCAAACCCTAGCTTATACGGCGAGTACCAGATCGGATCGCCTCCATTGTAACACCTCGATTATCATATCAATACCAATCTAGGGTAGGCAGGAAGTAGGTCTTTTACCTCACATTGAGGGGGCCGAACCTGGGTAAATCTGTGTTGATCTTTGTTCCTGCGATCCCAAGCTCGGAGATGCTTGACTCGCGTAATCCCACACCTACGAAGTCATCTATGACACCTGACGTGACAAACCCACGACACAAAGGTTTGCCAAGCAAACGCATGTGCCAGCCTCGGCGCTCAAAACAATTCCTATCACTTGGCCGTTTGCGGTATGGTGTTTGGATATGGTGGGAGAGTTCAAACCAGCCCGAGGTAACATGACGCACATACTGGTGATGGTGGACAAGTTCACCAAATGGATCGAGGTGAAACTAATCCGGAAGTTGGATGGTCATTCAGCAGTGACTTTCTTGAAGGAGATCATTCTACGATATGGGTACCCCCATAGCATTATCTCGGACAATGGCACAAACTTTGCTGTTGGAGAATTTGCTCGGTTTTGCATGAACAAGGGAATCCGGCTGGACATAGCCTCGGTGGCGCATCCGGAGTCTAATGGACAAGTGGAAAGATCAAATGCTCTAGTATTGGCCGACATCAAGACTCGGCTCATTGAACCACTGCTGAAAACGCCGGGGTGTTGGATAGATGAGATACCAGCAGTACTGTGGGGTCTAAGGACCACACCAAATCGATCAACTGACTATACGCCATTTTTTATGGTCTATGGGGCAAAAGCGGTGCTACCCACTGACATCGAATACGATGCGCCCAGAGTGGCAATGTACACTGAAGCCGAGGCAAAGGAGGCTCGGGAGGATGCAGTAGATCTGCTTGAGGAAGCTAGAGAATTGGACTCATCTCGGTCAGCAATATACCAACAAGGTCTCCGACGTTATCATAGCCGGAATGTCAACCCTCGTGTGTTTCACGAGGGAGATTTGGTGCTGAGGCTGGTGCAGCGCAGTAAAGGTCGGCACAAGTTGTCACCTCCATGGGAGGGACCGTTCATTGTGAGCCGAGCTCTGCTCAATGATTCATATCTTATAGATGCGCAGGAACCAAGGAAAGATGGGCGGGACAACCCCGGATCAGAGGTCAAGCGACCATGGAATGTAGCTATACTCCGACCTTTCTACTCATGAAGGGCGCAATGTATGTACCTCGGTTAATCCTTAATGGAATGTCGGCACTCCGAGGTTGAAGCTCGGGGACTTCCTCGCTCATATGTTTGTGTTTTATTTTTGTTTGTCAGTTTCGTTCATATGCCGAACTATTTTGAACCTCGTCTCAAACTTCAAGTAATGTATGATGTGTAACTAATCTTGTGACTCGACTGACGAATGCCGAAATGGTAGTCAAGAGCAAAGATGAAAAAACGTGGGAAACATGAAAATGGACTCGGGGACTCGGTCCAAAAATATAGTTCGGCATGTGTCGTTTACTAACCCCTGTCTTTACTTTTCATTTATGTCGGATGATTTTGAAACACACCTCGGAATTTGCTAAAGTACTGTATGCTATAAACAACAATCTTGTGACTCGACTGTCGAACGCCGAAATGGTAGACACGAGCAAAGAATGCCAAGTATAGTAAACACGAAAGTGAACTCGGGGACTCGTTCCAAAAGGGTTCGGCATAAATTTCATAGAAAAGCATGGTTCGGATAACAAAGCAATGTTAAGGAGTAGCAAGGCAAACTATTTAAGGTCTATTACATCCGAACCCGGCATACCGGGATTTAATGTTTTTCTTGATAAGTTCAGGCCTCGGAACCAGAGACCTCGGTCGCCGAAGTTTTGGTAGTGGGGACCTCGGAAGCAGACGCCTCGGGAGCAGGAACCTCGGGCGCAGGAACAACCTTGGTCGCGGAAGCAACCTCGGTTGTTGGAGTGGATGCCGGGGTGTCCGTCACGTCGGGGGAGATCACCTCGGTGGCTACGGCTTTGCCGGACTTGCCCTTGGGGTTCGGAGGTTCGTCGAAGTTGAAGTCATCATCAGAATCTCCGGCCACCTCGGTTGTTTTGCCGGCCTTGCCCTTGGAGCTCTGAGGCTCGTCGAAGTCAAATTCCTCGCCGTCAGAGCCTTCTTCACCAGTTCCTTCAGCAGCTTCTTCACCGGACTCTTCTTCCTCGTCCGAGCTCTCTTCATCCTCAGAATAGAGGCGCCCGTCATCGAAGGTCCGGGTGTTTGCATAACTAGCAAAGAGGTCGGCTGCTGCTTGGCGTTTCTGAATGCCATCAGGAGTGGTGTTCCAAGGAGAGCCCTTGCGCAGGGAGGTAACCGTGTGGATCTCAACAGACTCATAGCAAGACAGCACGAACACCAGGGCCTTGTCCGCTCCAGCCCGAGCTGATGAGCATCTCCACTCCCGAAGTCTAGCCTCGGCTCCTTTTAGCTTCGTGGCGAGCTCATCGATGCAAGTGGGAGTCTTAACCTTGGGCCAGAGGGCACGATGGACCTGGATGGCAGCATCTACCAGTTTAATTCCAATGGCCCTGAGTGGCCTGATCCGAGCATTAAGGGCGACGAGGTGGTCCTGCATATCCCAGCTTTCGCCGAGGGTTTCTGTCTCAGCCCTCTTTGCCCGAGCTACTTGAACTTCTCGGACAGCTTTGTCCTTGGAGTGCTCAAAGTGCTCTGAAGAAGACAAAAAGGCTGTCGCTGAATTAAGACATGTTGTGGCACGGGGTATAGGTCGGCGGAAAATAAGGAAAAGGAGAAAGGAAACTTACTATCCATTTAGTGATTAATCCGAGTGAGCTCGGACAACCAACTTTTTGATGTAGCTCGGAGAGCGATAAGTTCGGTTTCTGCCGAGGTAGCGCGGTTCTCCAGGGTCTTGGCAAGTTCTTTCTGCTGTTCGGCGGCCTGGTCTTTTACCTTCACAGCGTCCTCCACAGCAGCTTTGGCTTCATTAGCCCGGTTCAGCTCTTGTTGCAGCCGAGCTATTTCATCTTCGGCTGTCTTCAACTTGGAGGCGTAATCTTTGTCGCTCTGCTCCTTTGCTGATAGAAGAGTCCGGTGAGACTTCTTCAGTGTGTTGTGATCCAGCAGGAGGTTCTTGAAGATTGTGGTCCGAGTATTGTTGCACTCCTGAAAAAATAGAGAGATCAGTTCGGCAGAAAGAGATTTGACACGAATATTGAAGATTTACTTTTCGAAGAAATCCGAGGTCTTTTTAGCACCCGAGGCCCAATTGAGTCCCGGGGACTCGGAATTGGCCTCGGGACTCAGCGTTGGAGAAATGACAAGTTTTTGAGATTCAAGCCGAGCAATTTTAACTCGGTGGAGTGTCAATTGCTCAACCCGAATCTCGGGGACTGGGAATAGTATATGTTTGTCATTTGGTTTCAAAGGAAGAAAGAGAGTTGCGTAAAGAAACTTACCGAGGCCTTCTTGCTGCAATCAAGGACCGCAGTCTGCATGTTGTAAATGGACTGGAGCACGGCGCTAGGTCCAGTTGGATGCTCAGAGGTCGGATTAGAGGAGACCTCGGCAGTGTCAGCCGAGTTCCAGTCCATGTCGTAATGCTTCTCCGAGCCTAAGATGTTCCCGCTCTTGGTCCGGAGTTGCCCGACCTCCCAGCTGCTGATGTTCGGCTGGATGGTAGCAGCGAAAAGAGCTCGGGAGGTGGCGACCTGAGAGCTCGAAGGCGCGGTCTTGGTCAAGGTGGACTTCGGCGCAGGGACATGCGGCACCTGTTGGGTGCTCGCAGCCTTGGGTCCCGGTGGCGGTGGCGGCATCGGAGTTTGTTGTGGCTGTTTGGGGGGCTCAGCAACTCGAGCTGAATCTTTCTGCTGCTGCTGAAGCTTTTGCTTCTGCGGTTGTTGTTGTTGTTGTTGCTTCTTCTGCTGCTGTTGCTGCTGGTTACGCGCAGCTTGAGACTTGGGGGAGAGCCGAGGCTCCAGCACGGTCTTAGCCGGAGTCTTGGCGCGATTTGTCTCCGCATCCTTCCGAGGACGCGGAGGAGTCTGATCTTTGCTGGGAGCAGAGTGTCCCAGGCCGGAGTCAGAGCTCGGCGGTGGAAGTTCGGCGGAGGCGACACGCCCGGGGAGGAGATGGTCCTCTCCGGGCCGTGGATGTCAACGGACTGTTCTGGAGGAGAGGCTCTGGCGGGGCTGCTGAGGTTAACCTCGACCTCGGCTGTCTGGGATTCAACCACTGGAGGCAGTGGTGAATGTATCGAGCTGTGGCTCTGTTTGATCTGCCGTGTCGGGCTAGACGAAAAAGAAAGATTAAGTTAGAGTATAAAAAGCTTAACCTCGGAACAGCGTGAAAGGTAAAAGGGAGCAAGGTGACTTACGCATCTTCCTCCACGGGGCCTCGTTTCTTGTGCCTCGCCGAGATCTTCTTGGCACGCTTGGCTTTGGGCGCTGCATTCTCCGAGGTCTTAGAAGCCTCGGCATCCGAGGTACCGGGTCCTGAGCGCTTCCGGGAGGCTGCAGACGCTGGATGAAAGTTCTTATATGTCGGAGGAGCATAGGAAATTGGAATAACATTGACAGGTTCTAGAATTTGGCAATCGTCATCGTCATCATCGGGCCAATCCTGGATGGACGATCGAATTGGTGGGCAGTGCGATTGGCAACCGCGAGTCTTACCCGAGGTGGCCTTGGTAATAGGGAGGTGATCCTCATTATCCGGATCTTCAGCCTCGGCGGCGACCGGAATAGGCAGGTCGGGAGTCCACTCCTTAGAGGAAATGTGGCCATCCTCGATTTCTTGTCGAGTGAACTTCTACAGAGGTGGTGAAGTAAAACCGAGTTAGCACAAGAAGCAATACAATGTCGGGGTGAAAATGAAACCGAGGAATATTATACGCCGGGTAAGGTACACCTACTTGGGCTGGAAGGTGATCTCGGTCATAGGGCTTGACACCCCATTTCCACTTATCGGGCAAGGTGGTCTTGGCGATGGCCCGAATGCGCCTCTTCACTTCGGAGTCGCTGAGTTCATGGTGCTATTCCGGGTGGGGTCATAGCGACCACTCATGTGGCAGATCTTGTGGGCCCGTGCTTGTAGAGGATTAACTCAGCGGGTGATCATGGTGCGCAAAATGTCATCTGCTCCCCAACTTTTCTCCTGGAGTGACATCATGGTCCGGTGGATCAATAAAACCTCGGGAGCGTCGGGGGCAGGCTCGTAATCCCAGTTGAGTTGGGCAGTAGGGGCTCCAATGGTGAACTCCGGCAAGTTGATTAGGTGCATAGACTCAGGCTCGTAATCACATAGAAGAAGGAGCGTTGCCATTTTCGGCAGGAGTCCAGGCCCTGAATCTGAGGAAACTCAGAGAGGCGCCGAGGCGAAATCGAGGCCGCCCCGCAAGCGGTCATCTCCTTGTCCACGACCTTCTTGTTCGGGACACTTTGTTTCTTGAGCTGGAAGTACTTGGCCCATGACTCAATGCTGGGCCATAATCCGGGAAACCCTCGGAGAAAGTTGCGTAGGCCGAGAGTTGGAGGATGGCATTGGCGGGCAAGTGGTGTGGTTGTAGCCCAAAGGTGTCCAAGAAGTCCCGGAAGAATTTCCCGGCCGGGAGTCCGAAACCACGTTCGAAGTGATCCAGGAAGACGACCCGCTCCCCGGATTCCACCTCAGGTTCGATATCTTCTTTCTTTGGAACCCGGCAGATGAGATTGGCCGGGATCCGTCGTGAATCTCGGAGCCACTTAATGTCGACCTCCGTGACATCGGATCCCTCCCAGCTACCTTGTTCTCTAGGTGCTTCTTCCTCGACGTTATCCGGGGCAGAAGACATGTGGATGCTTTCCTGCAGAGGAGGGAGGTTCAACCGGGGTAAGTACCTCGGACAATTCAGGATAGCCGGGGTAAATACCTCGGATCATTCGGGACAGCCGGGCTAAAGGATTTAGGCGGGAAACACGGATCTACGGGGAATGGTGAAACACAAAGATCTACCGATGAGCTAAAAAGGAAAGTAAATTCGAGTTCATCAAGGGCAAAACTAAGAGGATAGTGCTATGGATGTGTCTAAAACGAGTCTAGATGAGATCTAAAAGTGCTAAAAGAATGCGAGAGTGGATCATTGGATTCATCAAGGTCATCGAGTTCATCGTTAAAGATGAACACGTTCATGGCAAGGGAGGGGAAACGAAGAACTTACCGGTGAAGAACTCAGAGATCGAGGCTTGATGGCGAGTCGATGGTGGCGCGAAGGATCGGCGACGAGTCAACGGCGCAAGGCGCAACGCGCGTACTCCGGTGCGGCGAGGCGCTCGACGGCGGTGTCGGGGGAATACTTTCTGGATTAACCCGCGGCCCAGTGCGACTTAACTGACTCGCACGGACGAAGGCCCACTTGGGAACAAGCCCAATATTGAACCGCCATAAGGGGAAAGATCTAGAAGACATATCCCGGAGGACGTGAAGACCAAGTAGTCTCCGAGTAGGCCTCTGTGGATGTATTCCTTATGGGGGAAGTTTCCTTTTAGCGAGCCTCTGTGTATATAAAGAGGACTCGCAGGACTTAGAGCGGGTCAAGCTATCAAGCCCCAAACCCTAGCTCATACGGCGAGTACCAGATCGGATCGCCTCCATTGTAACACCTCGATTATCATATCAATACCAATCTAGGGTAGGCAGGAAGTAGGTCTTTTACCTCACATTGAGGGGGCCGAACCTGGGTAAATCTGTGTTGATCTTTGTTCCTGCGATCCCAAGCTCGGAGATGCTTGACTCGCATAATCCCACACCTACGAAGTCATCTATGACACCTGACGTGACAAACCCACGACAGTTGGCGCCCACCGTGGGGCCTGCGGTCAAAAGCGTCACGTTCCGCGCAGGATCGAAATCAGGCTTCAAGGACATCGCCATCGGCCAAGTTGAAGACATCAATGGGGTCCCCTTCATCGACGACTCAGAGTGGGGACCCGAGGCAGATCGCATCGAGTTCGGATACATCGTTCCCATCGGATCAGTAAAAGTTTTCGTCGGATCCGTCAGTCGCAGATCTATGGACGCGACTCAAGGAAGCGAATCGGTGAAGGAGCTGCGGCCGGTCAGGGTCCGCGTGTTGGAGGAGCTACAACAAGCTACGGCAAGATTGCCCATCCCCGTCCCATCAAGACCTGTTTGGGGATCTCTACCAAATCAGGAAGGAGACCTCAAGATTGAAGAGATTGAAGCTATCAGGACGGAGCTCTGTGAAGAGGCACAAAGACTCGCGGCTGAGCGCGAAAAACTCCAAGAAGAAGGCCGACGACTCCGCCGCTGCCAGCCGAAGCACCAGGCGGTGCGAACCAAGCGACATCTGAGCGCAAGAAACTCCAAGAAGAAGAGTGGCGACTCCGTCGTTGGCAGCAAAAACATCAGATCAAGATGGAGAGGAGAGATGAAATCACAGTTCCACGGCGACCCAGAGAGCAACGTGCACGCCGCGATAGGGATATTGTCAAAGATAGCACCGGTTGGAGACACGCGAGCTGATAAGGAAGCTCGCTATGCGATCGACCTACTGCAAACTGCTGCTTTACAACAAGCAAATATGTATGGAGTCACGCCCAATGAGCCGCAAAACGAGGTATCATGGGGAGGAGAAAAGTACAGCGTCGAAGAAGTGGTCAACCAGTTAGCAGGTTTGCAGGTATCATTGGAAAAAGAAAAGAAGATAGAAGGCGAGTCGCGACGTCCGGAGCGACTCAGCCATCCCAGATTGAAACTGATTCAGATGAAGATTCAGCGCCAGTAAACTCCTATTCATTATTGAAAGGACCAGCATGTTTTGGAGAGGAAATACGGCTCACTCGTTTCCCCCCGAACTTCGACGAGTCGCAGCGAGTCACCACCTATCGCAGTGACCAAGACCCTGCCTTATGGATAGAGGATTACGAGGCAAGCATAACAGGGGCTGACGTGACTCAAGAAGTACGTGCGAAATACTTCCACTTGGCAATACAGGGAGAAGCTAGGGATTGGCTGTTAAGGCTGCCATCAAAATCAATAAGCACATGGGAAGACTTGAAGGACAAGTTCATCCGCAGATTCCAAACAGAAGATATGAAAAACCTTAGACAATGCATTCAAAAAGAGGACGAATCAAGCGGCGACTGGATCAAGAGAATCGCGGAGATCCTTGGCTCCGCCAAAAACTTAACAGTACAAGCTGCAATACAAGCTATGAGAAAGAACTGTAGATTTGAGCCGTTGGTGCACAAATTAAGTCGCGCTGAGCACAAGATTGATAGTTTCGACCAGCTTTTGGCAGTAGCTGACAAGTACACAAAGACAGATAAAGGGCAGGCGGCTTATCACAGAACCCAACAGGGAAATTACAAGTCGCGGAGATTGAACGTCGCACACCCAGATACAGGAGCAAGAGAGTGATAAGGCCTTATCCCTAATAACTGCAAGGGGATCTTCGACGTGCCTTGCGACTTACATCGCAGAGAGATGGCAGGCCAGCGGGTCACACAAAGGCGCAATGTCACTATTACCGGAGGTGGAAAGAAGGCGACACGCCAGACACGGCTCGCAGCGGATCGATGCAGCACAAGAAAATCTAGCTCTCGTCAAGGGCCTGACGTTTTACCTAGAAGAAACATAGGACAGTTTCATACAGTGGAAGTACAAACAACGGACGGAAGCCGGAAGACGGTCAGATTTCAACGCCGAAAGGTATCGTCGCTGGACAGAGCAATCGGTTATTTGGAGTCGCGGCGATCACCCCCCAGAAGTAAGAGATCCAGGACAGCCAGCTCTGGTGGTCACGCCAGAAGTCGCGGGATACAAGTTAAGTAAGGTTAATGGACGGAGGAGGAAGAGTAAACATCCTATATCAAGACACGCTCCGAAGAATGAATATACCCGAGACAAGGCTGCGACCATCCAGGAAAGAAATTCAAGGCATAATCCCAGGAGCTGTTACGACCAATCGGAAAGATAACACTTGAAGTTAGCTTTGGAACAGAGCGGAACTTCCGCACAGAGCTCCTAGACTTTGAGGTTGTAGCAGTCAAAAGCTCATATCATGCGATCTTTGGAAGAGAAGCCTATGTCAAATTTACCGCTCGCCCCTGCTACGTCTACCTACAGTTAAAGATACCAGGACCAAACGGTGTTATTACAATATATGGAGACAGACAGAGAGCGTTAGAATGCGAGAACGCAGGCTCAGTACTCGCAGAAGAAGCTTGTATCGCCAACTCTTCACATGGGTATCAGTCGCAGATCGGAGATCGCAGCTCAAAACGAGTCGCGTTGGAGGTACCGCGGAAGCGGCCAACAGGATGCAGCCACCGGATGGTAAATACCCACCGAGAAGTCGCGCATCAGCAAGATAATGCCCCAGAGGTCGCCTTGATACAAAAAGAAGACAAGAAATGGCGCATGTGCATAGACCCAGCCTCGATCAACAACCCCAGCCAAAGGGGCTCAGTTATCGTGAGACCTTACAAAGCAAACTCAACTCAACATAAGTCGCAGCTCAGTGCGGCTGATCGCCCAACACGCTTTCTACTTCAACATGAGACATACATCGGAGCTATCATGCTCGACCCGAGTCGCTTTTAGCGACTCAAAATTGAACCAATCAGGTGTTCAACCCACTCCGTTAGGAGTATTAATTCGCAACTAAGTGCGATGAGTATCAAGTATGCATGGCCTGCGGGGAATAGAAAACCCGCATTAAAGGGCCTGCATCATCATGTAACACCCTGTAAAACATCGAGTGATTATGAAATAAAGCCGGCACCCTTGACATTCAAGGGTTTGTCGTTTCGCCTCAACTATCATTGAGTCGCTGAGTCTTTTGAATTTCATATATCACTGACCCTTGAGGGCTCCTTACGAGCATCGCGAGTACCAATCGCACCTCAAATTTTGCCAAACTAGTGGCAATCCTTAAGCTAGAAGCGTCTTGCATTATGCGACCAAAGTACTGGGGTGTGGCGTCAATCGAGCTTGATTGCCTATCATGGCCGCTCTCGACCCTGAACACACATGTTCCTAGGAAATACTGAGCCGCGCGAGCGTCTACTTAATGGAATTATCAAGAAAAGAACCTGCTTATAGGTCACAAAAAATGTTTATAATACATGAATATCTTACAGACTAACGGGCATGTCCCACATTATTTATTTTTCCTCTTCCGAGCAACAGGAGTGGGAATTGGCGCGGCTTGTCTCGCAGTTGCAGTCGCAGGTGTCCTAATAATCAGGGCCGCCAGACGAGCAGAAGGGCCACCAGATACTGTTGCTGGAGTGGCAGCCCGAGATGACTCAGCTCCTGAGGACTTTTCCTTGACACCTTGCTCCCATCAAGATTGAATTTATCAAGATAAGTGCCCAAGTCTAAGTTATCAACAAATTTTGTGGCATACCCGCGCATCCCTTTCCAGATATCGAAGTACTCGCTTATTGGCAGTTCAGTATCATCTGCGCTCATCGCCAGGCCGTGGCGAGCAACCTTGCCAACATCTATCTCTGGATAATATGCTCGAAGCAATGTCAAGACATGCGCGGCTCCGGCGCGAGCAGAGGATCGTTTCCAATCAGAGACATAATGTGGAGCCTTGAGCAGTTTATTTATCCAATACTCGCAAGATGTTGGGCCATCAGTCGCAGGAGTGATTACCGTCATAACTTCCTTGGTAACCTTTAAGAAGCGCTGGCTGAGGTCAGACAGATATACCAGTTGATCCTTCAAATTGGAGCGGGACACTGGGGCCTCAGGTCCTATGTCAAAGAAAGAAAAGGCAAGAAACAAGTCAGAGACTAACGATTGGTTACCCAAAATATGTATGATTAAAGGAATACAAGACCAACCAGCAAGCTGCAGGACGGCTGATTTGACCATGGAGCCAAAACCCTCAAAGGCTTTGAGCAGCGAGTTATATTTTTCATCTCGCGCGGCGAGTTCCTTTGCGTGGTCCCCTTCAGGCGATCAATCAATTCAGTTTTAAGAGCCAGTCCTTCTCGCAAAGATCTAATGACCTCGTCTTTCTCCATGAGTCGCTGCTGCATATCAGCTTCAAGTTCTTTAAATTGCTCTTCGCAGGAGTCGAGTTGACCTTTGAGAGATTTTATTTCCTGATCTTGGTCCCTAATGACCTCATTATGCTGCTCCAGGCGAGACTGCATCATTTCAGGATGGTCTATGGAAATGCCTTTACCCTTTATTGAGCCAGAAGCATCAAGCAAGGACAGTTCACGCTGAAAACAAACAGAGCAAAACGCATAGGTAAATTATCCAGGAATTTGGGGGCTCGAGATTTGAAGCCAGGAAAAGAATCAACACCCCGTGCGATGACACAAGGTTTTGATCCTTGGGGGCTACGGTATATGTACCTGGCGACTTGAAGAAAATTGCTCAACTAAGCCGCGCAGCAGAGCAGCATGCTTGTCTCCAGCAGAAATTATGGCATCTGCGATTGACTTAGAACTATTTCCTGGAGCTGGAATTCTATTTTCAGTAGATATCCTACCAGCAGCAGGAGTTGTGGATGGAGCTGCGGCTGGAGTCGCGGCAGGAGCCGCGTCTGCAATACCTTCCTCCAGGGAGGGCCTTGGTTGAGTCGCACCATTACTGTTTCCCACGTTTTCATCAGCAGCATCATCCTCGCTCATAGCTTGCTGAGAAGAAGTGGGATGGGAATTAGACTTGGTAGCCTCTTCAGACATGCCCTGCAAAACATTGATGGGTTAATAAGCTGACCTAGCAGAGCCGCAACATTGAAAAGAAGGCGAACCATACCCAGAGGCGACACGGATACTCTTCATCAGGCAACCAGAGGAAGGAGAAGATAAACCTTGCAAATCTGAACCTACAGAGTATGAAAAGAAGTAGTGATCAGCAATTCCTTGCCAGAAAACGTAAACAAAAAGAAAAGGAGAAGAGTCGCAAACAATTACCCGAGCTTATTGAGAAGCAATCCTTTGCAACAGCCTCGGAAGAAAAAGTAGCCTTGTTGGGATCAGCGAGTTTTAAAGATTTGGCAGCTCTTGTTTCTGCTAGTAACGCCAAGGCTTTGCGACGTTTCTCAGGCTGCGCGGGTCTTCTGAGCTCTGGCATAAAATACGTTTCGAGGACCTGCGAGGCACCTCAGGAAGTTCCAGGAAAGGTATTTGGAGTCGAGGACAAAGAGCGTCGGCCATTTGTTGTTCCTCTTCAGAAGCACTACCCTCGTGCATAACTGTATCTTCGCCAAAGGCTGCGGCTTGTTTTGACGACTCAGCCGCGGATCCTTGATTCAAGTCGACGTCCTCTGAGGAAGAACCCAGAAATAGGGATCGATCTGAAAAGGAGCTCAGGTCAGAAATAATTAATTTTGGAGAAGGAATTTTCGAGGAAACAGGTGACAAGTAGACATTACCACAAAAGGCTTGTGCTCAGCCCAGAAGGGAGCAAGTCCGACGTTGTCATACGAGTCAATATCCTCGTCCGTCACTCGGCGAATGAAATTTATCCACTCCCCTTTGTCCCAATCTTCAGGGCAAGTACGATCGACGTCGTTTGCATGACAAGTGAAATCCACCATAAGCCGCGAGCGGCGACTCACAGGCTGAACTCGCCACTTAGTCCAGCAAGATATGAGATCTAATCCAGTGAGACCATGGAGTGTCAGCGCTCTCACCTTGTCTAAAAGGGATTCGACAAAGGGCAACGAAGAAGGATCAGGTTTGGAAGACAAGCATCGGTAGCCTCGAAGGGAAGAGGAGACCAAAGAGGAAGAGGAATTTCACCCTCAGGAGAAGTGTTTTTACAATAGAAGAATGTCCTTTGCCACTCCTTGATTTTCTTGGCAAGAGTTAGTTTTGGGAAGATACTACCCCACGGCGTTGGAAGGAAATGGCGCCGCATTGGAGAAAAGGACCATCTGTGGTTTCCCTTTGACTATTGCAATTGAAAAGAGCAAGCCAGAAATCTATTGAAGGCGGGATACCCAGATAATCTTCGCAGAGGACGTGGAAGTTGCTCACTTGCAACATCGAATTAGGGCCAATATCATGGAAGCGGCCTAACCGCTGCATCAAGGAGCGGAAGAAGAGAGAGCCTGGGGGCTTGAACCCGCGCTCAACATGCTCCGCAAAAATCACTATCTCTCCTGGTTGAGGATTGGGGATTACCTCCTCACCGCCGCCCGCCATTCGCATTGATCTTTTGGCGGAAGAAGGCCCCGTGCAGATAGGGATTCCAGGAAATCTTCGTCGACCCACGAGCCTTCCCAGTTGCACTTGCGGCGAGACATTTTTCTCAGATCAATGGAGATATCCACCGAAGGATTGTGAGTACGAGAAGCGAGATTGGAGGCGGCGGAAAGGAGTAGCGGATGCGTAATGCAGGACTTGATGCAGAACACTGGGGAAAATGATGAGTCAAGATAAATAACCCAGACACGGAAGACGTTTAGATCTGAAAATCAACCGTCAAGACAGGATAAGTCGCGTTCTCGAGCCGCCAAAGAAGAATTATAAGCGCGAAACAAGGAAAAGCGCGGCCTAAGCATTCAAGATCAAGAAATACTATGAAGTTCAGGCCACGCTTGGGGGCTAATGTCGGGGGAATACTTTCTGGATTAACCCGCGGCCCAGTGCGACTTAATTACTCGCACGGATGAAGGCCCACTTGGGAACAAGCCCAATATTGAACCGCCATAAGGGAAAGATCTAGAAGACATATCCCGGAGGACGTGAAGACCAAGTAGTCTCCGAGTAGGCCTCTGTGGATGTATTCCTTATGGGGGAAGTTTCCTTTTGTAACCTAGCGAGCCTCTGTGTATATAAAGAGGACTCGCAGGACTTAGAGCGGGTCAAGCTATCAAGCCCCAAACCCTAGCTCATACGGCGAGTACCAGATCGGATCGCCTCCATTGTAACACCTCGATTATCATATCAATACCAATCTAGGGTAGGCAGGAAGTAGGTCTTTTACCTCACATTGAGGGGGCCGAACCTGGGTAAATCTGTGTTGATCTTTGTTCCTGCGATCCCAAGCTCGGAGATGCTTGACTCGCATAATCCCACACCTACGAAGTCATCCATGACACCTGACGTGACAAACCCACGACAGGCGGTGCGGAACGCTGCTGCAGAACGGCGGTGTGGCGGCGCAAGGTGCGGGGCACGTCACCAGCGAGGGCTCGACGGCTAACCAAGGCAAGAAGCCGTAGGTCGGGCAGGAGTTAATGCTCCTGTCACTTCCCGCCTGACACGGGAGCGTCTGTCACGGAGCCTGGCAGAGCCGTGCCCCGGGTTCGGCGGGGCTGCACGTCTCTGACCGCTAACCACGTGAGTTCTGGGGAAAGGCTACGAGGTAGCTCAGCCAGGCCACGTCCTGTCTCTGTCAGAGGGGACATCCTAGCTCTACTGTTGTGATGCAGGGGATGGGCAGGCCATGTCCCGTCCCTGACAGGAGTACAATGATGACCAAAGCAGAGGCCTGGCAACAGTGTTCAACAAGGGCACAACGGTAACTCGGCTGGCCTATATAGTGGGCTTCAACCCCTCCTGCGTGAAAGGAGGATCGGTCGACGGAGGACGAACCCAAGAGCTCATTTCCCCCCTGTTAGCTTCATCTTCTACCTCAAGTTCTCACCATTGTTAGACCATACAGCTCGAGGAGCAGCTTGTACTGAGCTATACATCGAGTAGGTAGTGCTGCAGTAGGGTGTTACCTCCACAAGAGGGCCCCGAAGCAGGGTACATCTTGGTGTGCTTTTGTTGTTCTTGGTTTTGCATGTTCTTGCGGTTTCTTGTGTGTTATTGCTTGTGCACTCCTTGAGTGCATAAACCCTACCCGGATTCCCCCAACGACCATTCGCCCCCATCTTAGCCATCCCTATGACATCTGCCGTGATCCCACCACGACACTTAGATTTAATTGCTCTTCAATCTTGCGCAATCAATCTACTCCATTGGCTCTTCTCGACGCTCACACTAAGGTGTAATAGTCATATGACTTAGACTTAAAGAGCCAATGGGCTTTGCCTCCCAACCCCGGCCGTTTTGTTTACAGGTTCTACTCGGACTCATGTCCGTGCTTGCTTCTGCCTTGCTGATCGTTGAATCGTGACCGGTTTCTTGTGTTCAGAGGTCACTGTCGCACGGTTACAAGATTATTTCAGGTGTGAGGTGCGCCATCAAGTGCTTGTACCGATATTAGGCACACACACACAACAAAAGAGAACTGCCGAACTAAATTTCTACTCCCTCCGTTCTAAATTAGATGACTTTCCATTCCTCCACATGGGGATGTACCTATACATGTAACATGTCTAGATACATCTGCACGCGGACAAATAAAAGTCATCTAATTTGGAACCGAAGACAAACAAAAGAATGAACTTATTGAATATTTAAATAGATATTTTCCATCAGCTAATACTAGTGGTGTTGAAAATCAAAGGCAAGAATCTGAACCCGAACAAGAGGATCATCATATGACATTGCTTAATTGCTTATATCAATTATTTGTGGATGTCTTAGAATAAGAATGTGTGGTTGGATATAAACTTTTAATATTTTACGTCATATATCTAGATATGTAGTACCTATACGGGCCAATTTTTCAACCTTGCACAAGGGCCCCGAAAAAGATAGAGCCGCCCCTGGGCACACAGTCATCCCATGAAAGGTCTAGGAACTGTGTAGTCACCTATTTTGCTTCTCCGGTTTTAAGATTAGCAAGAAGCAAGCCCGAGTCTTCAAAGAGAACCATGCCACTCCTCTCGCCAATGCATATGGGACATATTATTCCACACATCTCCTTCTGCTTTTGATGTTTTAGCTCAATAATCCGAGTGCATAGCCATTTTATCGTGTCGTTTCCAGTAGTCTCTGTTTTTTGATGTGTCCAGATATCTATCTGGTTGCTATAATATCGCAGGTGAAAGTCCCATCAGTGGTGCTGCTAAGATATTCTTGAGAGATTTGATTGGTGTTCAAGGCAATCAAGAGCTCCGTTGAGGAGACGTGACCGGTCTCGACACTCACATTAAGGGTGTAATAGTTTAAGTTGTGACGAAAGAGCCAGTGGACATTGCCTTGGCACACGACGGCGTTTCTTTGCAGGTGCACATGACTGAGCCCGTCATCTTGTTGGTCAAAACAGTTCTGAGGCGCGGTCCATCCCGCCTCGTCGGACGAGAATGTCCGAAGAATGTGTTGGTCGTTATAGTCGCCAATGATCAACACTTTGAAGAAGGTTGTGGAGTCTGGCAAGGGCAGTCTCTGTTGTCGATTCTTGCAGCAGTCTGCACTGGTTAGAATGGCATAGTTGGTGACGTAATACCCATCGCACAAGAGCGGAGGAAGTATGTCGCGCGTGGCGACGGAGGAACGAAGGATCTGCAACGAGGGCGCACCACCGCTTGCACGTCGTGGCGCAACGGAAGAGAGCGTCGGGATCCAACACGCGTACGAGGATCTCTCGGAGGGCATCGTCCGGGAGCGTGGCCATGGCGACGGCCGGCTTCTCCGTCGTCGTCCGTCCGTAGGGGCGATGTGAACGACGGGTTGGTTAGGTTCTGAATTTCTGGTTGGGCCGATCGATGCGTGTGTTGCATATATAGGCACATGTGTCCCTCCCAGCCCCGGCCCGTTTTGTTTCCAAGTTCTACTCGGACTCATGTCCGTGCTTGCTGCTGACTTGCTGATTCAGTCACAAGATCCGTGAATTCTGACCAATCTCTAATCTTGTTGTTGGGAGCGGGCGGTGTAGATTATGCCTAGTGACTCGGATCGCTGACCTGGAGGAAGAGTGGAAACCAAGCGCCGGGTAAAATGTTGATTTCTCTATTATTTGCTTTCAGAATGAATTGTTCCACTGATTGCTGATTTAGTGAAGTGCTGCTTCCATGGTGATAGGAACATTTCAACACAGAAATTTTCCTATGCTTCAAACCATCAGCTAGCTAGAGAGAATGGTTCCCATCAAAGTAAGACCGAGCTTAAGATAACATGAATATTTCCTCGTGTTTTTTTCTTTTATTCTGTCTACCTTGGACAGACCACCGACCCGAGAACCCGGCCAGAGGATACTTTCAATCATTTTTATAGAAAATTGATCACACCTTCTCGATGTGTACCTCGTTGTTAAGCATGTGGCTGCACTGGTTTGCAGATCACAACTTCACAAGGGACTGCTGAGAAGGAGCCGTCGTCAATGGTGTCGGTCGAGCAGGTTGACACAGTTCGATCAAGTACTAGTAACCCGTAGACCGAGAACAGACACGGTTGGTTGCCCACGGACGCACGGTTTGAAGACTGTGTCCGAGTAGAAGTGGAAAACGGAAGGAATCGATCGTCAAAGGATATTTTACTACGCGGGCTCGGCATATACATGCAGCAGCGCAAGCCTCGATCGCAAACCCAACCAGCGAGGTTAGTCCCACGCATAGTATAAAAAACCGGACCGGCGACTGAACCGGTCAGCCTCTCGGTTCGCGGTTCTCTGGTCCAACCGCCGGTTCAACTGGTTCAATTGCTAGACCGGTGTTTAACGAAAATAATTATTTTTAGTAGTGAAATAGCTAAATAGAGTGGTCAAGTAAGCTAACTTCCCCTAACATAGCACAAACAGACGCGCGGATAGATGGCTAGTACAGGGTGCGTAACATGGGAAGAGGCCAGGGTTCGATTCCCACACTGCGCACGCATGTGCGCCCCAAATTTTTAACGCTCGCACG
The DNA here is from genome assembly GCA_947311845.1 of Poa pratensis. Classification (NCBI taxonomy): domain Eukaryota; kingdom Viridiplantae; phylum Streptophyta; class Magnoliopsida; order Poales; family Poaceae; genus Poa; species Poa pratensis. The sequence goes on from CAMZMU010000060.1 coordinate 50,584,838, forward strand.
GAGCTGGCAGTTCAGGGGCCGGTCGGACCACCCGGTTCTCTACCGGTTTAGGTAAAAGCCGGCGGTTTGACCGCGAAAATTCCGGTTCACTTCCTTATCCGTCCTGTGCGCTAAACAGACCGGCTGAGGCTCTGGTTCCGGTTTTTTCCGGTTGAACCGCCGATCCGATCCGGTTTTTAAAACTATGGTCCCACGGATCGATCGGAAGATGGAAGCGACGGCGGCCACGCTCCCCGACGACGTCGTCCGGAGATCCTCGCTCGCCTGGTGGACGCCGCGGCGCTCTTCCGATGCGCCACGACGTGCAGGCGGTGGTGCGTCCTCCTGCTCGACCCTTCCTTTCTCGGCCGCTGCTGGCCGCCGAGATGACCCCGACCTATCCATTTCTGTGGTTGATTGGCCGGCGTTTTTCGCTTCTCGGCTCAATAAATTGAGATAGCAAGGCAAGATGTGTTTGTTAATATGTATACTGTTCATAAAGAGCAGCATGACCGCTGAGAATTATTTGCGACTCCTTTCATGTGCGTATGTATGATTTTAGGTATTCGAATGTTCAAGTTTACAAAGTTTGACAACACCTAATTTTCATGGTAATACGTGTCTCATTCATAAAATAAAAAGATCAAGTTACAAGGCACGTACACACCGAGATAGGATAAACCTATGCAAAAAATCAGCGCCTATCCCCCTCCTTCGACACCACCGAAGCGACCACCAAAGGAAGGAAGACATATTACTTCTTCACCTGAGTTCGACGCGGCTCCATCGCTGATCTGCAGCTTTACGGACCTCCAAAATAATTTGACATAAGCAAAACCATTGTCGCTGAAAGAATCAGACCGGAGCAACATGTCCCCGGACACGCCATCGAACTACAGAACTGACATCCTCTCACGACTACGATGTCGAAAGAGGAAAGCAAGAACTGTCAGACTCCAACCACAAACCCAACACAAGATACACCATCTAATTTTCATGTCTAAACAAACACGCATTAGAGAAACAAAGCACAAGTGTATGTATTTCTTGCTAAATACAACATGAACTTTTTAAGTCTCAGTCGGATTAGAATTGGTTCACAGGTTTTAACTATAATCGTTTGGGTGGTCGTAACCGTTTGTCCCGCAACACCACCATTTTAGAATTACAGTCCTCGTGAGGGCTTGCAGACTTTAGGCGGGACTCAATCTCATGTCATGTGGTGCCGCATGCTGAAGCAAAGGGGGAGATGATACGCAACCCTATCACTCGCTAGCATGTATTGAACTTTGAGCATAGGTTCAACCAAACATAATATGCAGCAAAAATATAGTCATAATCACATGCCATAAGGAAATTTCTAATCTATTTTTATCAACTTATAGTTCGAATTATTCTTTGATTATTGCAACTCTAACATATCTGCACTAGTAAAATACTAAGATATTGCGTATTCTCCTCCCCTCCCTATCTCTCCTCTCCGCCTTTGACCCATCTCATCCTCCCTATCTCATAAAGAACCCATGGCGGTGTTGGTTCTCTTCATATCCGGATCCATGCGCATCACGGCCGCATCCCTGCTCCAGCCCGCATGAGCGGCTGGTCCGGCGATCAAGAGAGCAATGGGTCCCCTGCTCCACCGCTCGTCATAGGCGGCCGACGTTGGTAAGCTCCTCCACCCCTGCCTACTAGCGCCGATGTCGCTGTCTACTTCACCACCACAAACCACACCGAGGTATTTACCAATCTCACAATCGATTATGTTGGAAACTTGGTAAGGACAGTCCCGTCCATGGAGAGGCGTGGTCCGCAACGCCGAGCAACAGGCCCATCCAGGAAGAGGAGCAACGCCCAAGGAGAGGTCCGTGGTTGGCTCGGGGAAAGGCCTTGTCGCTGGCCCAAGTCACTTAACGCCCCACCTCTACCCAAGGGCGAGGCCCGGTACAGGAGGCCACACCAATAAATAGCCTCCGCCCCAAATCATAACTTGGTAAGCTGCAACGACATTTACAAATAAATATTCTTATTTATACTAAATTTATATATTGTTTTCGATATGTGGTCACCATATTTATAATAAAATTCATATTAGTTTTTAATACATTGTGCCTTAATTCTTTTTGTCAAATTTGAGAAATAGGAAAGGATAAAATCAAATGTCTCCGAGACTAATTTGTGCTAGTTGTATAAACTAAATGTTTATGCATTTGTATATCCTTATATATCTTTGTAGACATCTCTAAATTGTACTATATAAAAATATATTTATAGAGGTTTTTAGTTCCTTGTTAGCTATGATCAAATAGAAAAATCAAGGGTATACATGGTCTTTAAAAGATATTGTCGCCAAATCATATAACAATGGGTTCAATAAATTGTTGATGATGTGCATCTTCTTTGTACTTGAAACTGAGGTAGCATCGCTCTAGCTAAGTTAGTTTCTACTACAACCGTCAGGATAGTTAATGGAGATATATTTGCAGAGAGACTCGCCGTCTAAGTAAACCAACCAGCAGGCTGATCATATTAATTCGTTTGTGCACCTAGAGCATCTATATAAGATGCCTTAAAACAGCCCGGCCTTTAAAATAACCACTATTATATGATGACAGAAAAATGATCCGTACACATCCCGCATTTCGGTAAAAACCGATTGAATTTTTGCCGCTCCTCTCAAAACAAGCCCTAACCTTGGTCTATCTTCAATTCCCGTGTCCCATTTTTAAACTCATCGCTCAGAAAAATTGGTGCGGATCAATCAGCTCGCGTCCTTCCCGCCGCCCTTGTTGTCGCCGCCTCTCGCCACCGATTTGGGTCGTCCCCTTTGCCTGGCGCAGCCTAGAAGCTCCTCCAACGTCCTCCGCCATTTCCATCCCATAAAAGCACGCCGCTCTCAAAGGCAATCGAGGTGGCTGTATCTCACCTCGATTCAACCACGATGTTACGGTATGAGCTGCCGCCGCTGAATTAAGGTAATTTTTCTTGATTCATTCATGTTTTTAGTTTAGAAAGCTTGCTCTCCCTCCGTATGTTGGTTGCTTTTAACATGGAATTTATTATAAAATTTTGTAGATGATTTCGTTCGTGCATTTGTTTTTGAGTACTCGTCATGGTCGGATGATTCCGATATAGAGGGCTTAATTCACGCCCATGATGATGACTCGTCGTTGCATGCAGGCATCCCATCATCTCTGAGACGCGATCCTTGGAACCGAGCTCTGTCGTCCCTGAAAGAGGAGCCGATCCATAGAACAATAGCTTCTTGCTTAATCATTGCGGACTTGATGCAGTGATCTCTCCTCAAGAACATTTTTTGACTGTTTCGTTTATGTAGTTATCATGTGTGAGTATTTAAGTATCAGCTTATAGTTGGAGTAACCATAGAGCGTAAAGAAAAGTATATAGGATAATCCAGCGTTACAAGTGTGCTCGATCCAGCATAGTAATCCAGAGCTCAAACACTGTTACAGATGCGATCAAAATATATAGGTGGAATACCGTCCGCAGCACCACAATAGATAGCAGCAGCCACGTTCTAGCTAACAGATCAAAAACAATCCCAGGACAAGTGCTTGCTGGAAAACAAATTGATGTTGGCTGTCAAGCATGAGGCACCTTCTCCTCTTCTGCAGCAACATCCACTTGTTGCTGTCTTTTCTTCTTACCAGCATTCTTGAGTAACTGCACCTCAAGCGGGGGAATACCTAATAACCCCCCGGGTCACTTAAACCCCACATGTCAGCGACCCATCAAAGGGGCCTATGGGCGATACTTAAGTGACCAGGGGGGGGGGGGGTTATCGTAGATTATCCCCACCTCAAGCATTGCAAGACCAGCTACAAGGGAACCTGTGAGAGGAATGGATGCTTTTATGACCTCTGCAAACGTTTCCAATGCCTGCGTCTTGAGCCTACAGGTAGGTGAAATGAGATTACAAGAATGATCAACTGCGTAGTGTCAAAACACAAAATAGGACTGCATATGCTCGATGGTGTGTACCAACCATCTCCGGTCATTTGGCCTCGGCTTGATTTGTGTGGAGAGAAGCCTGAGCAGCCGTCTGTTCTGACAGTCATCACCCGCCCTTCACGACCCCTTCACATACGTGCCGAGCGGCGGCGGAAGCGAGCTAGGAACCCAGATCCGCAAGGTACGCTCGCTCACCGTCGATGTTTCCACCGATCGTTCCCTACTGTCGCCGTTGTTATTTCGGCCTGATCCCTCAGTTCGTAGATCGGAGAAGATGGCCGCCATTGTTCGATCCAGTGCGAGGAGGATTTCTGGGTCCGCCCTGCTCCAGCGAGCGCCGGCGACTGGTGCCCTGATCCAGCGAACGCAAGCCTCGAGCCCCTTCCTTGCAAGGTTCATGGGCAGCACGAAGCAGGTAACTAAACGTCCAAAACCGACTCTTTATTGTGTCTCGACGTGAATGTTGGTGTGGTTCCTACGTTTGATGTACTACGTGTTTTCAGCATGCTGCTGCGCCATCCCAAGCTGTGGGCGAAATCCAGGAGACGAAGGAGGAGCTGTATGATATGACATCGGTGACGGAGAATTCTGTCCATACCGACGCTCGCAACATGCGGCTGCTCATGTTGCTTTCTGCACAAATCAAGCCGAGGCCAGATGACCCTCAATGGTACAGCATCAAAAAACACTACACAGATTGTAATCGAGAATAAATGAAATGCTTTGTTTCTTCCTCCTTTTCCTGTTTTTGTTTGACTTACTTGGCAGTAGCTGATCATTCTTATAATCTCATTTGACCCACCTGTAGGCGCTCGGTGAGGGCATAAAAAACGAAGAGCCATGTGCTACGGGCAGCTGGAATTGTTGCAGGTCTCTGTCTAGGTTTTGCTTCCTTTCTTTTGCTGGAAGGCTTGGGGATCTCACAGTCTCGTAGCAAGGAACGGCTACAAATGGATGGTGCAAACGAGGAGGAGGTGACTTGTTTGAGGAAGAACCAATGATGGCACCTGTTTTCCATCACTATATGTTATTTTAACTATGGTAATGCTTATGATATGTTAGCTAGAACTTGAGTGCCACTGCGACAATTTTGTGAGTTCAACTATGGTAATTGTTGTTGCCATCTTTCTCATCTTGTGTAAGATGGTATGTTATTCTATCTCTACATGTTGTTCTGCACTTATTAGCTCTATAAAATTTGTTTTACAAAGAAAATCCTTAAGCACAAGGAAATGTGACACAACGTATTTTCATATGGAGGTGGAAAAATTAGAGTAGCTCTATCAGAGTACTCGCGGCTGATGGGGAGAAGATGATGCTTCATTGGCAGCGTAGACAGGGCTTCTGCGGTCAGAATTATGGAGATGCAGTGGTCCTAGTGTTCTCCTCGGATCAAGGCTCTGTTTTGCGTGTTTGATCCTTTTTGATCAGGTCATCGACGTGTTCCGAGTTTTCTGTCACCTTCATGGATTGGCGTTAAGCCCCTGGTTATCTGGATAGGATGGAATCCGATGTTGCGCGCCCATATCAACCTGCGTGGCTTCATGTGGGTGCGAAGCGAAGCTCCGCTGGCTGTTGGAACCATGTGACAGTCATCTCGATTTCCATAAAGTACGCAGCGGTGTAGAAGGTCATGGTGGTTGAGATTTGAGAAATACATAAGCCGTTTAGTCAGAAATACATACGCGTGTTGTTTTGTAATGAAAAATAGTTTATAGTCAAAATAGGTGTAGCCAAAATAGTTAAAATCACATATACATACATGAAAGGACCCGCTAATAATTCTCAACAGTCTAGCTGCTCTGTATCGACAGTGTACATACACATCTTGCCTTGCTACCTCAATTTCTTAAGCCGAGACACGAAAAGGCCGGCAGTCCACCTCGGAAATGCATGCGTCACTAGTACAGAAAAGGCTTTCTGTGGCGCACCGTTTTGGAATTCCGTGGCGCATGGTGGGTGCGCCACAGAATGTTCGCCATAAAAATATTTATTCTGTGGCGCACCACGCCCGTGCGCCACAGAAAGTAGACAATTCTGTGGCGCACCTCCAGCATGCGACACAGAAATATTTCTGTGGCGCATGGAAGACCGTGCGCCACAGAACAGAGTGCGCCACTAAACTTTTTTCCATGCGCCACGGAAATATTTTCGATTATTTGTTGTATTTGGCAATAATTTATCTGTGTCGCACTTTGTTCGTGCGCCACAGAATATCTGGTGCGCCACAAAATTATTTAGAGTGCACCACTAAATTATTTGTTGTATTTGACAATAATACAGGTATATTACAGTATTTATACAGAAAATAATAGAAACAGTAATATATTTTGACACGGTAATAAAACAGACACATTATACTATATCATCACATCACTTAGAGCCCAAGATACATACATATAGTGGCAAATGCCAAATTAATTGTATAAAAGTTCATCTCATGTCACATAAGTCATAGTACAAATGAAGTTGTCACCGCCTAAACTATGATCAAACAGAGAACAGCCGCGATGATGGTGAGCAAGAGCAGGAGCATGATCATGGAGTCTTCTTCTTGAGCGGCACCGGGAACGGTTTGTAGCCGTCTTTCATCGTCCACGTCCTGCTGTCATTCTGCAGAGTTAGGTGTTTTTCGATATCCCTCTGACACAACCCTGGAGATGGATACAACCATGTATTAGTGTTCATATTTGCAACCATGTCAATATTTGTGCAATGTCAATATAGATATATATATTGGTTAATAATATAAATAGATTGAGTATGATAAGTCTATAGTAAAGAAAATAAAGAAGCACTTGTTGCGAGTATGCATGATTTATCCTACCATTGGCTTTGTTGAAGGCCCCCCTGATGTCACAACATCGTCGTAAATGATTTGCGACAACTCCATCTGGATGAGATGGAAGTCTTTTCTAAGCTTATCATCGGTGATTTCCCCCGCAAATTTGGTCCATTCTCGGAGAGTAGATGGCAACTTTGTTTTCAGTGCATCCCGGACAAACCCTTTCATGTGATGGAGGACGTAGAAGGCATCCTTCACGCTGCCATGCTTCTGCTTCATGCAATCGAACTGGGTCCCATGCCTGAACCGGTGTTTGTTGTCATTCGTGAGACATTCCCCCTTCGTCTGTCCTTTTTCGAAGTGGCCTCCCTTTTGGGCGTAGCCCTCGAGAGCCTCATCGAGAACACCCTTTATTCTGGTGTAGTCTTTCTTCTTACTCGAACTCCCCGAGTCAAAATAAGTGGCAATGGACCACCTCGGGCTTAGGACGATGAGTATGCAGTACTTATCCCTGGTCGGAAGAAATGCAGTGGAAATGATCAACACCGGAAGAAATCTATAAGAAAGCATAAGATAGGACGGCGGCGAGCGGATGTGTACTTACTCCGAAAGAAAGGCAGAAGAAGGTTGTTCTTCCTCTTGTTGTTCAGCATGAACCTCTGGAGGTACTACGTGGCCATGGTCCGTGTCCTTGATCCTTCCACCAGCTGACTGCCACGCATGTAGTAAGGATCCACTACCGTGACATACGGGGTATCATCTCTCTGGATCTTCCTCGCCATATTGATCGCGTATAGGCGGACCAAGTTATAGTCCAACCATCTAGAGTGAAACAGGTTGACGACGTCCTCGAACGCTATGAACAACAGATCGGCGGGGGCTTCAGTAATGAAGTCCACGTTCTTTGGCACCTGGACCGTGAACACCGGGTAATTTGGATTCTTGTCTTTAAGAAGCAGGCCATCTACCGTCAATATAGCTTGATGCAAAGAGTGCATGGGTCCTTCTGTGAGGCAGAGCAGCTCCGGAGGCAGTATCGGTTTACCAGCTTCATGAACTCGGGGTGATATCATGTCTTCATGACCCGGATAACCTTAGGAGCTGGCTGGCTCGTAGAGGTGCCTTGCCTACTTCTCTTCTTAGGCTTATTGATCTTCATCTCTGGGGATGGTGGGGGTGCAATGAACCCCACGCAAACCATCTGTTGCAGTGTGCGAGGGCTGAAAATGTTACCCGGATTGTCTGGAGCTTGATCGCCGGCTTCCGGAAGCGTGTTTTGAGAAAAACTCAGGCGCTGGCATGTAGTGCGACGACCAGGTTGATCACTGTGAGCGCGGAAGGGTTCCTCATCCGTAGCAGGCATGTACAAATCTTTGCTCGCGCCCGTGTTGAGTAAGCAATTGACGTCAATATTTTCATCATCATCGTCGTTGCCATCAAGTTGAGGTGCAACGTCTTTGCCTTCGGACGGCTGTTGCGGTACATACATTCCCAACAGTCTTTGGTGGCGGCTGGTGGTGGCAACGACCGGCGGTTCCTTCGGGTGGTGGCGACTGCTGCTTGTGGTGCCGGTTACTTCCCAACAGGTTTTCGTGGCGGCTTCGAGGGCCGAACGATCGAGGGCCGGAGTTTAGAGGTGGCGCCGGTGGCGGCTGGTGGTGGCAACGACCGGCGGTTCCTTCCAGGTGGTGGTGACTGCTGCTTGCGCTGGTTCCCTCCCAACAGGTTTTTCGTGGCGGCTTCGAGGGCCGAACGATAGGGGGCCAGAGTTTAGAGGTGGCGCCGCTTAACCCCTGAAGAACCCCCGGCCCCCAAGACGAATTTGGGTCTTCGGCCATTCCAAGACCCACTTGGGCAATTTCCAAGGAGCATGTGCTCCTCGGCTCCCGGAGGTTGCATGGGGGGGCGGGTCGATAGCACTAAACTCTGGAACTACCTCAGTCACCTTGACCCTCATCACGGCCTCGCTCATTCTAGTGTTGTGCATATCACGGCACATTGGTTGTATGAGCATGCCCTCAGCAACTTCCTTCAACTCGCCGTCGGGTACCATCCTATGCAGGAGTATGCAAGGCGTGTCCTTTTGTGAACAAATGTTGGGCATCATGAGGTGGCAGTCATAAAAGGCAGAGTTATAGAAGATGACGCGAACTAAGTAATTAATTAGTTACCTTGTTGATGGCGTTGAGCTCGGCTAATGTCAAGACAAGGGCGCCGGTGCCGGCAGCCGGCCTAACATTCTCCTCCGCCCGCTCGGGTGGTGGCGTCGGTGTGACAAAATGGACCAGCGGCTGCACCACGGCGTTGGGCGTTGGGGTCACCAGGTCCGGCGACACGTCCTGGTTCATGGTTGAGTTGCTGCCACTGAAGCTGGGCACGTGTATCGGCCCTTGTCGACCTTCGGCATTCCAAGAAGCTAACCCCTCCATCAACCCAGGGGGTAAGAATGCCCGGAGCTTCTCCTCCACTAACTTGTCAACCGTGCTGGAGTCCACTTTTCCCTGCTCTAGTGACTCCACCTTCTTCCTTAGCTCCACCACCTCGGCTTTATCCACCCTCGTCATCCTCCTCCTCTCCTTTCTCTTCTCCGGGTCGTCAGATGAGTAGTACTGTAGGAACTTCATGCTCGTGCCAAAGCCGGACACATGGCCAGCTGATGTCGGCAGCTTCGACTTGTCCCTTTCCTTGAAAGCGTTCATCGCCCTATTGAAAGTCGTGTCCCATGGCTCCGTCGACCCCTGGGACGACGGGCCATCCTCGGCGTCAGCCTTCAACTCCTCCTCCTGCAGACAAAGGAAATTAAGGTGAACCCATGTAGAAATATGGCTTCGTTATCTAATTAGATCAACGTAATGGACTTTGAGATATCCGCGGAAATTAAATTCCTCACCAGCAATTTCTGGAATTTCAACACATCTTCATCGTCGGTAACGAATTCCCCCGCCGGGTTCAGATAGTAGTGGGACCGGACAAAGTTCCTCACTTGCTCGTCCGTGATTTTGTGCCACGGGTTCTCTTTTCCCAGTTTTGCAACCATGGCATCCTCCTTGTCCCAAACGGGTTGTTTTCCTCGGTAACCGCCGCTTCCCAAACGGTGGTTACCTGATGGCTACGTGTTGGTGAACCCGAAGAGGAAGGTTATGATGTAGACAGCAGAAGTTTTCCCTTGAGAAATCTACCCAAGGTTATCAATCCAGTAGGACTTGATGATCTATTGGAAGGTTGTTGATGTTGACTCCCCCTGGCGCTAGGGAGCTTGCACCAACGTGGAATCTGCACAGACACAAACCAGAACTTTGCCCAACACGAAACAGAGAGGTTGTCAATCTCTCCGGTCTTGCAGAAACAAAGAGTTAACCGTATGGTGTGGAAAATAGCAGGAAACACAGCAAGTAACAGGAAACAGATAATTGCAGCAGGTTGTGTAAACAGTATGAGGAAATTGGACCAGGGTCCACAGTTCACTAGTGGTGTCTCTCTCAGAACAGATAACTAGCATGTTGGGTAAACAAATTACAGCTGGGCAATTAACAAATAGAGAGGGCATAACAATGCAATACATGCCAAGATGTCTACTATGAAATCTAGTTGGGAATTACAACAAAGTACATAGACCGTTATTCCAACAGCATCTATGCCTAAATAATCCACCTTCAAGGCAGCATCCGCATCCCATTAAGTATTAAGTTGCTAACAACAGATTATTGCATGAAGTAAAGTGTGTAATGTAATCAATACAAGTGCCCTTAGACACTGCACCAATATTTTATCCCTAGTAGCAACAGCACATCTACCATCTTAGACCTTTCTGTCACTGATCCAGATATCTAGAGACTGAACCCACTATCGAGCATAAATACCCCCTCTTGGAGTCACAAGCATCTACTTGGCCAAAGCATCTACTAGCAACGGAGAGCATGCAAGATCAAGAGCACATAGATAAACAACTTGAATAAACATGGTATCAATATTGATCGGATCCCAGCAAACACAACATCTAGCATTACAATAAGATGATCTTGATCATGTTAGGCAGCTCACAAGATCTAAACATGGAGGCACAAAGTAGAGAGACAACCATATAGCTACTGCTATGGACCCGTAGTCCAGGGGTGGACTACTCACGCATCACTCCGGAGGCAGGCATGGTGATGTAGAGCCCTCCGGTGATGATCTCCCCTCCGGCAGGGTGCCGGGAAGAGCTTCAGAACTCCTTCGATCTGAGATTGACGATGACGGCCGCGACGGAACTTTTCGTGGAATATGATCGACCGTAATAGGGTTTTTGCGTCGCGGAAAATATATAGGCGAAGAGGCGGCGTCGGTGGCCGAGGGGGCCAAAACGCCATAGGGGGGCGCGGGCCCACCCTGGGCCGTGCCCTAGTGTGGCGTGGCCCTCTGGTGGGTCTGCTCCGACTCCCCTTTGGACTCCGTGATCTCCTCGTGATATTATTGACGATGTCTTTTGTTTCGTCCAATTCGAGAATATTTCCTTAATAGATTTTCTGAAACCAAAAACAGCAGAAAACAGGGAACTGGCACGGTGGCATCTTGTTAATAGGTTAGTCCCAGAAAATGCATAAAAATGATATAAAGTGTAACCAAAACATGTAGCAATTGATATAATAACAGCATGGAACATCAAAAATTATAGATACGTTTGAGACGTATCAAGCATCCCCAAGTTTAGTTCCTGCTCGTCCTCGAGTAGGTAAACGATAAAAACAGATAATTTTTGAAGTGACATGCTACCAACACAATCTTTGATCAAATAACAATGTAATTCACATGATCTGAATGAAGTGATCCAAACCAATGGTCTATAGTTTGCACCCTAGTTGCATGCTGTACCCTTTGGCAAGCTTTTCCGGCTCCACTGGTAGGCCACTTGGCGTGACCTTGGTGAACACGTCTGTGACGTTGTCGACCGCTTGCGGTGTCCGATCCCTCCTTGGCTTCTTCCGCTTCTTAGCGGTCGGGTTGCTACCGGTAGCACCATCCATGTGGTCGCCACCATCGGTGGTGGTGGTGTCATCCTCATGACCGCCACTAGCAGCTCCATCTGTGATTTCGGCGTCCTCCTCCCGGTCCTCTTGCTCATTGTTGGCATCGGCGGCCTCCACCTCCTCCATCTCCTCCATCTCCTGGGACATCTGCCAGAACGACTTGTTGGCATGTCTAGCTTCTTCTTCGATGCTCATGTGCTTAGAAGGGCCGGCTTGCGACATGTTTGCACTGCATTAAAAAGTGGCAAAAAGCTAGTACAACAAATATAAGAAAAAAATCACTTAATTTAGTACTAAGATACCCCGGCCCATGCATTAGTCGCAATACCCCCATATGTCCCTTTTTTTAGCAAAGTCGTGCCAAAATTCATGAAAAAATTCGGCATGACCTTTGCTAAAAAAAAGGACATATGGAGTACCCAAATTTGCCGGAACGGAAGTTAATCGACGTTCCGGCAATCTCAAGGGCCTCTCGGGGTACCTGCAAGCATTTTACAAATCATATGTTCTATTTTTAGCAAAGTCATGCCAAAATGCAAGCAGGTACTTGTCATCTTCCATGGCTAACTAACTTTTAGAGCGGTTCCGAGAGTTTTTAGGACTGCACTTGTAACAAGCACTTATTGGTGACACTCCTCCCAACCATTTACTTTCCACAAACCATGGCTAACCGAATCCTCGGGTGCCCACCAACATTCACCATGGAGGAGTGTCTATTTATTTATTTATAGGGTGGACTAACCAGCTCTTTAATGCAAAATAAAAGGTGGAGAAGCAGATGAAGCTGCCAATCCTTGTAAATTAATTAGCATGGAAGATGACAAATCTCACTACTACGTCCTTATGAGCTTTTCAAGTAGTGACACAAAAAGGAAATGTAACAGTTTTGAGTAGTTAGTAGATAGCACATGAAGAAATTTACTTGGAATGGTGAAAACACCACATAATAGGTAGGTATGGTGGACACAGGTGGCATGGATTTGGCTCAAGGTTTTGGATGTACAAGAAGCATTCCCTCTTAGTACAGAGTTTAGGCTAGCAAGGTTATTATAAGCAAACATCATTATCAACTGGAATAGCAAGAGTGTACATAAAACACAAGGTTTGACGAACCATAGACTCCCACTGTCTTCCTTGTTAACACATAGCCTTCATCCAAAAATTATCTAGACTACTATGGACTTCCAATCATGCAACAGATTATTATAGCAGAAAATCCTTATAGTAGTTCTTCATTAATAGCCATTACTTACATGATGCACAAGCTTAAACATTAATTACTTGACAGCTCAAAACAATTGGCAAGCATCAAATTACTCAAGACAACGATCTAAAAAGATTCATGTAAGCATTTTATACCACTACCACATGCATAGCATTTTTCTGGTCCAACCAAACACCAATCAACTTATTTGACAACTCTCCAAACAGATATAAGTGAAGCAAGAGAGTACTTTCTTCAAAAGAAACTGAAAGCTCTAACAAGAGATACATGAAAAACTGAGAGCTAACAGCAATAACAGCAACTAGACAGGAATACTCAACAAGTATAAGTGAAGCACAAGAGTATTCTAATGAAAAAGTGGAGCGTGTCTCTCTCCCAAACATGAATGCTAGGATCCAACAAGTATAGCACAGCAAACAAAACAAAACAAACTGAAAACAAAAACACACTGACGCTCCAAGGAAGAGTACACTAGTATGAAGCAATAAAAATATAGCACCATTAGAGATGACCTGATAATTTGTAGATGAAGAAGGGGATGCCTTGGGCATCCCCAAGCTTAGATGCTTGAGTCTTCTTGAAATATGCTGGGGAGGTAAGCCTCCCCAAGCTTAAGCTCTTCACTCTTCTTGATCATGTAATATCATTCTCCTCTATCAACACTTGAAAACTTCCTTCACACCAAAACTTAACAGCTTTTCTCATTAGCAGGTTAGTGCACTAAAAGATAATACTTCAAAGTTCTAGCAAAGACAAAACTCACAAGCCAACTATTTTAAACATTAGCCACTGTTACTAGGCTCAAGTGGGCACTTTTACACGAAAAGAAACCACTTAAAAACTTGTAAAAGAGAGAATGCAAAATAAAAGACAGAATCTGTCAAACCAGAACAGTCTGTAATGACGAATTTTTTCGAGGCACTTACGATGCTCAGATGAAAAACTTTTGAAATAATGAAAGTTGCGTAACATCATCAGGAACATGCACAAAAATTTCAGCATTTTTCGATTTTTTCTGATTTTCTACTGAATTAAACGGTGACGAACAGCAATCTGTCCCAATGCAGTCCCGAAAATAAAACCAACTTTGCATTAGTAACTCTCCTTGGCACAACAAAACAGCAAATAAAAGATACAAAGGAGTTGCTACAGAGGTAAACAAGCATCCTTGACTCAAGAAAACAAAAAAAAACAGCAAATAAAAACATGGGTTATCTCCCAGAAGTGCTTTTCTTTAATGCCTTTGAGCTAGGCATGAAGAGATGCATCAAGTATTGTCAAGACCAGAAAATCCAAAACCATAATTTGTCTTGACACTAGTATCATGTGAGTATTTCATCTTCTTCCTAGGGAAGTGTTCCATACCTTTCTTGAGTGGGAATTGAAATTTTATATTCCCCTCTCTCATATCAATAACAGCACCAACAGTTCTCAGAAAAGGTCTTCCCAAAACAATAGGACAAGAAGGATTGCATTCAATATCCAAAACCACAAAATCAACAGGGACAAGATTGTTATTAACCATTATCAAAACATCATCAACTTTTCCTAAAGGTTTCTTCATAGAAGAATCAGCAAAGTGAACATCCAAATGACATTTTTCCAAAGGTGCAAGCTTGAGAATATCATATAAATTTTTAGGCATAACCGAAATACAAGAACCAAGGTCACACAAAGCATTGCATTCAAACTCACTCAGTTTCATTTTAATAACAGGTTCCCAATTATCATCTAACTTCCTAGGGATAGAAGCTTCAAGTTTTAATTTTTCTTCCCTAGCATGCATGAGAGCTTTGATAATATGTTCAGTAAAAGCCATATTTATTTTACTAGCATTAGGACTCTTAGCTAGCTTTTGCAAGAACATGATGACTTCAGTTATGTTACAATTTTCGAAATTGAAGTTGTTGTCATCAAAAACAATGGAGCAATTATCACCAACACCTCTAAAAATTTCAGCACTTTTACTAGGAACAAAAGTAGTGCTATCAGGCAATTTAAAACTTTTTGTAGAGGTAGTAGAGACATTTCCAACACTTATTATCTTTTCACTAACAGTAGGGGGCGCATTAGCATGTGAGGCATCATTTGTTTCATTAGTAAAAATAGTGCAAACTCTAACAACACTATTTTGTTCAGCAATTTCAGCTTCTCTTTCTTCTCTCTCCCATCTTTCATGAAGTTCAGCAAGCATCCTAATGTTATTATCAATTTTAATTTGGATAGCATTGAGTGTTTTACTCTCTCTAATATCACTAGGAATAGCTTTTATTTTCAGCATTTCAACATCATGAGCAAGACTATCAACTTTAGCAGCAAGAGTATCAATTTTTCCTAGCTTTTCCTCAACAGTTTTATTAAAAGTAGTTTGTGTGCTAATAAAATCCTTAAGCATGACTTCAAGATCAGAGGGCACACTTCTATTGTTACTGTAGGAATTACCATAGAATTACCATAAGAGTTGCTACCATTAGCAGGATATGGCCTATAATTGTTGCTACCAAAATTATTCCTATAGCATTGTTGTTGAAGTTGTTATTTTTAATGAAGTTTACATCAACATTTTTCTCATCATGAGCAACCAAAGAAGCAAGAGGAATATTATTTGGATCCACAACACCATGTCCATTCGAAAGCATAGTCATAATAGCATCAACTTTATCACTCAAGGAGGAAATTTCCTCAACAGAATTTACCTTCTTACCAGTTGGAGCCTTTCAGTGTGCCATTCAGAATAATTTACCATCATATCATCAAGAAGCTTTGTAGCAGCACCCAAAGTGATGGACATAAAGGTCCCTCCAGCAGCCGAGTCCAATAAGTTCCTTGAGAAAAATTTAGTCCTGCATAAAAGGTTTGGATGATCATCCAAGTAGTCAGTCCATGAGTGGGGCAATTTTTAACCAAAGACTTCATTCTTTCCCAAGCTTGGGCAACATGCTCATTATCAAGTTGCCTAAAGTTCATAATACCACTTCTTAAAGAGATAATTTTAGCAGGAGGATAATATTTTCCAATGAAAGCATCTTTGCATTTAGTCCAGGAATCAATACTATTTCTAGGCAAAGATAGCAACCAATCTTTAGCTCTTCCTCTTAAAGAGAAAGGAAACAATTTCAGCTTAATAATATCACTCTCTACCTCCTTATACTTTTGCATATCACAAAGTTCAACAAAGTTGTTTAAGTGGGCAGCAGCATCATCAGTACTAACACCAGAAAATTGCTCTTTCATAACCAGATTTAACAGTGCAGGCTTAATCTCATAAAATTCTGCTTTAGAAGCAGGTGGAGCAATGGGTGTACAGATAAAATCATTGTTGTTTGTGCTAGTAAAGTCACACAACTTAGTATTTTCAGGATTACTCATTTTAGCAAGCCTAAAACAAGCAACAGGGCAACTCGAAATTAAAAACTAGATGCAGGAATTTAATTTTTTTGGGTTTTTGATTTTTAACAGCAAGCAAAACAAAAATAAAACAAGACAAAAAACAAAGTAAAGAGATTGGAACTGAGAGACTCCCCTTTCCAATAGCCTCCAAGTCCCCGGCAACGGCGCCAGAAAACAGCTTGATGGCTACGTGTTGGTGAACCCCAAGAGGAAGGTTATGATGTAGACAGCAGAAGTTTTCCCTTGAGAAATCTACCCAAGGTTATCAATCCAGTAGGACTTGACGATCTATCGGAAGGTTGTTGATGTTGACTCCCCCTGGCGCTAGGGAGCTTGCACCAACGTGGAATCTGCACAGACACAAACCAGAACTTTGCCCAACACGAAACAGAGAGGTTGTCAATCTCTCCGGTCTTGCAGAAACAAAGAGTTAAACGTATGGTGTGGAAAACAGCAGGAAACAGCAAGTAACAGGAAACAGATGATTGCAGCAGGTTGTGTAAACAGTATGAGGAAATTGGACCAGGGTCCACAGTTCACTAGTGGTGTCTCTCTCAGAACAGATAACTAGCATGTTGGGTAAACAAATTACAGCTGGGCAATTGACAAATAGAGAGGGCATAACAATGCAATACATGCCAAGATGTCTACTATGAAATCTAGTTGGGCATTACAACAAAGTACATAGACCGTTATTCCAACAGCATCTATGCCTAAATAATCCACCTTCAAGGCAGCATCCGCATCCATTCAGTATTAAGTTGCTAACAACAGATTATTGCATGAAGTAAAGTGTGTAATGTAATCAATACAAGTGCCCTTGGACACTGCACCAATGTTTTATCCCTAGTAGCAACAGCACATCTACCATCTTAGACCTTTCTGTCACTGATCCAGATATCTAGAGACTGAACCCACTATCGAGCATAAATACCCCCTCTTGGAGTCACAAGCATCTACTTGGCCAAAGCATCTACTAGCAACGGAGAGCATGCAAGATCAAGAGCACATAGATAAACAACTTGAATAAACATGGTATCAATATTCATCGGATCCCAGCAAACACAACATCTAGCATTACAATAAGATGATCTTGATCATGTTAGGCAGCTCACAAGATCTAAACATGGAGGCACAAGGTAGAGAGACAACCATCTAGCTACTGCTATGGACCCGTAGTCCAGGGGTGGACTACTCACGCATCACTCCGGAGGCAGGCATGGTGATGTAGAGCCCTCCGGTGATGATCTCCCCTCCGGCAGGGTGCCGGGAAGAGCTTCAGAACTCCTCCGATCTGAGATTGACGATGACGGCCGCGACGGAACTTTTCGTGGAATATGATCGACCGTAATAGGGTTTTCGCGTCGCGGAGAATATATAGGCGAAGAGGCGGCGTCGGTGGCCGAGGGGGCCACCACGCCATAGGGGGGCGCGGGCCCACCCTGGGCCGCGCCCTAGTGTGGCGTGGCCCCCTGGTGGGTCTGCTCCGACTCCCCTTTGGACTCCGTGATCTCCTCGTGATATTATTGACGATGTCTTTTGTTTCGTCCAATTCCGAGAATATTTCCTTAATAGATTTTCTGAAACCAAAAACAGCAGAAAACAGGGAACTGGCACTGTGGCATCTTGTTAATAGGTTAGTCCCAGAAAATGCATAAAAATGATATAAAGTGTAACCAAAACATGTAGCAATTGATATAATAACAGCATGGAACATCAAAAATTATAGATACGTTTGAGACGTATCATTACCTATGTTCAGGTCCCGCACATCCTTCCCCCACTTGCTCTATTTTTTAGCCTCCTCGGACTTTAAGGACTCCTTGAATATCTCGAACTCTTCTTTGTCGAGCGTCGGGTATTTGGCACTTATCTTCTTCCAGCTGTCACCCTTATTGATCTTCTTCTTCACTCGGAATTTCCAGCTGCTCAAGGCGGTGCTCATCTTCGTGATGGCTAAACTGTCCACCTTTTTGTTGAACGGAAGCGGGAATGTGTATCATTGGTGAAGCTTCATGAGGAGGTTTTCGACCAAAGCCTCATTGCCCTTGCTTCCGAGGTCTTTCGTGTTGATCGACATGCTTTCCCGGGCGATGCACCCTAGTTGCATGCTGTACCCTTTGGCAAGCTTTTCTGGCTCCACTGGTAGGCCACTTGGCGTGACCTTGGTGAACACGTCTGTGACGTTGTCGACCGCTTGCGGTGTCCGATCCCTCCTTGGCTTCTTCCGCTTCTTAGCGGTCGGGTTGCTACCGGTAGCACCATCCATGTGGTCGCCACCATCGGTGGTGGTGGTGTCATCCTCATGACCGCCACTAGCAGCTCCATCTGTGATTTCGGCGTCCTCCTCCCGGTCCGCTTGCTCATTGTCGGCATCGGCGGCCTCCACCTCCTCCATCTCCTCCATCTCCTGGGACATCTGCCAGAACGACTTGTTGGCATGTCTAGCTTCTTCTTCGATGCTCATGTGCTTAGAAGGGCCGGCTTGCGACATGTTTGCACTGCATTAAAAAGCGGCAAAAAGCTAGTACAACAAATATAAGAAAAAAATCATTTAATTTAGTACTAAGATACCCCGGCCCATGCATTAGTCGCAATACCCCCATATGTCCCTTTTTTTTAGCAAAGTCATGCCAAAATTCATGAAAAAATTCGGCATGACCTTTGCTAAAAAAGAGACATATGGAGTACCCAAATTTGCCAGAACGGAAGTTAATCGACGTTCCGGCAATCTCAAGGGCCTCTCGGGGTACCTGCAAGCATTTTACAAATCATATGTTCTATTTTTAGCAAAGTCATGCCAAAATTCACGAAAAAATTCGGCATGACCTTTGCTAAAAAAGGGACATATGGAGTACCTGAATTTGCCGGAACGGAAGTTAATCGACATTCTGGCAAACTCAAGGGCCTCATGGGTACCTGCAGACATTTCATCCACAAACATTTATGGCCGGCATCTCCGGCCGGCAACAACATCACATCAACACAACCACATCTCCGGCCGGCATCTCCGGCCGGCAACAAACACACATACAACATCCACATCTCATAAACATACACGGCATACGGCAAAATCCACATCCACATCACCACATCCACATCTCACCTAAAATCACGCTGAGTTTCTTTTAAATTTCCTGCATTTGGCAAAATAATGCATTAGTTAATTCCAACTAAAAATGCATCTTCAAGACAATTAAAAAGTACCAACTTTGGACACTTACGAAATTATCAAATCTTGATCCTATTTGCAATGTACCTTCATGGATATCTTGCACTACGTTATTACTTCATGATAAAGCTCAAAAATAAATTTTTGAAAACTTCTAACACCTTAATTCAAGTCAGTTTGAAAGGCATGTTTAAACACTGACCATATTTGACTTAGCAAATTTTTCATCTCCAAAATTTCATCTTCAATTTTTTGCATGTACTAACCTAACACTAACCTAGCAACTAACCTAGAAACTAACCTAGAATCACTAACAACAACAAGCAGCAAGCAAATGAACAACAAAATTCAAAAAAATTGTTGTTGGAGTTTCAACAAACACCTAGGGTGCATGTTTTTCGGTAGGGGAGGGAGGCAGGGGAGCGGGGAAGCACCTTGGGAAGGGGAGGGAGGGGAGGTTGTCGAGGAAGGTGTAGAGCTTGTCGCCGGTGTCTCGGAGGGAGGGAAGGTGGTCTTCGCGGGGGGTAGCCGGCGGCGGCGAGTTGAGGCGGTGGTGGGTCGAGCGCAGGCGCGGCGGGAGTTGGGTGGGGAATTGGGGTGCTGCGAGAGTTGGGAGGGAGGGGAGGTGGTATTCGCGGGGGCGACCGGCGGCGGCGAGTTGGCGCGGTGGTTCGTCAAGCGCGGCCGACGACGGCGAGTTGGGGTCGAGCGCGAGAGTTGGACGCGCGGGAGTTGGAGTTGGGGAGAGAGAGGCGGGCGCGGGGGCCGGCCCACATGTAAGTGGGGCAAACAAATTCTGTGGCGCACGGGCATGGGTGCGTCACAGAAAGCTCATATTCTGTGGCGCACCCATGCCCGTGCGCCACAGAATATGTACCCAGGAAATCATTGGAGGCGGGACCCACACTGTTTCTGTGGCGAACCGCGTGCCATGCGCCACAGAAAAGGCAGCACAGGATCAAATCCAACGATTGTGTGTGTGTGGCCCACCATATTTCTGTGGCGCACAGCCATAGACTCGCCACAAAAAGCAACATTTCTGTGGCGCACCTCTATTTCATGCGCCACAGATATTTGTGGCGCACCACATTTTGTGCGCCACTGAACTTTTCTGTGGCGCACGGCGTAGTTGGTGCGCCACAAAAAGTCGTTCTATAGAAAGACACTTCTCTACTAGTGCGTCGGGGTCATCCTCCGGTGGCGGCGGCCAACAACGACGGAGAAAGGAAGGATCGAGTAGGAGGACACACCACTGCCTGCACGCCGTGGCGCAACGGAAGAGTGCGGCCGCCCCACCAGGTGTGCCAGGATCTCGCGCACGACGTCGTCCGGGAGCGTGGCCGCCGTCGCTCCCATCTTCCGATTCGGCGTTGGCTGGGTGGCGATCCATGATCATGAGTGCGTACGTATATCTGAAGGCCAATGCGCTCCGTTCTCCACTTCTATTTGGAGTTTTGGACTCATCGCTGGACCGTACGTACGTTCGATTGGCGTCCGTTGGTAAAATTGTACTCCCTCCGTTCCAAATTACTTGACTTGAGTTTATCTAAATACGGATGTATCTAGACACTAAACAAGTATAGATATATCCGTATTTAGACAAAACCAAATCAAGTAATTTGGAACGGGGAGTACTCCGATAGCAGATTTTATCTCATCTTTTTGCCTCCAACCTTTATCCACAGCCCGGATTCCAACTCGAATCGTGTTCTCTGCCAGCAAACCTTGCCTTATATCAGACGCCTCTCCGCTCGACGAATCAGAACGCTTCCAACCCCTAGCCTCCACGATGTCGGCCACAGCCGTCGCACGAGCCCCTCCGGCAGTTCTCCCGATGCCGCCCTCACGGTCCGGCCGTTGCTCCTCCGGCGGTGACGACGAGGACGATGACATTTACGACCGCCTCAACTCGTTCGAAGATCACATGGAGGAGACCGAGGAGGAGGAGGATGAGGAACGCGTCAAGGAAGAAGAGAAGCAGAAGAACCTGAAGCGCGAGCTGTTGCTGTTGCGCGCGCAGGAGGATATGGAGCGGATACAGTCCGCGCCTCTCGTAAAAAGCAAGTTCTTGGAGATGCTCGAGAGCTACAACTACAAGAACGGCATCGCAGGGTCCTCCATAGGCCTGCTCCGGCACCTCGATGCTCGGGACATCAGACAAGCCAAGCGTCCTAGCTATACTCGATGAGTTTTCGAGGGACTTCTCCGATCCCCGATCCTAGATAGATTCTGATTCTTGTTTGTTTCGTCAGCTCGGGATCCTAATAGTACTGTTTGCTTTGTTGACCACGTTAGGATTCACATGTGTTTTCTTCTTTATTAATATTTGGCGATGATTTTAGGGGTGCAGCATACTTACTCAGTAAAAGATATAATATTGGCAGAAAGAACACTATGTCCAATTTAATCCTGCTTCATGTACAATGTCACATAATGTTTATGGATGTTGAACAGTCACTGTAGTGGAGATTGAAGATTTGTATGAATGTGAACGAGTTGCAGTAATGAACACTGAAGGTGCGCTTCAGTTGGTTCGACAGTATAATTTTTTTATCTTCAATAATACACCCTGTTCGACAGTACAATAAGTTAATAACCAGTGAGAATCATACGTTGGTAGTGCAGACTGCTACTAGAGAGGACTGAGGACCAGATAACAAGAATAGTAGTACTCACCTTCTTCCGCGTGACCTCTTTTCCGTTTAGCAGTTTTAGCGGACCAGATAACAAGAAGAATAGCATGCTCCTTGGAATAAGTCTGCCCTTCTCATTCTGCGTTTTAACCAGATTTAGAAAGATGCTGCTTCATATACTCTAGACAATAAATAGATCAGAATGAACAAGGTGCGAACCTCATATTTGATTATCAGCCTTATTGACAACGAGCACCATTCACTCGTGTTCATCAATTTCCCTTTGCATAACCTAGTATAAAATGCATGTCATAAACGAGGGACAATAATCGATACTCGCTCCGTCCCGGTTTATAAGTCCAGTGCGTACCACTAGGTAGTGATTTTTTTTTTTTTGATGTGTCCATTAGAAAATGGAACTTTATTTAATTTTCTAAGAATAAGTTTTTCGTAATATATTTCTCATAATATCTTGGTCAAATTTATGACCTAGAGATACGCGCAGGACTTAAAAACTGGGGCACATTAGGCGTATTTGATATCTATAACCTATTTCCAAAATGGGGTCAAAATTGTCGACGACGACAACATCATCATAGGGCCCACCACCGACAACTACTACTACGTGTCATGAAACCTCTCAGCACCATCAGCTGCAAGTTACTCAGAGCCTCAGGCCGTTGGCACCAGTCGCCCCGCACTCCCACTCCAATGTGCTCTCGTGCTCCCTCCAAAGGGAGGCTCCAAAATCTCGTTGCCCGGGCCAGAGGAGAAGACCAGCGTCCTGAACGTGGATTTTGCTCATGCGGTAGGGCGCCCATGCGCAATCTGGACCGTTGGATTCAGCTGTCCGACGGCCAGGATTTATCGCTGAAAATGTGTTGGGTCAACGCTAAATCCTGGCCGTCGGACAGCTGAATCCGACGGCCCAGATTGCGCATGGGCGCCTTACCGCATGAGCCAAAGATTATTCCAGCGTCCTATACTCGCTAAGATTCCGAGGGATTTCAAAGTTCGGCATGAACCCTAGTTTAATGTGATGTTCTAGCATACTTATTCACTAAAGAGAATGCTTTTCTGAACACCATGATAGTTAGACATCTCTATGATCTAGACCGTTCATTTTCATGTTGAGATTTGTGTGCAATATTTCCCTTTTTTGTTTGTTCCATACTAAAGAAAAAAACTTGAAACTTTGCAAATCACCAATATAGTCGAACTTCCATATATGAAAAATAATTTTGGAATTTTTGGTGCACGATAAATTTTGAAAATAAGAATTTTATGGAGAAATTTAATTATTTAATGTTTTTATGGTCTACAAAAATTTGAATTTATTTTCATTGCATTGTAGTTTTATGTATATATATTATTTCTTTTGGAGAGACAAAAAAGATAAAGTTTGTGCACGCATCTTACACAATAAATGGATGGTTGGATAGAGGTGTGTAGCTATCACATGGTGTTCAGTTACAAACTTCCTTTCGGTAACTCATATAATATTTGGCGGAAAGAACTGTGAAAAAATGGATTCGGATGTGTCCAATTTGAGCCTGCTACATGTAGAAACATCACACTTGTTTCCTGATAGTGTTTATGGATGTTAAAGAGTTAGTGGAAATTGAAGGTTTGTATGAATGTGAACAAGCTGCTGTAATTCACATTGAAGGTGCGCTTCAATTGTTTCGACGGTATATGCATAACCAGTGGGATTTTCACCGAGTGGAGATTTGGTGCTCCCGAACTCCAGTAATCTCACTATTATCATAAAATCAAAAAATATATTAAAAATTTCAAACAAAGCTGAAAACATAATGTATGTTCTCAATGATATACCCTACAAGCGTGCAAAATCTCAATACCAAATACTTTACGTTTGAGCTACAAGGATATGTACATTTGTCATTTTTGTGTCGCCCATTATACAAAAAAAGTTGCATTGTGATTTTGCACGCATATAGCATCATTAAAAACATGCGATTTTTTCAATTTTTTTGAAATTTTTAAAGATATTTTCTGAATTTTATAAAATAGTGGATCATGGGAGTTCGCGAGTCAAAATGGCTTTCCGGATTTCACCCATAAACTTTGCAGCTCTATGCTGCTAGTTAAAGTGTCATATTTCTGAAATAAACAAGACATAGTTTTGCATCTATGTGACTTTGCTTCCACCTTCATGTTAGAGACGGTTTAGATGTTGGGATGAATTTTGGACACTGCACTGCAGTTTCACTACTGCCCGCTGATGCCTGCGACGCGACAGCTATCAAGTAAAGGAATGGCCATGTCAGGACAGAAATGGTAGTGCGTTTTTCTCGTCTCGTCTTGGTGGGAAATCCGTCTTTCCGCATGGATCATCTACGTACGAGTGTTTGACTGAACTTGCAGGGTTGTTCTTCTTTAAGTCAAAAATTACTACTCCCTCCGTATCAAAATATAAGTCGCACTACTAACTTACCACACATGTATGTAGACATGTTTTAGTGCAAGGTTTGATACAGAGGGAGTACATCATATATATCTCTTAAGTTGTTGGTGAACATGAAAGTTTGCAGCAAACAACAACCTCGGTTGGCTGTATTTTATTTATGCTACTATCAGACATCGGACTGGAGAACATGTACTCCCTTTGGATTCAGAAGTAAGTTTTCCCCTATCCGAGACATGCCAACAAGCTAGTGTTGATAAAATAAGTTGCTAGAGATGTCAATCGATATAAACTCTTGCTGCTTAATGGGTCTTTCTCATGTGGTGCATCCCAGCAGCTTTAGATCCTTGAGTTGAGTTACAAACGCTAGCTGACGGAATACAATCAGAGGAAATTCAATAGTACACAAGGCAACCTTTGCGGTAACATCCTTCGGCTTGGAATCTCTCCAGGAATTCATCTCTGCCACATGGCATCAGGATCGAGTGAAGCCCGATGTTCTTCCGCAGATCTTTTTTCGACGGTAACTGGCAGTGGTTCTGCCTTTTTCAGTAAGAGGATGGCAAATAAATACAAGGGCCTAGCTTACACCTCTGGCTGCCTCCAACGGGAGGCCAAATTCCTCACGAGCTAACCTCTGGTTCCTCTCCAAGGAGATTCTTGCCTTAAAAAATCTGCCTGTTCCTCTGTGTCCAAAATTCGCCACGATAAGTAAGAAGCTGCAGGCACCTACTCATTTACAACGGATCGCCCTGCAGCCCTGAACACATTCTGATCCAACGGCCGAGCTCTCGGAAATCCTGGGCTGGGCTGCCAGACATTATTTGCCTTGTACCAAACATTGTTTCGCATATCCACTGAACTTTCTTTTGGCGTAGCAGTTTTTGCGGGCCAGAAAACATGGAAAATAGCACAATCCTCGAGATAAGTCTTCCCTTCTCATTATGCACTTTAACCGGATTTAGAACATACCGCTTCATACTAGACAATAAACAGATACGAATGAATAAGGTGTGGACCTCATAGTTTATGGCGACAGATAAGCCTTGTTGACAATCAGCACTGTTCTCTTCTGTTCATCAATTTTCCTTTGCATAACCTAGTACAAAACCCATGTCATAAGGACCCAAAAACGAGGAGGATAATCAATAATACATTACGCGCAACACTTTATTTTGTTCCCATGAAAGCGCAACAATGTGCTCAGATTGACATGATCAACATTTCTAACACAGAGGGAAACATGGCAAGCTTTCAAATACTAACATGTTACTACAGCTAAACATGGGGCTCATTCCTATCCTTTCTTTCTCTCTCCTCTGCTACAGTAGCTGAGAGCTTCCTTTCTTGCTCCAGCCCAAACCGAAGCCACTCTCGCCGGCTTTGCTGGCCTGAGTTGGTGGAGGGGAGGAGCTGGAATCTGTAGTGAAAGTACTAGGTGTTGCTTTCTTCCCGTAGTGGAGTTTTGGAGTAGGACGCTGGATCCGTTCGGCCGGATCTGGTGCATCTGGGTCTGGGCGTTCTTTGGTGCTCTGCTCCAGCGGGAGCAGTGGTATGCAGAGGAGCCGGAGGCCAGCATCTCCACAAATAAAGCCGCTTCGAGCTTTTCTGGTCTGACGCCTTGGCGCAGTGTCGGCCGGAGGTTGCTGAACTTCTTTGACCTGCTTCCGAGGAGGAAGGAGGAACAGAGTTGCTTCATCACGGGCTCTCTCACAAAGCGCGACCAACTCCAGCTCTGGTTCTCCGGTGAACTCCTTGCTCTCTTGGCCGGCCTTGGCGGCGAGGGGGAGAGCGAGAAGGTCATCGTGGGAGCTGTTGCTGGTTTTGGGGTCCCGTTCCTCCGGCCCTGTCGTCGTGGAGCTGTTGCCTCCTCCTGCGGCAGCTCTGGGCTGGTGAGGAGGTGTGTGGGAGGAGGTTGGGTTCCAGCATCTCCGGCTGGCCGTGGTGGCAGGGGGAGGTGTGGATCTGTTCTGCTGTTTTGGTGTGTTTGCTCTGGCGGCTCGTTTCTTCGGGGCTACCCCGGCCGGCCGTGGAGGCGAGGGGTGGTGGCTCCTGGAGGTGGAGTGCCGGAGCGGAGGGATGTGGAGGCAGCTGCTGTGGGGTTTTGTGGTTTGCAGGTTGGTGATCTGGCCATCTTTTCTGAGGTGGAGTGGCGCTGGCCCCAGGTCCGGGGCGGCGGGAGCTTGGGGTGTGTCCCCGGTCGATGGACCTTCGCCGTCTTGAGATCCAGCTCGTCGGAGCTGGTGGATATTGCGACTCATCAACGCTTTCGAGCAAGGAGTTCTTCCGCTTCCTGGGTGAGTGCTCCTGGCGGTGGTTCCCTTCGTCGTCTCCGACGGTGGAGGCCTCACGCGCTGGGTGAGCTCGAGGTAGAAGATGGAGTGCGACAGCAGTGGTGTTCTCTGTATCTTCTCTGTTCTTTCTGTGCTTGTATCTGGCTATGTACTGGTTTCCTTTTAGTATGAATACAAGTATAAAAATCAAAAAAAAAAAAAATACTACAGCTAAACATGTTACTACTGTAGTTCATGTGAATTATAAAAGTCATAAACACAATGCTTGCTGGAAAAACTCCACGGATAAAAGGGGCAGTTTCTGCTGAAAAACTACATGCACAAGCAACAAAATGTGCACAAAATGTATAGATGAGCAGGTATCCTTGTTATTGTTTTGTCAAACCTAGACGATAGCTTCTGCTAGGAAACAGAGCTCACCTGTGGTAGATCATGCAGCAAATGAATCCCTTCCCCCAACTTTTGAGATGACTGATGCAAATGGTGAGCATATAGATGTTGTTGCAGCTAAGTTAAGGAAGAACATTATTTGCAAAAAACAAATTAACCTCTCCTGATCAAAATTAACCTCCCCTGATCCATTACTTGATCAAAGATAGTGAACAGAGACATTGTTGCTGCGATAGCACTCAGATATTTACAGGTGAATTCCTCACCATTTGGTTTTTCCGTCTCTATTTGGTCAAGCGAAGTAATTTTCAGTTAAGAGAATCCTTCACATATTTACAGATTCTAACCTTTGCTCTAGAAAGTAAGATGACATACCCATGTTGATGTCCAGAATGGCATGTGTGCTCTGCAGCCGATTAAAGGGGCTATGCTACTAGCTTCTGACAACCAAGGTATGGATCACCAATAGTCATCACATGAGCATACTCCGTCTTCTATACAGTGAAACCGCACAGCATCCCTTACAACTATTCTTCTTGCTGTCACAAGTGATATGAGCTTGATAGCAACATGGCAATCATCACATATCCTAAGATTTTTCATTATGCGGATAGTTGCTCCTTCGGGGCTGTGAAGAAGGCCAAATGCAAGAGCCATTTTCTCGCTGTGATACATAAGATGCTCTTCCTTTTGTTCATCCTCAACATCATGTAGGACAACTCCAAATTCGGGATATATCCGATCACTTTAATCTGATCTATCAACTCTTTGAGCTTTCTGGTGATCTGGTTTATCCATTGGTGATTCTTGTCCTCTGATGTGAAAACATGGACCTCACTTCCTACTTGAATCCAACTAACACCAGGCTCTTTCCTAACACCCCTCTCTCTCATCAGTTTTCGCACCTTGACAACACCATCCCATTGGTTTGCTTTTGCATACATGTTAGAGAGCAAAACATAGGTTCCTACATCACTGGGCTTCAACTGAAGGATCTGTTCTGCTACTCGATGACCGAGACCATAGTTTTTATATACCTGGCAAGAACCTAGAAGTGATCTCCATGCAACAACGTCTGTGCCGATATAATTACTCAATATGAATTGTTCTGCCTCGTCTAGCCGTCCAGCTCTGCACAGCAAACCAACCATGCAAGTGTAATGCTCTTTTCCAGGTTTTATTCCCATTTTCTTCATCATAATGTTCAAGTAGTACAATCCTTCATCTACAAGACCCAACTGAGCACAAGCTGACAGCACCCCAACAAAGGTCACATATGATGGGGCTTCTTCAGCAACCAACATATCATGAAATACAGACATGGCATCTCTCGCAAGACCATGATGAGCATAGCCTATTATGATTGAATTCCAAGAGACCACGTCACGGCATGGCATACAAAGGAAGACTCTTCGTGCATCATGGATGCTGCCACTTTTGGAATACATGTTAATGAGGGCATTACAGACAGACAGAGCACCCCAATGGCCAGTTTTCATAGCAGAGGCACTAAGTGCATTTCCATTTTTCAAGGCTGCAAGACCAGCACAACTGTTGAGAGCCACTGCGTAAGTGAACTCATTTGGTCGGACACCTTCCATTTCCAAGTCTAAGAACAACTGCATTGCCTCTTCAAACATCTCATTTTGGGTATAAGCAGTCATAACAGCTGTCCAAGAAACAACATTCTTTTCCGGCAATACCTCAAACGCAGAATGAGCATCACAGGCGCAGTCACATTTCCCATACATATCAACTAGCGCACTCCCCACATACACATTCAGCTCGAGCCTCCTCTTCAATGCCTGGGCATGCACTTGACGACCAAGAACCAACTCTTTGATGCTAGCACAATGCCCAAGAACCGCGACATACGACACATGATCCCACTGCTCAACCTCTCCAGCCATGCTTCTCACAATACTGATCGAAGAATCAAACTTCCCCTTATCAAGAAACCCATTTATCATCGAGTTGAATGTGAAGGCATTGAAACCGGATATACTCTCGAACACCTTCACTGCGTCCTCCACGTGGCCACACCGGCAGTACATATGCAGCACGGCGTTGCAGACATACGGGTGCTCCGCCAGCCCAGACTTGAGCGCGTGCCCGTGGCACTGCCTCCCCATGCCATAGCTCCGGACATGGGCCGTGGCGGACACGGCGGTCGACAGAACGTACTCGTTCAGGCTGAAGTCGGCCGCCCTGAGCAGAGCCAGCGCGTCCCCGTGGCGCCCGGAGGAGGCGTAGCCAGACATGAGGAGATTCCCCGAGACCGGGTTCCGCGAGGGCATAGCGTCGAACACCTGGCGAGCGAGGCCGAGGCGGCCGCACTTGGCATAGAAGGCGATGAGGTGGTTGTGCAGGACGACGTCGAAATGGGTGGCTCTAACCATCTGCGCGTGGATTGCCTTGACTGCGGAAAGCTCGCCGGCGGCTGCCGCTGCGCGGAGCACGGCCACGGCTGCGTGCCGCTCGAGAGCGGCGGCGCCGCCGGGGCTAGCCATGGGAATGAAGCAAGGCTAACGAGTAGAAAATTTTGCGACCAACGCCATAGACTTTTCAGGTTTTGTGGTCAGGCAATGCTGCCTACTGTCGGCCCATCTACGGTACAAGGCCCAATTGCAGTTTGGAACATAATGGGCCTTACTTGGGCCAATGAAACGGTAGATACAAGCTATATATCTCCATTGCCTAAAAAAAACTATATATATCTCCAAAGGCGCATTTCATTTTTTTATACACTATCCTAAATACTTGTATTTAAAAATTCCCTTAATATTGTATAGTAAACCCTTTAATTTTTTGTATTATTAAATGATGCTCATCTGTTTATATTTTTTGAACCCCTTAAAAATTTGTTTTTTTCAAACAAGTCAAAAACTATGCCCCAAAAAGATGCATCCATCCACAAGTAACTTAAACTATCATGATAATTCATATTTCTAGTGGTATCAGTGCATCACATTCTCTGGTAGTCTCGTGAAATCTATCCAAAAAACTAAGGGCAAAATTTCTCTTTAAAAAAAAGAAGAAAGCAATATAGGCACTGGACCTATTTTATCAATAATCCATTGATTAGATATATCAGTATTTCGACTAATCTTTCCAGCCATCTTTGGTCGATTTCCTTGAAGCCAGACCTTTCGATGATAGGTTAGGCATTGAATTTGACGGTGTCGATGGCGCCTCCTCATCATCCCAATCATCTCCCCAGTTGTCATCCCACTGGTCAGCCTGATCAGTTTCTTTCTTCCCTCCAATGGAAACCGGTAGCTCTGGTGCGTCAAGCTTCTGGTACGCTGCTAGCCCACTATCTTGCTTGCGGGCCTTTCGAAGTTTGATGCATAAACCCACCAGTCCAAGGAGAACAAATACAGGCACCACCATATAAGTTGAAGTAAGCCTCATTGGTATTACTCGGCCAGCGCTTCTTTTGACTGCAGTGTGAAGATTGATTCTGCAAGTTTCTTCTGCGACTTTGAGAACTATAGTCATGTCCTTCATGGTATCACTTACAGAAACAGTCACCTGTGTCTGATTATATATTTATAACAGAAGAAAAGAAGATCAGCACAACACTCAAAAACGGTATGAACAGAATGTCAAATATCCAGTTTTAGATAAAAGTTCATATGAGTAAAGGTAGCAGTGTTAACACTGCCAACCCAGAGAGACAATGCTAATAAGAAAATACAATACTAGAGCTATGCCTGAATGTAAATCAAAATATGCATACTATAATGCAATTCATGCGTGATATACCACTCATGATCAATGATGTCACAACAGACAAACTGAACTTTCTTTCAAGAAATTGGCATGAGCACTGTTTTGAACAGGAATGGGCAAAAAATATTTAACTTGCTGCCAGGCTGTGCGAGGGAAAGTGCAACACTCATAAGCTTTTTGGACAAACTTCAACAGCATAATTGAAAAGAAAAGGGCATTTCTTCTGAAATACTCCACGCAAAAGCAAAATACTGAGACATTTCATATGAAAATATTAAGCCGCAAAAACCATAAATAAATATGGTCCACGTTATTATACCTCATTGACCGTTTGCTTCAACATGAACTGTATCTTCAGCTAAAATGACATAATCTGGAGCCATTATGCTAACATCAAGTGGGTTTATGCCTTTGTTGTCCATCAAAAGGGATAAAGCTGACGAATCTGGTTTCAACTGTAATAAGTTAGATATCTGCAAAGGGTTCGAAAGAACTACGCGGAGTACATGTAAAAAACTTTAGAGAGCTCAGAATGAAGAAATATCTTGGCCGAACCCATTGTCTCCACCCCGTGGAACTAGGGTCATCAATTAGCAGCCCTAATTTTGGCTACATATTGACAGTAAGCTAAACTATAATTGGCAACCTCTTACTTGATAGTTGTTTCAGGGTTACTCTCATTGAGAGAGGATGACACTTGGAGAGTTGGGGCAATTTTCGTTGGTTTATTTCTCACACAATGGCATACCAACCTGAGGGGTTGGGGTTACATACTTATAGGCTGCTAGCCAGCCACGAATATGCTAGATGCTAGTCTAAAAGCTAGTCAAGGGTGGTGCTATCCTAACTGCCAGTCCTTCTAACTGCCAGTCCTTGATGCTCTATCCTAACTGCAACCTGTCCTTGACACAAGGACCATGTGCTCTGCAGCCCCACAAAGACCACAGACCAAAGACTATAGTACAGAGACTTATCCATCATTACTGTCATGCGAAACCACTTGTGTCAACTGTCGAATTCCAACACTACCAAATTATGGTACCGCCAACTGTGGCAAGGTGAAACCAAATTACAGTGCAAATATGTATCGAGCAAATTGAACCATGTGCTTTTTTTTCCAGCTGAGGTAGATCTAAATTTTTGCTTAGTGGCACCTCCAATTAAATCAAACTGTCAGTTGAGTGACAACAAAAGACAGTTGGCAAAGCTCTATATAGCATGGTTAACCAAGTTTCGTATGCCCAACGTGGCAACATGGATGACCCCAACAGTTATATCTTCTGATGGTAATTTTGGAAGCATAACTGACTACTTTTGAACATCACACTGATAGTTAATGAACATTTTTTTAGTTTAACTGCCATAAGACCATGGCAAGCATCCAGCAGGTCTCTATGCATGACAGAAGCAAGATAAGGGACTACTCAGTACTTGCAACCAGAGAGTAAAGAAGATTACTGGAAAATCACCTCCAGAGACTTTCAAGCAGGCGATGAACTTCTTAGTTTCAATGAGACATCTGTGGGATGGATCACACTCGCCGATAAGAGGATCCTGCAAAAAGTCCGTCGATGATATTGTTGTCGTGTTGTTACCTTTGCCATTTCGCTTCTCTGATGGCTCATCTCTTCCCGTGCTAGTCCCTTCTTCCATGGAATTACTCGTCTTATTATTCTCAGCAATGACGTTCTCGAGTCCCCCTTCCTCGTTTACTTTGTGTCCCATGTTAGGATTCGTCTCACCATTCTGCCCTGTTTTGCCAGCGCCTGAATCTGCTACAGCGCTAGTACCATTGCTTGTCCCTGCTGGTAGGGCACCAGTGCTATCCTGAATTTCAAGAGAAATCGTGTCAAAGAAAGAAAAATAGAGTATCACTGTTGGTGTAATGACTTTAACTGTCTCAACTTAAATTTGCATGGAAAGTGCTTCACTGGATCGCCAGTGTAATGATTAGTAACTGTCTGAAATTAAGTTCTCATGCAGCTGCGTGGCTACTTCCTCATTCAGTCCAAACATGTCTACCAACACAATTTGATCTAGTATTTATGCAGCATTTCTATTTTAGAGACAACACCGCGTTGAAGCTCGCCCTCTAAACATAGCGACCAGGATATGTATGTACGCGAGATGAAATCGAGCTCTCTGCGTTCTCACATCACGGAAACAGAGCTCCAGATCGCGTGCACTCACTGTAAGACACACGATGCAGTGCAGGGGACAGTGCCCTGCTCAGAGTGAAAAGAGAGACGGAGCCAGCCGAGCTAGCGACTCTGCTCTAATGGTTTGAGGGAGGGAGGGAACCCTGACCTCTGCCGCTGCTGCTGCGACGGCGGCGACCGAGAAGGCGAGCAGGAGGAGGAGCGCCGCTCCCCGCCGCATCACCGCGGGCTGCTTGCACCGGCGGCCCGATGGCCGGGCTGGAGATCTGGACTCTGGAGTCGGGGCGCTCGGTGGAGACGGCGAGAATCCACGGGAGGAGACCCGAGGGGAACTAGACGGCAACTCGAGGACACGAGGGGGAATAATACTGGGGATTGAAAATAAACACGCGAAAAGAAAAGAAAAGAAGATGTAGGCGGCCGGCCGGCAGGCAGGAAGCGTTGGCAATTTGGCATGTGGCACGCTGCGATGAAGCTTGGTTGAGTCGCACGGGCTAGGGCCTCTTTGTTTGCGCTGTGGCTTTAGCTTCTACGTACTGTTTTTGGTCACTAGAATCACAAGCTTAGCCAAATATCAAATATTTAGAGCATCTTCGTTCGGGACGCGACAGAAATCGGCGAAAATGGTTCGGCGCGGCCCATTTTATATCCGGCACACTCACCCTACGCCCTCCTCTTGGTGAGTCCTCGGGCGGCCCCGGACGCAACGGCGTGCGTCGCCACGTAGGACTCCGACGTGTGGGCCACGGCTGTCATTGAGACACGAGGCTGAGCGCGGCCTGGTCAGCCTTTATTAATGGCGGGCGGAATCTCGGTTTCCCAACCGGGCGCAGCGACGCGTCGCTTCACCTCTCTGCGGTGAGGAAGCGTCTGCGCCACGGCGGCGTCAATGCAAGCGAGCGCGCCTTTTGAAGTGTCGTCGTAAATGATGTGGCAGGCGGGCCGTTGGCTAGCCGGAGTTATGGCGAGCTCATATGTTCGCCTCCCCGACCTTTATATAGAGCGGGCTCCTCGCCGTCTCCAGCACGTCTCCTCTCCGCTCTCTCTATCCACAACCTATCCATGGCCCCTCCCCGGCGCGAGTACGGTGTTCCCTTGATGGAGGAAGACTTTCGCGTCTCCAGGCGGCGACGTCGGCCCGGAGGATCCGCCGGCGCGATCAAGCTATGAAAAACCATTTGCGCGACGCTCGCCTCCGCGCGTTTCGTCCGTTGGCGAACGACCACGAGGCGGGCTCCTCCTCCTCCCGCGCTCCTCCTCCTCCTCCCGCGCTCCTCCTCCTCCTCCCGCGCTCCTCCGCCACCTCCCCCGCCACCTCCTCCTCCACCGGCAGACCTTCTCATGGAGGACGAGGCGTGGGAGCTCATCCGCACCAACACACCGGTGCCGGCGAACTGCCGCCTCCCCGAGTGATGGGTGACGAACCCAGTGCACGTGACGGTTGCCCCTCGGCTAACCGGGCAGGCGCGCCTCGATTACATCGAGAACAGCCAGCAAACCCTCCCGCCGGAGCTCTACGACGACCCTCGGTACGCGACGGACTCGGCGTACTGGGACAGGCAGATCGAGCTGGAGTACACGTACTCAACAACTTTATCGCCGACGAGCCTCCCGCGAGCAGGTTTGACTCCGACGACGACGTCCTCAACACCTCCGACAAGGACTTCGTGGCCGGCATGGAAAGGGAGACGGTTCGCTACGAGGCGGCCGAGTTGGCTCGGCGCGAACGAGAATAATGAGGCCGCGTGCAGCCTCCTCCGCCGCAACCTCAACAAGCAGCGGAGGAGGTTGACGGTGATGATGACGGCTCCGATGACGGGCCGCCGATGCCGGAGTGAGACCCAAGGCACATGTAGCGTGCCATCGAGGCAGACATAGCCTCCACCGCCGCCTGCGTCGCCGCCATCCGCAACCACCGGCTACCTCTACTGCCTCTGCTCCGGCTGCCGCCGGGGTCCTCTGGTTGCCGCCGCGTTGGCCGGCGCCTGCCCGGGCTGCCGGTGCCCGGCCTCTCACCCTACCTACTAGATTTAGGTCTAGATTTTAGTTTGCATGAATTATGTTAGTTTTCAATGAATTTTCAATGAAATGTAAGCACTTTCCTATCAAATTTTGAATTTGAATAATATTTGGGCGCCGCGAGTGGGGAGCGACGGCGCCCAAAGACAGCAGGTAGTCCGGACGGCGCCCAAATGGCCCGTCCGAAATGCCTCTGGGCGGCCATTTGGGCGCCGTGAGTGGAAATGCTCTTACAACCGGACTTATTTAATCACTTGTCCAATTCGCACTGCAAGCCCAAAAGCTGGTCCGGACTCCCGCAATTCCCGTAGATTGTTGCTTGAAAATTGAATCGGTATACGAAACTACCCTTCAAGTTCGAGTTATCTACAACGAATCCTGATCGCTGCTCGCGGGGTTTTAGATCTACCACAGAATTTAGTATCTGTTATGTACTCTACTAAATTGCTGCAAACTCTTAAGCACTAATTGTGACTCAAAATTACTTTCAACCAAATCTGCCCCTCCTCAAAAAAGGTTCAAAAAGGTGTGTTTGAGTGTTCTAATATAAGCCATTTCGAACGGCGGATTCAGAATCTCAGATGTTCAGAGACATCAGAAACGTCGACGCAAATGGCATATTCTGTGCCTATGGATAATTTCATAGTGTCCAAAAATGCAATAAACATTTATTTAAATGGTTTATTTCATATGACTTGGCAGCTTTTGCGTTTCACGGCCTCAGATAAGGCAAAGTGAAATTACGTGATTATATGTTGAAATAAGCCAATATGAATGACGTTTGGTAGGGTTAGATCCGGTTGAAAGTTTTCTCAGAGGCATATAGTGTCTAATAGTTTTGGCAAAAGGCCATTTAGAACAACCGATACCATAATTTATATATGACAAAAAATGAATATGGTAGAGGAGAACACGAGCATGAGGAACATGGGAACTTTTCTGTGGTAGAGGAGAACACAGGGTAGAAGTAACATGAGGGAGAGAGTTTGGTTGAACCAAACCACAAAGATGGACGTCAAAGTGCACGCTTTGAGCTCACGAGCGACATCGTCGAGATATTGCATTTTCTAGTGGCCCAATGGTCACTAAACTTCTCCAAGGGGTGTCTAGGGTCTTCAAGGGTCTACGTAAACAAGAATTATGCTGAAAGATTGAAGATCGCAATGCAAAGTTTTCCAAAAATCAACAATGACAAAGGATTCGATGAAACGACTGAGGACTTCCACTATCCATAAATTCCCATTAAACCCCAGTAGGTTTCGTTTCCTGTAAAGGGATGGCTTGCAAAGTTTGAGATCAATTGGGTTATGTTCATAGGATTATCAAAATGGGTTCAAAAGATGACCAAATTGCATGGTCATGTGTCTCAACTAACAGAACATTACTTGCCATGTTGTGTCTAGGAAAGGTTTGGGCTATGCAGCCAAGTTTGACACCAAGGCAAGTCTTGTAGTTTTGGTTTTTGCCATATGATCATAAGAGGCCAATTTGCAAGAGTTGCATTTGAGTTCCTTTCATACTATATTGGGGTTATCTCTCCCGCATTGGGTGTACATTTGAAGGCTGGCCACTATGAGTAGGTTTCAGGACTAGGAGAAATGTCTAGGCCTAGGTTTGCTTTGTGGTTGCAAGTTGACAAGTTTTGGGGCTTACACATGAAGTACTAGATAGTTTGCTCAGAAATATTTCCCTCCAACATGAAAGTTGTTGTGAATGGTCTCAAAATCGTAAAACTGGATTGTCCGACAGTTTCGGAGGTACATAGGTTGGCCAAAATGGTTTGTTAACAAACAGGGCATAGCATAATTTTTTTTAATATTGCATTGGACTATGCAATATTTTCATGGGCATACTTTATAGGTAGCTGGGAGTCTCTAAGATTTTGGATAGGCTTTATCAGCTAACAAAATAGGGGTCCCTTTATAAAGGGGAATAGACTTCAATAAATCCAATATTTAGGCTTTAAGTTTTATAGCGATAAAATCTAGATACAAGGCCTAACACTATACCTAGCCATGGGCCGGGCGGGGCCTATCAAAGCCCACGGTCGAAATCTTAGGCCCAGGCCCATCTGACCTTCGGGCCTATATTTCAGGCCCAGACCCTCCCATGACTAAAAAATCCCATCGGTCTTTCGGGCCTTGGGTCGAGCCTCTTCCTTAAAACGCCAATATGGAAAGCCCATGCACATGCGACCTTCGAGCTTAAATCTCAGGCCCAGCCCATGGAAAAGCCCAGACCCTTGATTTTCGGGCCAGGTTTCCCATGTCTAGATATACCTAACACCAATGAAAGAATATAATTTTGAGCTAGAAGGGAAAATGTTATCTAGGGTAGGGTTAAGACGCTAGTTCACATTAAAAAGTGATCTTACGTTAGTTTCAGCGTCCACAACATCCTACCGAAAGAACAATATCAACTATGTTAGAGCTGTTTTTGGTTTCTAATTTTTGCAAACATAATAGACATATTTTTGTTTACTTCCCTCAATTAAAAGCCAAAAAATTAAATCGTAGTCAGTGTTGCACAAGTGCTGCTACGGAGCAATTATGATTAAAATGCTCTCATATTACCTCTTTACAGCCTGATTTCAGCAACATAATTAATGTAAAAATAGGTTCACAACTTTTCTACAATAAATCTTCAAATCTACAATGTACATCAACAGAGTTGTAGCAAATACACCTTGTCTATGTAGTACTCTATATAGTTATGCAACAGTAGATTTAAGCAAACCACGAACATCAAATGTCGCAATTAAATTTGTGCGGAACTAGGGTTTGCAGGGCAGTACGTCTAGTAGAGCCAACTTGTGCAGATGTTCCAAAGATGACAGGCGGGTTCCGAAACCTCGCCAACATCTCCGGTGTGAAGGCCGCGGTTGAGAGCGGAATGGGAGAAACTAGTCAAGGCGGTAGTGGAGGCTGCCTTGCAACCGGCGGCGCATCCCCCCCCCCCCCCCCGAAGGTTACATGATGTTGCGGAGGAGGTGCGCCATCGCCTCTCCTTTCCAAGGTGCGGCGGTGCTTCAAGATTTCTCCGAAGGTACCTCCTATCGGCGGTGTCGTGTCCCCAGCGTTCATACGTTGTCATGACAGGCCGTGCAGGGAGGGAAATGTGGAATATTGTTTTGGTCGGCGGCATCGCGTCCCCAGCGTCTGTATCCTGTCATGGCAGCCCATGCGGGAAGGGAAATGTGGAATTATTGTGTTGCCAGATACCAGTTTGTTGCAAAGTGGTTGGTGGCGGACTGGCGGGGTGGCCACTGTGGGTAAATAGACCCTATGCGACATTGTTTCGCATAATCGCTCAAAATGCAACGTCGTTCGCTGGAATAGCTCTCGTGCGACGCCGTCTGGTGGCTGAAATAGCTCTCGTGCGACAGCGGGGCTTAACCGCAAGAGACAGGTTAGGATTGGAATTATGTGAGCCTGGTGGGACCTCCACTTATCCACATCAGCACAGGACCCACAGGAGCACCTCCGAGCGCGGGACCCACCTCTTGTCCACGTCAGCAAATGTTAACATGCCATATATGGGCCATTTTCATTCATATTTAGGGGGGTGGGCGACAAACGGCCATTTTATATAGTACTTCTAATAATAACAAAATATAAAAACTAAAAATTTTGCCCTTCGGTTGGCGGCGATGGTGCGGCGGCGGTGTCGTCAATCTACGGATTGACACCGAGGTCCTCCTGCTCTACGATGCGGAGGACGGCCACGGTGACCTCCCGCGCGTCCACCGCCACACGAAAGCGCTGCTCGGCGCCCTCCTCGCCGGCCTTGAACGCCTCCTCCGCAGCGGCCAGCTCGGCGTCGGCGTCGTCCACCCTCTTCCATGCTGGCAACACGATGTCAAGGAGGACGCGGAAGCTGCAGGTGCCGGTGCGGCTGCCGCGCGTGACGCGGCACCCGCCCGACGGAATCGGCGGCAAATCGTCCGGAAGGACGAACTCTTCGTCGTCCTCCTCCGCCGGCAAATCGTCCGGCTCAGGCTCCCGCTTCGGCTCCGGTGCCGGCCGCTTCTTTCGCTCCTTCCGCTCCTCGTCGGAGCGGTTACCGCCACCGGAATTTGAACCCCCCTCCTAAACATTGTGGCTACGCGGAGCTGGATCTGCAGCTGGAGGTGGATTGGTCGCCGGCGGCGAGCAAGTGGGAGCAGCGAGTGAGTGGGGAAAAATAGCTAGGGCACGACACTTTTGGGTGGATAAGATGGGGTAAAGAAGGGGAACGACGTGGCGTTGGGCCATGGTATTGGGCCATGGCGAGGCGTTTGTGCCTTAGATGGTTGGGACGTGCCGTTCGGCCGTGGCGAGGCGGTGAGAATAGAAAAAAACACCATTTGGGCCGTGGCCAATGCGTGTTTGACATATACAAAAAACAAAACTAAAAAAAACTTGTGCACTTGCGGTTTAGCATAACTAATTCAAAAACATTCAAAATATATTTCATGTTCATGTATTAAACTTGTTCATGTTCATGTATTAAACTTGTTTCATGTGCACACTTTCAAATGAGTTCAAACTTAGGTTTGACCTAAATCAAAATAATCATAAAATATTCAAAAAACATCAAAAAATGGAAAACCAGTGCACATGTTCTTAGTTTGTCATATACTAACAACTCCAATTGATAAACAAGGTCTAGATACATTCAAACAAAATATGCTTGAATGTGGTGTGAAATCTCAAATCTCAAACTATGAACTCTCATGTGTGAAGAGATGTGGTTTTGGATTTGCAACATGAAATTTTCCAAAAACTCACCAAAGCTTCATTTTGGAGTGACTAAGAAGGATATAAGAAGACCATGCGCACTGGTTTTTCATTTTTTGATTTTTTTGAATTTTTTATACTCATTTCAAATTTGGTCAAACCTAACTTTGACCAAATTTAAACATGTTCAGAACATGAAAATGAAAAAGTCTACATGGTCTTCTTATAGATAGAAAACAATTTGCAATGATTTCCAAACTATAAACTTGTTTGTTCTAACTTGGTCGTCAATCCGAGACTTCATGAAAAAAGTGCTAAAAAGGAGCTCCAAAGGTAGGGTAAACGACCTCATTTCTAAGCAAGCTATTTTCGACCTTGTCTAAATCAGACAAAAAACTGTTCTACGAATCTATTATGTATATAAGAAGACCATGTGCACTGGTTTTTTCATTTTTTTGATTTTTTTTGAATTTTCTATACTCATTTCAAATTTGGTCTAACCTAACTTTGACCAGCATTTAAACAAGTTCAGAACACGAAAATGAAAAAGTGAGCCTGGATCCCTCTTAGTCACTCCAAAATGGAGCTTTGGTGTGTTTTTTTTGGGAAATTTCGTGTTTCAAATCCAAAACCTCCTCACTTCACTCTTGATTTCATATGACAAAGTGTGAGATATCACATTGTTTATGTGCATTTCTTCGTTTGAATACATGCTGACCTTGTTTATCAATTTGAATAGTTAGTATATGTCATATGAAGACCATGTGCACTGGTTTTTTCATTTTTTGATTTTTTTTGAATTTTCTATGCTCATTTCAAATTTGGTCAAACCTAACTTTGACCAGCATTTAAACAAGTTCAGAACATGAAAATGAAAAAGTGAGCCTGGATCCTTCTTAGTCACTCCAAAATGGAGCTTTGGTGTATTTTTTGGGAAATTCCGTGTTTCAAATCCAAAACCTCCTCACTTCACTCTTGATTTCATATGACAAAGTGTGAGATATCACATTGTTTATGTGCATTTCTTCGTTTGAATACATGATGACCTTGTTTATCAACTTGAATAGTTAGTATATGTCATATGAAGACCATGTGCACTGGTTTTTTCATTTTTTGATTTTTTTTGAATTTTCTATACTCATTTCAAATTTGGTCAAACCTTCTAGAAGGAATCTGCGGGCACCGTCCGATCTAACCCAAGCCTTCTAGAAGGAAATTGCAGCCATCCGATGCAACATTCTAGAAGGAATCTGCGCGATCCGCGAGAGGCCGTATACTGCAATCTGATTGGCTAGACTAGTTTTTTTTTCTGAACTCGGATTGGGTCGGACTGTTGGGCCGTGTCAATTCCAAGTGTGGGCCCGGGATGCGAGCACGTTGGCATGCATGCGCGGGAAACGACGGCGTTTGCATGCATGCGCGCCTCCTTGGAAGTTTCCCGTCGACGGTGCACTTTGGAAATTGAACAAGCCGCCGTTTTGATTGTGCTGCGTTGATTCATACGTGAATTTAATCACTGGCGCCACCCGCCGGCCTCCCTCTCCGCCCTATATAAACCTACACTAATCCATGGCCTTAAGCACACATAAACTCTCTCTCTCTCGATCCCTCTCTTGTATTCCAATGGAGCCACTCGCGCGCGTACCTCCGTCTCGGTTGTACTACTTCACCAAAGAAGACATGGACTCAATGTATGGGTCACCCTCTGTGCATATCGCATGGAGAGGTGGATCCGCGACGTGAAGAATTTCTATCTCGACGCCGCACCGATCAAGTGCGTTGGACTCGACTGCGAGTTCACCGACTCTCTCCCGGGTCGACAGAGGGATCTTCCACCCGAGAAAAGACAGCGCGCCGCCGTCCTTCAACTCTCGGTGGCGTCCGAGACCCTTGTCTTCCAGATCTGAAGGCTGATAGGGTGCCGCAGCTCCTCGTGGATTTCTTAGGTGATGAGACCATCAAATTCTATGGCGTGGCTATCCACAATGACTTGCGGATGCTGCGCCCCTACGGAATTGTTAATCCGTCCGTGGTCGACCACCAAAGCGATTGGCGGAACCCAACCAGCAATCCTACTCCTAGTCTCTATGCTCTCTCCAATGCTATCGTTGGGACAAAGCTTGAGAACAAGAAGAAGGACAAGAAGAAGGGCAAGGAGAAGGGCAAGGAGATGGGCAAGGACAACGACGAAGAAGACCTCCGGTTTCGCGGATGGGGCAACGTTCCATTGAGCTACGATAGAGTCGTGTATGCCGCTCTGGACGCTCGCCTCGGCTACGAGATTGCACAGAGGTGGGAATTTTGTAGATGAAGAAAGTTCCAAGACTTATCTATGTTTTACTTTTATCATGTTTATTTTGTTTTCCGTGTTTTTCTTTGTCGTGTCGTGTCGTGTCCCTGTAATGGTGGCACTCATTTGCATCTAATTATTTATCTAAATTGTGCCCAAAAATGTAGTACAAACATGCGTTTTTAAACCCTAAAACGCAAAAGTGGCTGAAATGGCTCCTACACTTACTGGGCCTAATTAGATATAGTTGGCCCATTCCTCTAACCGACACTGGGCTCCTGGAACTTACTGGGCCAAAACATGAGTTTTTTTCCGTCAAAAAAAATAGACAGAGGAATATTCCGACCGTCGGCGGCGCTCCCCAGCGACGCCGTCCTCTCGGTCGCCCGCGCCCGGCACCTTACTACCAACAGGGGTCGCCGCCCACCTCGCGCGTGGCCGCCTCCAACCCCGTCTCCCGCTCGGCTGATTCCTGCTCACCGCTGCGAGCTCCACCGCCGGCGTTGCTCCACCGCTTGAGAAGAAGGGGGGAAAAGCTCCCGGGGATGGCTCTGTTTTCTATCAGCTGGTGAGGTGGGTCCCACGCTCAGAGGTGCTCATGTGGGTCCTCTGCTGATGTGGATAAGTTGGGGGTCCCACCAGGCACACATAATACCAATCCCTAACCTGTCCCTTGCGGTTAAACCCCACTGTCGCTTAGGAGCTATTCAAACCACGAGATGCGTCGCACCACGGCTATTTCAGCCAACGACGTCGCCTCGTGGACAATTGCCCGGAAAGACGTCGCACATGAGCTATTCACCCGGCCACTGTGGATTCATCGGACAACTTTGGGGATCTTGATGAACGGTTGGGACAAAGATCGATTTTCGGTTTTTTGTCAGCCAACCTATGGTTAGCGTGTGCCTAAGAAAAAAAGGAATTCTAAAAAAAAATCTCTGGCATAAAGACCGATGATGATGTCCTATATGACGTCACTCGCCTTCTAGAAGGCGACGTACAAACGTTCCTGCATGGCTTGCCCCAGCGTGGCGCCATTTCTTAGGAAGTCGATCCCAAGATGTACCTGTACGCGAACAAGGGGAAAATGAGATCTAGAGAAAATTTAAACGTTCAAAAGTACCATTCGCCCCTGATGCGTCGCTCGCGGGTCGCGGTAACGAACGAAACCAACGTAACAACCTTGCCGCCGCGCCAGAAACAAGACCAACTGCCCGTCATCCCTTGCCGCCAACAATCCATCTACATACATACTCCTACGTACATGCGTCGTCTCTCGCAGCCCTAGCGAGCAAGCAAGGCGCCGCTCTGCACGCACGCACTCGCGCGGCGGCCTGCGGCCATGGTTCACCACCTGCCCCATGACCCTCTGGTTCCAGGGATGCTGCCGGTGCTTACCCGCGTGCTCGCCGTCGGCGACACCGCCAGGCTAGCCCTCCTGGTCCCGAACCGTCACCTGCGAGGCTACCAAGGTACGCACATACTACTGCGACCTGCAGCGTTCGCTAGCTCGATTGCTGGCGATCCACCTCGGTCGAGGTTCTTCGTTGCTAATTCGTACGCTGCGTTGTGATTTTAATGCTGTCTGCTCGCTCGCTTGCTTGCAGCTGTTGACGACTAGCACCGATCCGGCGGCGGCCATGGCAGGGCTGCGCCTGCAGGGCGGCCAGGGTTTCAACTTCGACGTCGTGATGGTCGACATAACCTCGGAATACCCAGGCCGCGGCGCCGCCCTCAAGCTCTTTGAGTTTGCCGTCCGCGAGCCACAGCTTTGCGCATACGGTAATATTGCTACACTAGTAGAAATAGAGTCATTGGTGCGCCCCTTTAGTACCAGTTGCAACAAAAACCGGTACTAAAGGGGGCATTAGCA
Organism: Poa pratensis; assembly: GCA_947311845.1. Lineage (NCBI taxonomy): Eukaryota > Viridiplantae > Streptophyta > Magnoliopsida > Poales > Poaceae > Poa > Poa pratensis. The sequence goes on from CAMZMU010000060.1 coordinate 50,628,903, forward strand.
CCGGTTGTGCTTGGACGCCAGCAAGGCCCCGCGGCGAGGACCTTTAGTACCGGTTGATATTAACAACCGGTACTAAATGACAGCTTTTAGTACCGGTTGTTAATACCAACCGGTACTAAAAGGTGCAGACCCGCAGGCCGCGGTCAGTGGCCCCACGGCAGGCCCTTTAGTACCGGTTGGTAAATAAAACCGGTACTAAAGGTCCTGCCTATATCTTCCACCCCGAGCCAGCTCCATTTTGGAGCAACTCGACCCCAACCCATTTTTTCTCTCTCCCAAGCTCTAGTTCACCCATTTTTTCTCCAACATTTGTCAAGATTGGTGGCACCCTATACAAGGGTTAGCAACTTCTTCATCTTCTCTTCCGGCTTTTCAAGTTTAGCTCATTTTCGTGCAAGTTTAGCAAGTTTGATTTTGGTTGTGCTTGCAAGGTGTTTGATGAAATGACTAAGTTAGGGATTTCATTTGTTTTATATGCATTTTGAGCTCAAATTGAAGTATAATTTATGGTTTTATATAGTGTCGTCCCGTCCCCTGATCCTCACCGCCGTCGATCGCCCGCGCCGCTCCGTCGCCGACACCACCTCGGTGAGCCTCTTTTTTATCTTTTATTTTAAAAATTGTTAGTTATATGATTTAAATGCATAATTATTTCTTGTATAATTTTCTTATGTTTTTTTATATATGTATAGTGTCATGGTTTTGATATCCGTCCCCTTCGGCCCTCGTCCGGTCTATGATTCGGATGTGGTATATCTTTTTAACTATTTATTTTGTTTCGTGTTTATAACAATCATGCCGACCAACTTGACGTAGATATATTTTTATTTAGGAGGTAGTTGAACCGGAAATTCCGGCCGACCCTATTGTCGAGTATTTTAAAAAAGAAAACGACGATTTGAGAGCAAAATTGAAGATAAGTGAAGATCTTCGTCTCCAATGCCTAGAAGAGAAGATGGAATTGGACTTGAAGATTGCCGACATCGTTGATGCTCACGGGGTCGAGCTTGCCGACGTCGTCACTGCTCACGAGAGGAAGATGGATGCAATGCGCGCCAAGCTTAAAAAGATTAGAAAATATGCCATTAGTCAAGAGGCTTGGTATCATTATGCTGTTGGTTCAATAGTTACCTTGGTTGCGATTCTGATCGCATTTGTTGTTGGATTTAAATTCTTTAGATAGTTGTATGTTAGTTTCGATTGATGTATGTTTCGTGAGAACTATGTATTACATTTGGGCACTACTCTACTTTGATTTTAATGTGATGAACTTGTATAAATTAATTTGGTCACGTATCTCTATTCATTATTTAGCTGGTGTAATGGTTTTTGATATATTTATGTAATGCAGATGAGCCGAGAATGGATGTACGGTGATCGACGCTGTCCCGAGTTCATTGATGGCATGCATCGTTTTCTCGATGTGGTTAAGTTAAACAAGCTGAAGAATGGTTTTATGATTTGTCCATGTGATGAATGTCGGAATAACAGGAATTACCCGAGCGTAAGAACCATACACTCCCACTTGTTGCGACAAGGCTTCATGCCCAATTATTTTTGTTGGACCAAGCACGGAGAAAGAGGGGTTATAATGGAAAACCCTGAAGAAGAGGATGATGACAACTATCCCGTGTTCTCTGATGAACACGGTGATACTACAATGGGGGAAGAGCATGAGGTCATTGTTGATCAGTCCGACGATGATGATCTTCGTCAGGTCATTCGTGATGAACAGATGAACTGCGTAACTGAAAACGAGTGGTCGAAGCTGGAGCGCATGTTAGAGGATCACAAAAAACCGTTGTACCCAAATTGTGAAGATGACCAGAAAAAGCTAGGTACCACCCTGGAATTGCTGCAGTGGAAGGCAAAGAATGGAATATCTGACAAGGCATTTCAAGAGTTGCTACAAATATTTAAGAAGAATCTTCCGAGGAATAATGAAATGCCCCACAGCACGTACGAAGCAAAGAAGATTGTCTGCCCTCTAGGATTAGAGGTGCAGAAGATACATGCATGCATCAATGACTGCATCCTCTACCGCGGTGAGAAGTACGAGAATTTGAATGCATGCCCGATATGCGGTGCATTGCGGTATAAGATCGCGCGAGATGACCCAGGTGATATTGAGGGCGAGCCGAGCCCCAGGAAGAGGGTTCCCGCGAAGGTGATGTGGTATGCTCCTATAATACCACGGTTGAAACGTTTGTTCCGAAACAAAGAGCATGCCAAGTTGTTGCGATGGCACAAAGAAGACCGTAAGGAAGACGAGATGCTCAGACACCCCGCTGATGGGTCTCAGTGGAGAAAAATCGACAGTGCGTTTGGGGATTTTGCAGCTGACGCAAGGAACTTAAGGTTTGGTCTAAGTACAGATGGCTTGAATCCGTTTGGGGAGCAGAGCAGCAGTCATAGCACCTGGCCCGTGACTCTATGTATCTATAACCTTCCCCTTGGTTGTGCATGAAGCAAAAGTATATTATGATGCCAGTGCTTATCCAAGGACCGAAACAACCCGGCAACGACATTGATGTGTATCTGAGGCCATTAGTTGACGAACTTTTACAGTTGTGGTCTGACGAAGGTGTACGTGTGTGGGATGAGTACAAACAAGAGGAATTTCCCCTACGAGCGTTGCTGTTTGTAACCATCAATGATTGGCCTGCTCTTAGTAACATTTCAGGACAGTCGAACAAGGGATACAATGCATGCACGCACTGTTTAGATAAGACTGACAGTGCATATATAGGTAACAAGATTGTGTACATGGGGCATCGTCAGTTTCTTCCAACCGGCATCACGTAAGAAACGGAGGCAAGCACTTCAAAGGTTTGGCAGATATCCGGACGAAGCCTACACGCCGTGATGGTGATGTTGTATATGGCATGGTCAAGGATTTGGAAGTAATATTTGGAAAGGGTCCTGGCAGTCTAAATGTTCCGAAAGACGCAAACAAGCGCGTACCCTTGTGGAAAAAGAAATCTATATTTTGGGATTTACCCTATTGGGAAATCCTAGAGGTTCGCTCTGCAATCGACGTGATGCACGTGACGAAAAATCTTTGCGTGAACCTGCTAAACTTCTTAGGCGTGTATGGGAAGACGAAAGATACAGCGGATGCACGGCAGGACCAGCAAAGTACGCACCACGGAAGAGACAACCTGAATTCAGAGAAGTATCAAGGTACTTCCAGCTACGCTCTTACCAAAGAAGAGAAGGAGATCTTTTTTCAAGTCCTGAGCAGTATCAAGGTCCCGTCTGGCTACTCGTCGAATATAAAGGGAATAATAAACATGGCAGAGAAAAAGTTCCAAAACCTGAAGTCTCATGACTGCCACGTGATTATGACACAATTACTTCCTGTTGCATTGAGGGGGCTTCTACCGGAAAACGTTCGAGTACCCATTGTCAAGCTATGTGCATTCCTGAATGCAATTTCTCAGAAGGTAATTGATCCAGCAACTCTACCAAGTTTACAGACGGGTGTGGTCCAATGTCTTGTCAGCTTTGAGTTGGTGTTTCCACCGGCCTTCTTCAATATTATGACGCACCTCATAGTTCACCTAGTCGAAGAGATTTCCATTCTCGGTCCTGTATTTCTACACAACATGTTCCCCTTTGAGAGGTTCATGGGAGTCTTAAAGAAATACGTTCATAACCGTGCTAGGCCAGAAGGAAGCATGTCCAAGGGCTATGGAACAGAGGAGGTCATTGAGTTCTGTGTTGACTTTCTTCCAGATCTTAAGCCCATCGGTGTTCCTCAATCACGCCATGAGGGGAGACTGCGTGGAAAAGGCACGCTAGGAAAGAAAGCAACAAGAAGTATGGACGGGCATTCTTTCACTCAAGCACACTACACAGTTCTACAAAATTCCAGATTGGTGGCTCCGTATATCGTGGAACACATGGATATTTTACGCTCAGAATACCCGGAGAAGACTGACTTCTGGATTAAAGAAAAACACGTGGATACTTTCGGCAGTTGGTTGCGTACACATCTCATTAATGACAACACTGTTGGACAAGAGCTATACTTGTTGGCCAAGACACCATCTTCGACTATATTGACTTTCCAAGGGTACGAGATAAATGGGAATACATTTTACACGGAAACCCAAGACAAAAAGAGCACTAACCAAAACAGTGGTGTCCGCTTTGATGCAACAAACGATGATGGAACAAAGGACACATATTATGGTTGCATACAGCAGATATGGGAACTTGACTATGGACCTTATTTTAAGATCCCTTTGTTTCAGTGCAAATGGGTTAACCTGTCATGCGGGGTAGAGATAGACAAGCGGTACGGAATGACTACAGTGGATCTCAAAAATCTTGCGTACAAAACCGAGCCATTCGTCCTAGCCAATGATGTGGCTCAGGTTTTCTATGTGAAGGACATGTCTTCCAGACCGAAAAAAAGAAAAGATAAGCAAGCCGGTACATCATACAATGAGCCAAAGCGCCACATAGTTCTTTCAGGAAAAAGAAACATCGTGGGAGTGGAGGACAAGACAGACATGTCAGAAGATTACAATAAGTTTGCTGAAATTCCGCCCTTCAAAGTGAAAACTGACCCAAGCACCGTGTTAAATGATGAAGATTGTCCATGGCTACGACGCAATCAGAAGAAAGGGACACACAAGAAGAAAAAGTGAACACTAGATAGGGATGTTGTTGCTGATGTGTAATAATGTATTAAACCTTTTATGTAACTATGTCCTGAAAACTCAGAAGAGAGATCTAAACACTATGTCAATCAGCTGCAGTTTTACCAACACAATCGCGTGGTCGTGAGACGGCAAATCGGCCTTCGATCCAGAGAGCGGCAAGACGTCTCTGATGATTTGCAACAAGTGTTGGGGATGTTGCTAATCATCAGAGCGTCTTGCCGCTGCTTGGATCCGACCAAACGGTTGCAGGACGTAGCTAGGGAACCCGAATGTTTTGTGTTTGAGCGCCACTTCGATCCAAGCAGCGGTAAGACGTCTCTGATGATCTACAACCGTCCGGCAAGACATCTCTGATGATCTGCAACCGTTTGGAACGGTCGCAGGTCATCAGAGACGTCTTGCCGCTGGTTGCCCAAAGATGCCTCTCCGAGTGACGCTGGAATGTTTTGTGTGAGTGAGTGAGTGACGCTGAAATTCCGGGAGGTGAGCTATATATAGGGTACGTGTGCGCTGGAAGGAAACACACGATCCGTGTGCTTCTTCCTGATCCAAGGGCTCACAAGCGCTGGAAGGAAACACACCGCTGATCCAACGGCTCCCAAGCGCTGGAAGGAAACACACGATCCGTGTGCTTCTTTCTGATCCAAGGGCTCACAAGCGCTGGAAGGAAACACACCGCTGATCCAACGGCTCCCAAGCGCTGAAAGGAAACACACGATCCGTGTGCTTCTTCCTGATCCAAGAGCTCACAAGCGCTGGAAAGAAACACACTGCTTGATCCAACGGCTCCCAAGCGCTGGAAGGAAATACACGATCCGTGTACTTCTTCCTGATGCAGAGAAGTTTGACAGAAAAGTTACGAATAGTCCGTTCTATCGAACTGAAGCTGACTGTGATTCGTACGGTCGTTCCTGTCTCTGGGTAGTTGACAGCGATGATGACGACGATTTCATGCCGTCGTCAAAGGAAAGGAGGGTTGAAGCACTGAGCAAGAAGGCTGAAGCTTCGTCCAAGGGTAAAGGCAAGAAGGCAGAATCTTCGTCAAAGGGCAAGGATGGCAACATGGCGGATGGTGCAGGCTGCATCGATGGGAGATAGGTAGAGTCTTTGTTTTACTTGTGTTGTATCGTAATTTCAAGTTGTACCTTAATTTAGAACTAGTGAAGAGAAAGAAAGAAAAAAAAATAAGACGGTTGGCCGGCTTTTGGAGGTGGTTTGGCCTGCTCCCGGCGGTGGTTGTCGGTTGGCGTGCTCGCCTGAAGAGAAAGAAAGTTGGTATAAAAAACAAAAAAGAAAGTAAATAGAAACCAAATAGATATAAAAAACAGAAAACAAAAGAAAGAAAGAAAAACTAGAGATTTTTTTTTAAAAAAAAGCCCATTAGTACCGGTTGTAAAGTACAACCGGTACTAAAGGGTTGGGCTTCGCGCGGGAATTTTCGCCGCGGCCCAAAAGGCACCTTTAGCACCGGTTGTACTCTACAACCGGTACTAAAGACCCTTTAGTACCGGTTGTAGAGCACAACCGGTGTTAAAGGGTGTTTGGCTGCAGTTAAGGCAGGGGATCGACGAATCGATCCCCAAATTTGCCTAAGTGTTCCTCTCGACGACGACGACGCCTCCTCGCTCCTCGACGCCGGTGAAGCCCTGCCGCGCTCCGGCGAAGCTCCGCCGCGCTCCGGTCGGCCTCCGCCGCGCCCCCGCCGTCGCCGCGTCCTTCGTCGCCGTCGCCGCGTCCTCCACGCACGGCCGCGTCCTCCACGTACGCACGGCCGCGCCCCCGCCGTACGTCGCCGTGCGTCCATCGACGCCGGCCACGCCCCCGCCGTTGCCGCGTCCTCCCTCGCCGTCGCCGCGTCCTCCATGCACGGCCGCACCCGTGCGCTAACGCCGGCCTGCACCACCGGCGCCTCCGCCTCGCCCGTGGTCCGGCCTCCACGAGGTATGTTTTTTTTATTACTGTTTTTTTTTTGTTCTTACTTTTTTGTATTATTGTTTAAAAATGTAGCAACTTTTTTGTATTACTGTTTAAAAATGTAGCAATTTTTTGTTATTACTTTTCTTATTACTGTTTTTAGTTAAGTTTTAAATTTTGTTTAGCATTTTTAGAAATTTGTAGCAATTTGTAGCAATCTTGCCGCTGGTTGCCCAAAGATGCCTCTCCGAGTGACGCTGAAATGTTTTGTGTGAGTGAGTGAGTGACGCTGAAATTCCGGGAGGTGGGCTATATATAGGGTACGTGTGCGCTGGAAGGAAACACACGATCCGTGTACTTCTTGCTGATCCAAGGGCTCACAAGCGCTGGAAGGAAACACACCGCTGATCCAACGGCTCCCAAGCGCTGGAAGGAAACACACGATCCGTGTGCTTCTTTCTGATCCAAGGGCTCACAAGCGCTGGAAGGAAACACACCGCTGATCCAACGGCTCCCAAGCGCTGAAAGGAAACACACGATCCATGTGCTTCTTCCTGATCCAAGAGCTCACAAGCGCTGGAAAGAAACACACCGCTTGATCCAACGGCTCCCAAGCGTTGGAAGGAAACACACGATCCGTGTGCTTCTTCCTGATGCAGAGAAGTTTGACAGAAAAGTTACGAATAGTCCGTTCTACCGAACTGAAGCTGACCGTGATTCGTACGGTCGTTCCTGTCTCTGGGTAGTTGACAGCGATGATGATGACGATTTCATGCCGTCGTCAAAGGAAAGGAGGGTTGAAGCACTGAGCAAGAAGGCTGAAGCTTCGTCCAAGGGCAAAGGCAAGAAGGCAGAATCTTCGTCAAAGGGCAAGGATGGCAACATGGCGGATGGTGCAGGCTGCATCGATGGGAGATAGGTAGAGTCTTTGTTTTACTTGTGTTGTATCGTAATTTCAAGTTGTACCTTAATTTAGAACTAGTGAAGAGAAAGAAAGAAAAACAAATAAGACGGTTGGCCGGCTTTTGGAGGTGGTGTGGCCTGCTCCCGGCGGTGGTCGTCGGTTGGCGTGCTCGCCTGAAGAGAAAGAAAGTTGGTATAAAAAACAAAAAAGAAAGTAAATAGAAACCAAATAGATATAAAAACAGAAAACAAAAGAAAGAAAGAAAAACTAGATTTTTTTTTAAAAAGCCCATTAGTACCGGTTGTAAAGTACAACCGGTACTAAAGGGTTGGGCTTCGCGCGGGAATTTTCGCCGCGGCCCAAAAGGCACCTTTAGCACCGGTTGTACTCTACAACTGGTACTAAAGACCCTTTAGTACCGGTTGTAGAGCACAACCGGTGTTAAAGGGTGTTTGGCTGCAGTTAAGGCAGGGGATCGACGAATCGATCCCCAAATTCGCCTAAGTGTTCCTCTCGACGACGACGACGCCTCCTCGCTCCTCGACGCCGGCGAAGCCCTGCCGCGCTCCGGCGAAGCTCCGCCGCGCTCCGGTCGGCCTCCGCCACGCCCCCGCCGTCGCCGCGTCCTTCGTCGCCGTCGCCACGTCCTCCACGCACGGCCGCGTCCTCCACGTACGCACGGCCGCGCCCCCGCCGTACGTCGCCGCGCGTCCATCGACGCCGGCCGCGCCCCCGCCGTCGCCGCGTCCTCCCTCGCCGTCGCCGCGTCCTCCACGCACGGCCGCGCCCGTGCGCCAACGCCGGCCTGCACCACCGGCGCCTCCGCCTCGCCCGTGGTCCGGCCTCCACGAGGTATGTTTTTTTTATTACTGTTTTTTTTTTGTTCTTACTTTTTTGTATTATTGTTTAAAAATGTAGCAACTTTTTTGTATTACTGTTTAAAAATGTAGCAATTTTTTGTTATTACTTTTTTTATTACTGTTTTAAGTTAAGTTTTAAATTTTGTTTAGCATTTTTAGAAATTTGTAGCAATTTTTTAGATAGCAAAATATAGATAGCATTTTGTTCATTTTGTAGATAGCAAAATAACAGAAATATAGATAGCTTAAAATGAAAATATAGATAGCATTTTTTGTAATTTAGTACTTTGTAGTTTTGTAATTTTTGTATGAAAATTCTTGTTTAAAATGAGTATGAAAATTTGTTGTTTAAAATAAAAAAAATCTTGCTTAGATAGTGTTGTTGCCCATATTTAGTTAGAAATTTATCAAAGTTTGAATTCTAGTAAATATGTGAAAATTTATTCTAGTAAATAAGTAAATATGTGTATTGTCATTTTTTTATTCTAGTAAATATGTGAATTTTGCTAAGTTTGAAATTGTAGTAGCAAAGTTTCAAAATTTTAGCTAAGTTTGAAAATTTGAAATATTGTAAAATTTGGAATCTTGTAAAGTTTGAAATATTGCTAAGTCATTTAGATAGTTTGAAAATAACATTAGTAAAAATAAAATTGTCAAGTTAGAAATATTGTCAAGTTAGAAATATTGTAAAGTTAGAAATATTGTAAAGTTTGAGTACTGTTTTTTTAGTTAATATTAATTGTTTAGGTTAATATTAGTGTAGCTAAGTTTAGCTAAGTTTAGTTTAGCTAAGTTTTGTTTAGCTAAGTTTAGTTTAGCTAAGTCTTTTTTATGTCTAGTAGTTGTTCTTTTTTTAGTACTGTTTTTTTAAGTTAATATTGTTTAGATTATTAATATTGTTATTTGGTTAATATTGTTAAGTTAGAAATATTGCTAAGTTTCAAAATTGGCAGTGAGAGAGCTATGGCGGACGATGCCCCCACCTTCGTCCGAGATTTGGAGGAAGAAGACCGTCTCCAACAAATAATATATAACAACGCTGCCGGACCCAATTCCGATGGAGAATATTCCGATGGAGAAGATTCGTCCGACGGAGAAGACGCCGAAGAATTCAGCGCGAAATGTTTGAATGACTCCGGTGAGGGACTTGAGTTAGAAAAATTCAGAGATGACGACGACGACGAAGAAGAACCGTCTGGATCTAAGTCGTCTGGATCACTAGCTAAGAAGAAGGTATATATTAAGTCTTGTTGATCACTATAGCTAGATGCATTAATTGATTTATATGCGCACTTATTAACGAAACATTTTTCTTTCAGCCCTCTGGATCTAAGTCGTCAATCCCCGTACGAGGCCCGGCCCAAGGGTTAAAGCTCCCGGAAGGTGCAACGTTGTCGATCGACGAAGTTACCTTCAAAGGCAAACCAGAGAAACCCGATGGAATCTACAATAAATGTACGGCAGTGCGGAGTTTTTGTAAGGGACATGGTCCCGATCACTGTGACAGAATGGAATGAGCCGAAGAAAGCCAACATAGGCGCAAAATATCTCGAGCAAAGAATTAAAGAGACCCTTTGGGACTCGATGATGTCTAAATTCAACCTACCGGCAGATCTCCCACAGAAGATGAAGGATAAAGTCAAGGAGTGGACTCTTAGCAAGATGGCCCAGCAATTCAACAACTGGAAGAACACATTGTGGAGAAAATATGGGAACAAAGATATAGTTTTCAAAGGACATCTAGAGAAGCTAAAAGATGAATGGGCTGAATTTGCGGCGTATAAGAATTCGGGCGTCGCTGTGGCCCGATCGACACAAAATAAGTTGAATGCCTCGAAGAAGAAATATTTCCATCATTTGGGCTCAGGTGGCTACAAGACTGCCTTGCCTAAGTGGCAAGCCTATGAAGACGAGCTGCGACTAAAAGGGATCCGTCCACAGACAGATGACTGGCCCGACAGGTCCAAGTTCTGGTTGTTCGCGCATGGGGCAGTGTTGCACCCAGAAACAGGGCTGATTGTTGCAAAGGGAAAATGGCGGAGAAAAATTAGAAGAGTCATCAGAAAAATAAAAAAAGTCATAGTACTAGTCAAGGAGGGAAAATATGTTCCCGATAGAGAGGACGACGAGCTTTCACAAGCCCTCGGGAATAAAGAACACTGGGGGCGATGTCGAGGCAGAGGAGGCGGGGTTGGTTTTCTTGAAGGGTTTCCGGAAGACGTTGCAACTTATAGAAAACATTGCAGAAGTAAGAAGAGGGAGGCGGAGAGGGTTACTGCATTAGAACGCACGGTGCAGGATGTGCAGAAGCAACTGGCCTCAATGACCCAGACCAGGGAATCTCAACTGCGAGTAGAAGATCCTGCAGGCGATGCCTGCCCATCTCAGCGGAAAAGCAGCGTGGGTTCCACGCAGCTACAAGATCCTGCAGTTGATGAACCAGTTGCTGAACCATCGGCGGCTCACTACCCCGTGGATGATATCACGGAGAAGACAAATTGTGAGTTACATGCGCCGATGATGAACATTACTTATCCGGTGGCGACTGGCTATGCTTTACGACATCAACCTGGAGAAACCTTCCATTTTGGTGTGATTCCGCCTGGATTTGCTCGTGTCGGGGTCACGAAAGTTATGCCGGGATTCAACGCAATACGTCTTGAAATTCCTGGAGCTGAAGGCGAGAAGACATTGGGAGAAGTTGAGCTTGGTATCGTTCTATGGAAGAAGAAATACATCAAGTTTCCAGACTCGGAGCCAAGGCCACCGACTCCTCCCGTTAGACATTCACCACATCAAAGTCCACCCGCCTCCCCCCACGAAGTTTGGGATCCCGCCGCGAGTCCATCTCCCGCGCTGTCCCGTCAACCGACTGATGCGCCCACTAGTAACTTGACAAAGCGGAAGCTGTTCCCGTCGTCCACCCCTGTCAAGAAACGTGGAAAAAGTGTGCGGGCTCCTGAGAACCCCAAGGAAGTCAAGGCTCCTGAGAAGTTAACTTCTGAGATGACTCAGCAGGAAATAGCTGAGAGCCTACGTGAAGGGTCGAGAGCCTTTTTTGAGCAGAAAAAGAAGGAAAGAGTGGAGGCAAGACTTGACCCCATAAAGGAACTTCTGAAGACTATACCAAATGAGGTAAAAGATCACACCGTTGACAACCTATATGACCCTCCACCTCCGCCCATTTCAGACTACGAGCGAGGTATTGACAAGGTACTTTCCTCGCAGAATGAGCAAGAGAAATTGTGCGGGAAAGGAGTTGCCCAGCTCGGAGAACAAGAAGCACAATCGCTCGCCCCGCTCATTGTACCTTCTGAAACTCGGGAAATCGAGCATGGAGAAGTTGTCGTTGGCGACTCAGGTTACCCCATGGCGGAGATTGCCCCACGATTTGATTTTGAACTCGGGCTGCCTATGGTGGAAAATCCGAGCCAGCTAACAACACAGTTATGGAATTTGAATCGCTGGTACATGACCGCCGCAAAAGAAGGGAAATTCTATCTCATGGCGGCGGTTAAGGAACAACACTACTTCCGAGAATATTGTGTGCATGTTGAGTTCCGAGAACTTTTTCAGATGTACAATCAACGTGCTCTCGACAAATCTCTCATCAGCTGCTATTGTCTGTAAGTAATTTATTCGTGTAATTTAATTATTTATAGTTATAAGCTCTCGTTCATTGCTTGTAATTATCGTCACAAAATTCTTTTGTACGCTAATTATGCAGAATGAAGATACGTGAATGCAGACTCGGAGGAATCTGGGACATTGGTTTCATTGACCCGGATAAAGTTCATGTCAAGACCGTGGATGAAAATCCCGTGAACACAGAGGACGTTTTGCTAACGTTCTTTAAGCGACAAAGTACCAAAAAGGAAATACTATTTCCTTACAACTTCGGGTGAGTTTTACCGTCTTCTACACATTCTATTTTGCTTCCCCGATATAAAGTGTAATCGATAAGTTCTGAATACCTGCGTATATAAACGTGCGCAGGTTCCACTACATTCTGCTAATCATTAGACTCGAGGAAGGAGAAGTTGAAGTCTGGGACTCACTAAGGAAAGATCAAAATGAATACAAAAGCGTGCGTCTAATGCTCAAGAGGTAATTTCAATCGCACTATATCAGCCTCTTTCGTTCATTTCCGGATATCAAAAGTATAAGTAATAACTACTCAATTCATTTTCTTTTCCGGACAGGGTTTACAGAAAGTTCAAAGCGGAAGAACGCGGTGTATGGCCAGAAAAGCTGGAGTTCAAGTCTAACAACGTAAGTACTACTACGTGTATCTTTCTAATACCATTATCATTCTCTTGATTATTATTTGATTAAATTATATTCTTGTATATATAGTGGTGTCTGCGACAACCACAGGGGACAGAACTATGTGGATACTACGTTTGCGAGTACATTCACACGAAGGTCAATGAGAGAGTCAAGAGTGTAAGAAATCGAGAGGTACGTGAACATCATACACAACTTTTATTTTGCCACCATGCATCAATTGTGTTTAGTTTCGATCATAGCTGATTTTATTTCCTTCTTTTAAAGATGTCAAACAAGCGGAACCAGCTCCTACCACACAACCGCGTAAAAGCTATTGCGGAGGAATTGGCGGGATTCTTACTTACACATGTCATAGATGAACTCGGTGAATTCTACTTTGACGAAAGACCACCTCCACCCCCTGCAGTCGATGCTACAAGGGAACCGCCGGCAGTCGATGCTACAAGGGAACCGGCTCCATTGTAATTAATTAGGAGTACTTAAATTTATATGTGACGAGAGTACTTTGTATGTGTATAATGACTACTTTATATGTGTAGTGAGTACTTTATACGCGATCTCCTCCGAAACCCTGAAAAATGAGCGAAAATGAAAAAAACAGAAACCCTAAACCCCGAAAAATAATCGAAAAGAAAAAAAACCAACACCCCCTGAAAAAATAAGCAAAAAAAGCAGGAACCTTTAGTACCGGTTTGTATTACAAACCGGTACTAAAGGTCCTCAGGTCACGCTCGCCTGTGCGCCCACGTGGAGACCCTTTAGTACCGGTTTTATTTAGTTGCCGGTACTACAGGGTTACCCCTTTAGTGCCGACCCTTTAGTACCGGTTGTGCGGCCGGTACTAAAGGCCATCTACAACCGGTACTAGAAGTGGGTTCTCTACTAGTGCTAGTGCATTAACTTGATTACTAGGATTGAGATGGATATCTTGAGCTGGCCATATGTTTCAGATATTTTTAGTGGACCAAACAAAGTCCGAAAAACAAAGGTTCAGTTGCTTGTGTTTCGCAGCAAAAAAACAGAGAAAGTTCGACTTATTTTATACTCGTATATATATAGGTTGCTACCGATTTTCTTTTCTGTCTGTGCCACATCCATACTCTCCTCTTTTTCCATTTGATTTGTGTGTGTAACATTGTATAGTTTACAGTATACATAAATGGTATTTGTTACAGTACAATACCTTTCATAAATTCATGTCTACAGTTAACGGGTGCACATGTACATGTGCTTATTATTATTAGAATATGCATGACAAAGACTAAATATGCCTCCATACATAGTGTGTATATATTGTACACAGAAAATTAGTGCCACAGATTCATAGCTCATCAACACCATTCATGTCCAATCTAACAAGGTTAATGAATTGCCAAAAAAATATTAACAGTTATTTATTTGGCTGTATGCGATCAAATAGTGGGATTGGCCTTTTCTATCTAAAGCTTCTTTGTTCTGTGCTTAAGTTGCAAATTTATAAACATGAAAACAAATTCATGTTTGTTCAAGGTTAAGGTTTAGCCATGGTCTTGGGAAAAGGTTAATGTGTAGCGATATAGAGAATGTTGGTTGAAAATAGTCTTGAAGGATATTACAAGTTTGACTTTTTTGTCTTTTGAAAACATAGACAAGAGCACCACCTACAGTGCCTTACTATTATCAGAGACCAACTTCCGGTGAAATTACTATACTACAAATAAAACAAAAGCCAACCCTAAATATTACATTAGTTAATACATCTAAGTTTGAGGGTTTGTATCAACCTGCTAAAGTTTAGCAACCCAATTTCTAGTTCTTTTTTATCCAATTTTAACTTACTAAAAAAATTACAACACTCGAGTAAAGCATGTTCAACAATGAAAGCTAGTATTTATGTATTCACGTCTAAATAATAACACAAAATTTTACAAGTAGATTTATTTCATATCAGATAACATGCATCAATAGTTTCTAAGCGAGGCTACACATTTGTCTTCAAAAAGGCGGCGTAAATAAAACTATATGTTGTTTAAATTGTTAGAATTGTACATGATTGCCTTTCATTCCTAAACAGATGGTTTTCTAGAAAACATGTAGTCAAACTTGTACATTAAGTTTGACTACTAATTGATGTATTCAAATCTTGCCGGTGAGAATACTATCACTAGAGTTTTCATATATTTTCCTTCATATGAAAACTAATCATAAAATTTACATACTCCCTCCGTCCATAAAAGGATGTCTCAACTTTGTCTAAATTTGCATGTATCTAGACATACTTTAGGGTGTAGATACATGCAAATTTAGAGAAACTTGAGACATCCTTTATGTACGGAGGGAGTAGTAAAGATTGTGTTCCTGTCAAAATTGACACTACTATTTGTTGTCAAGCATGCAAACATATGTTGACTTTTATTATTTAATACTAATTTTTCACATTTTCACTTCATATACATCGTTACCTGAAGACGGAAAACCCCTTGGGCCGCTTGAAACGAATGATTTGAATATTTCCAGGAAGTCCATCTACAGTGTTCAATCAAATGGACTGAATTCACTGCAGATTACACCGAACGGTCCATACAACGCCTCGACATCAACAACGGCGTCTGTATTAACAAACTCTCCATCTTCGGGGAGGAGGGCGACAAGGAACAACAGGAAACACGTATGTGATTCAGGCAATATGGAGGTGGATCGGGATGGAGAGCATGTTGAGGAAGAGCAACAACAACCGACCCAGAAGCCTAAAATAGCTCTCATTGTTTGGACCGATGAACTACACAAGAAGTTTGTTGAAGCATATGATAAACTCGTCACCACGGGAGGTAACGTAACGAATTGTTTTCATGCTCTTCCGTTAATTAGTAATGTGCTAGATCTATAATAATGGAACACTAAATTTCAAGCTTATCCACTAATGATATAGTCATTTTACATGGTGTTGATAATATAACTTGTTTTATTTGAGTTGTTTCTTAGATGCTGTGCCTAAGAAAATACTTGCATTGATGGAAGATCCTACACTGACTAGGGAAAACGTTGCCAGCCACCTTCAGGTATCTGAATTATTCATTTTTTACATACTCAAGAACAACCATGTCCTCCCCTCTTATTTTTTTTTTGCGGAGATTAGAAGATGTGATATGTACAGCTTGCAACTGCTCACGTAAACTTGACTAAATAAGAGTCCAGACATTCAGGTATCTGAATTATTCATTTTTTACATACTCAAGAACAACCATATCCTCCTCTCTTATTTTGTTTTTGCGGAGATTAGAAGATGTGATAAGTAAAGCGTGCAATTGCTCACATAAACTTGACTAAATAAGAGTCATACAGATGATTGTTTGTTTTTATGTAAATATCCTTGCAAATTGTTTGAATGTATGTGCTAAAATAACAAGTTCAAAGTATATAAAATTATTTTTTAACCTCCCTTGCTTACCTCTTCAGTGCAAACTATAAATATACTCATTCTTTCATGAAACTTGACGAATACATTGTGGATTCTAGAATGTATTAAAAGTAAGCCTTTTTAGAAATATATTTTTATACATAAAGCATCAACATATGCCCGAAGTAGAAAATCTGTGTCCAAACTAGTATACCTGGCCATGAGGCGGGCCGGGCCGGGCTTCGGGCCGGGCCTAAAAAAGCCCGCGGAAAAAAAACCAGTCCCAGGCCCGGCCCGGCCCGACCATCGGGCCTAGATTTCATGCCCAGGCCCGCCCATAACTACAAAATCCCGTCGGGCCTCGGGCTGGGCTTTCTTCCTGAAAACACGAAAATCTGTTGCCCAGGCCCGCCCAATAACAGTCCTCGGGCCTAAATCTGCTGCCCAAGCCTGCCCAGTGGTTAGGCCCGTCGGGCCCAAGCCCGGGAATTTCGGGCCGGGCCGCTCGGGCCGGGCTGCCCATGCCCAGGTATACAAACTAGCCATGCATACTCCTCTTATTTTACTTTTTTCTCATGGGTCTATATCCTTATATAGTTTCATTGTTGTCGAACAAACTTTTTTCAATTGCAGAAACATAGGCTGAATCTCCAAAGAGAAAAATTCACAGACCATCTTCATACGAGCCATTCAAGAAGGAAGCAGCACAGGTCAACACCTCATGCATCATTTCGCTCTTCGAACAAGTCTCGGCAGCAGGTACAGTATTGCAAAACTATATAGACATTATCATCAATTGCTCACTCCATTTCGAAAAAAAATCATCAATTACTCACGGCAACCGTGCCACAAACTTACTTTCTCAACATGCAAATACCATGCATGTGTGTACAGGCTCCTCCTACAATTATGCAATCTCGGTCTGCAACAGTTCACGTCAACCATCTGGTGGTTTGCATGCAAACATTGAATACAATGGACAAGAGCAACGGTACATGACATCCATACAACAATTTTATTGTTGTTGTCTTTTTTCCTAACTATATGTTGAGGGTTACATTTTAATTTCCCACCGGGGTTCCCCTTGCTTGCTTGGCCGGGATAGAACCAGCGTTTAGGTTGCGGCTAGGCGCGGAGGTTGGAGCTCCCTCCTTGACTGACGGCTGGTACGAACTTGCGGAAACAAGATCGGACGTGATTCCGGTTCGTCCTAGAAGCCGGAAGTCTAATTATCTTTAGCTTGTTCCAATTCCAAGTGAAAGAGTCAGATACCGAAAGCAATAGGAATGGGAAAGCGGAAGCACAACTTGTTGCCATCTCTTTTTACACAGATTCTATGCTGGTTGATGTGCCACCGAAGGGGATGTTCCCTGGAGATGATGATCCTGAACAAAATAGTGCATCTTGTGTTGGTAATTCAGATGAGAACAGCCCCCAAGAAGACGATATTAGTGTGATTTTGGTAATAAATAATAACTATGAAACATAAGTCAATGTTATTGCATCTGTTGATATTTGAGTTGCAACATTACCGGATACTCACGTGCTCACTTTTTCTAATGACGTGTCATTTTGCAGAATACAGATCCGGAGCCCTCATGGGACGAGAAGTTTCTCTCCAATGGTGACTAAGGCGCGCACGGAGGACCAGTTTCCAAGACTACTTTGTTGGCAATATCATCTTAGTTTCGAAAAACCAGACACCGCGCGTCGTTAAGTGTACGTCATAAGTGGGATCGCTTAGTGAACGCTAATAAATATTTGCTAGTAGCTAGGGTTCTCAGTTCGTCTGGGTTTACTATGCTACGATGCTTTGCATGGACAGTGTTTGTGTGCTTGGATTTTCTATGTAATAACGGTGGTTAATCCACTCGGATTTTGAACCAACTGGTTTCATTTGAGATGAATTGCTTGAAGTATGTCATGCTCGTCTTAACTCCCTTGTATTGAAGAATTTTGAAAATGCACGTCAATTGAGTATACAAGAAAGAACTGCTCAAGTTGGATGATTTCTCCAATTGCGTCCCTTTTGTTGTGATACAAGGCCAAGCTTGATGATAATCTTGGACTCCTGGACTTCACTCAGAAGCTTGAGGCCGCCTGCATTGGGGCTGTCTAGGGAGATGATAACATAAAACTACCACTTTACGTGCTAAATTTCGAAAAACTACCACTTTACGTTTCAATCGCACAGAACTACCACTCTACGCCTGATTTTTTCCAATGTGCGCACATTGTTGTCTAAACCAGAAATGACACTCGTGCTGACAGGTGGGACCCACCGGTCAGGACTGAGGTGGCAGCACACGTGGCCGTGGGCCCACCTGTCATACTAATAAATAAAATAAATATCTCAAAAAATGAAAAATAAAATATCAACAAAAATAAAAATCTCAAAAAAATAAAAAAACACAAAGCCAGTAGGCTCCTTCCTCCGATCCTGTCTGGAAGCCCACCGGCGCCGCCCTGTCTTCCTCGCCTGAGGGGCGCCCGGAGCGGCGTCCTCGCCGGGACGCGCACAGGGGCGGCTTCCTCGCCGGGACGCGCGCGGGGACAGAATTCGCCGCAAGTTGGACGGAGGTCGACGGAGGCTCGAGCAGTGGGTGGTCGACGCCGGCACGCGCGATTTGGAAGTTGCCCTCGACCTCGAAGTCACGATGGAGGAAGACGGGGTGGGACGGCCGGGGCAGCTTATCCCTCGGCCTCCAGGGAGGCGGCGGTGGTCTCGGCCCTCGGCCTCCAAGGCGGCGGCGGTGATTTGGGCACTCGGCCTCCAAGGGGCGGCGGCGGTGAGTGGGCCGTGGAGGCGCCCGGTGATGGATGCGCGCGGGGCGGTGGCCTCGGGTGGCGTGCGGGGGAGGCGACCTCGCCGTGGCCATGGAGGGAGTTCACGGGATAGGAGGGAGGAAGAAGATCGGGATCGAGGGGGTCAGGTCACATACGTGCGCGGTAGGTGGTGGGCTAGTTGGTTTTTTTATTTTTTTGAGATTTTTATTTTATTGATATTTTATTTTTTATTTTTTGAGATATTTCTTTATTAGTATGACAGGTGGGCCCACGACCACGTGTGCTGCCACCTCATCCAACAGTCCATGTGTACTGCCACCTCAGTCCTGACCGGTGGGTCCCACCTGTTAGCACGAGTGTCAATTCTGGTTTAGACAACAATGTGCGCACATTGGAAAAAATCAGGCGTAGAGTGGTAGTTCTGTGCGATTGAAACGTAAAGTGGTAGTTTTTCGGAATTTAGCGCGTAAAGTGGTAGTTTTATGCTATCATCTCCTGTCTAGGAAGATGATAAGGACCTTGCCCTGCATGGTCTTCAAATCACATCTTCGCATCAAACTCATTGCTGTCTGATCTCACCGTATCTTCTCTCTATGTTTTCGCCAATTTGCGTTGGCTGACATCTCAATCTGCTGTTATGTTGTTCCCCCTTAGTGCCATGAGAAGTCGTAACACAATATTACTGGATTATAATCATTCAGTCTCTGGATAGCAGCGGTTCTGTTTTACAATGTACAAGCAGGCGAGACGGCAGGTTTGAAACTGAAGCTAGCTGCACGTCCCCAGCCTTACAACCTTAATAAAACAACAAACAAGCAAGCAAGCAAGCAGAAGAAATAGCATAAGTGTAGAGTGGCACTAATAAACCCTAGCTAATTCGCTTCCGCGCGACCGCTCGTGCATGCGCCCAACAGTTCCCTTCATAAAACCCCGGAAACGGCTCGTCATGTCGCTGGAGCTGACGATCTCTTCTTGGTTGATCGGACAGATTAATCCATACTAGAAAAAAGAAAGAAAAACACATGCAGAAGAAAGATAAGGTCAGCTGCGCTGCTGCTAGATGTGAATACTGTTGCCATTCCCATAGTACGGGGTCACCAGGCCGTTCAGCGGTTTCTTCTTGTACAGCTTGGGCTTGGTGGTTCCGGTACCGGCGATGCATCTGGGCGGCGAGCTGACAGTGTTGCTGGAACGTTGCAGCAGGTGCTCTAGCTGTCCAGATGACGCAGCTATTAATCCTGTCACATATACAAGCATAATTATGTCATTTTACTGTTAATTTGGTCAGGTTATCAGCATATGTCAGTGAAGTAGAGTTTTGAGAATGTCTTACCTAAGAAAAGTGGTGATGGCTTTCCAGGTCTAGAGTTAAATTCAGGATGAAATTGCGTGCCCACGAAAAACCTATGAGCTGGTAGCTCAATAATCTGTGTCCAGCATTTTATATTAGATATTTGGAGAAATAAAATTACCAATGTGTTACAGTTCCTACTTAAAAGCTAGTAAGCTTACCTCCATGCGCCTGCCGCTTTCATCCATGCCCACGAAAGAAAGGCCTGCCTTCTCAAACTCTGAGACCATGTCAGGATTCACCTGAAACATGGAAAAAGGTCCTTTTTATCACCAAGATGGACAAATAATAGGAAGGTTACATGTCATCATATTCTAGTTGACATACCTCGTATCTGTGGCGGTGTCTTTCGTCTACATAGTTAGCATTGGCATACCTAGGACAGTTCAAATTCCGTAACGATTATTTCCACAATATGAAATGCAACAAAGGCATCAAACGTAAAACAAAAATGGTGGGGAAATGAGGATAATTGATTTCTTACAGTTTAGCAGATTTGCAGTTATTGACCTGGAAAAATGTCCTCCTTGAACCAAGGCGCATCGTTGCACCCATGTGAGTTTTGGAGCCCTGCAGAAGAATTATTGAAGGAGCAGAGTAAGCATAAGGTAATATTACAGAAACAGATTACTTCTATGCAATAACCGGTAAAGTAATTACCTCTGGCATGAAAATAACGCAAGGTGTTTTTGTAGCTGGATCAAACTCTGTGCTATTAGCGCCACACAGATTCATGACAGTACGGGCAAATTCGATCACTGCAATCTGCATGCCCAAGCAAATGCCAAGATACGGAACATTGTTTTCTCGCGCGTATTTTGCAGCAAGGATTTTTCCCTGCACACCTCTATCTCCGAAGCCTCCCGGAACTAGTACACCGTGTGCACCCTGAGGTGGAAAACTCTTCAAATTTCTGCATAATGTCATCGCTTGAATATATATGCCATGCTTACCTTTAGTAGATCCCATGCTTTTTCATAGGCATCAGGCGTCTGTACAATGAAATAAAATTCAAGAATCAGTGTAAATTCATCATCATATAAAGTGGAATTGAAATGGCATCCAGTAGCAATGTGCTGACCTCTTCAGCTGCAGAATCTTCAAGATCGCACGAAGGAACCCAGTCCACCACGAGTTTTCTCTCCAAAGCAACCGACGCATGCAGAAGAGCCTGACAGAGTATCAGAAAATCAAACTCGATTACGCCCCAAAAAATTGCACAAGCATAGCTCTGTTTTATAAATAATAAGGATGAATTCCAAGATTTCACTAAATCTCAACAAGCTAAGAAGCACACAAGGAGCACTTGATAATGCACGGATAAATTTCAATCAAATTACCTTCAAAATTGACAGGTAGGAATCTGATATACCAGTATATTTTCCGACCATGGCAATCCTAACCTGAAAATATTTTTGCACGCTAATATTAGCACCGGAAAAGTACTTAAATGTATTACTGAATGTAACATTTCAAAAGATCAAAACACCAACCGGAGTTTTCAATTTGTCGAACTTGCTGACTCTTTCAGTCCATTCAGGCAACTTAGGTTCTTGAGACACTTTTCCCACACTATATGTAAGAGAAGAATGAATGCTAAGTATACCTATGTATGACTCAAATTGATGATCTTATCATACTTAGGCTAAAATACGTACCACCAAAGTCCAAGAACGTTCAGAATAGCTTCATGGGCTCTCTGGTCCTGTAAAATGCCAGTATATATTGTTACCTAACCACATTGGAATATGGTTTCAGGTAACAGGAGAAATTTTATGTGACATACCTTGAGCAACAAGGGGATGTGCCAGATATTTGTTACATCATGGAGATTAACAATATTTGAAACCTGCCACAAAAACCCAAAGTCAGCACTAATGTTGTGTTACACAAAACACAATTCCAGCAACCTTGCTGTAAACAGGAAAGGCTAGTTACCGGAACTTGGCAAAACTGTGAGAGTTTCAGTTTCACATTTTCTTCCAGTGGCTGCCATAAAGCACAGAGCAAACCATGTACAAAGTTAGCATCAGGAGATGACAGGCTGAAAACAGGGGGTAGGGCTGTAAAACAATGAAAATACAAAACAAATCCTGCATGATACCTCGGTACTACGGCATGCCAAGATATCAGGCATCAATCCAAGTCCTCTTAGTCCACGGACACTATGCTGGGTAGGCTTGGTTTTCTACATAAATGTCAGTTTGCATTATTTAAAGGGAGTAATGCAGATGAAAACGAGTATCACTGGAATTGGTGGTATTTAGGTACTATGGTGCTTCCTTATGAGTAAAAGTTACCTGCTCACCAACTACATTTAGAACCGGTACAAGACTAACATGGACCAAGCAGAAGTTTCCAGGTCCTGAAACGCATATTGAGTAAGATCATGTTAACCGAAGCTCGATTGTACTTGCAAAGTAAAACTGGAAGCTAGATATTGTAAAGCATGGTCAAAGGAATAATAAAAACACTGAAGGCCTTCACTTTTTCTCACCTACGCGGTATGAAAATTGACCCAATGCTTCGATAAATGGCATCGATTCGATGTCCCCTGCACTAAGAATGCCACTGTTATTATTCAGTCAAATAGTTTGTCCACTGCACCAGCAGTACTTGCAAACAACTATGCCCATAATGTTATTGCCAGGTCCGCTACATTAGTGCAGCATGTTGTTCTTACCTATAGTGCCACCGAGTTCTATGACACAAACATCAGCTGGTTTATCTGTGCCATCGACTGGATTCATCGCCACGCGTTCAATCCACTCTTGTATTTCATTTGTAATGTGCGGGACAACCTTGTTAAAGAGACTTAGTTCAGTAAAGTCATGAATTAAAGATGGTACTCTCTGCATAAGAACTAGGAAACAAGGAAACTCTATCCTAGTTACTGCTTCGCACCTGAACAGTTTTTCCGAGGTAGTCTCCTCTTCGTTCTTTGTCAAGAACAGCCTGTAGTTTGAGCATTAGAAAGGCAACTTTAACTGTTAGAAGATGAAATGAAGAGGAAAATTGTAATATAATTTTCTTTCAAAAAACACTATGCCAAATAAGGAGGATATCAAGTTTAAGGACTAGCACATTCTCCATTGGTACTAAATTTTGATAGCTACAGAACTGCCAACAGCAACATTTGGCATTAAACTGCAGTTCTAGTCCTGGGCCCAGATGAGTGCCAAGGTAAAATATAAACCACAGATTCTGATAAGGTGGCGCAAGAAAATCTTTGTGGGTTCCATGGAAAATTCTGGTAATCAAGTGCCCAGTTGTACTGTTAAGCGCAACAGGATATCCCTCAATCTGTAGATGCCAAGTTTGAAGTTTTTTTTTTTTGCGAGGAAGACAAGTTGTGCTGAAGTAATGTGCACATAGACAAAGACTGCTCTGCTTATTCCGGAGGATCACCTGGTAGATCTTGCCCGTGGTTATGTTGTTGTCGCGAGTCAACTTGATGTCCAGAAACCGCTCATAGTTTCCAAGGTCCAAGTCCACCTTTGACCCAGAAAAAATTCAAAATAAAAGTTCAATTATTGAGCTGAAAAAGAAAAAAATGCAATACTTAGCTCATTTTTCAGAATACTATAAAAAGTGGAGGAAGTTAACAAAAGTTCTGCCAGTGACAGGTGGGCAAGTGTAGGGATTGCCAAAACAAAATGGTGCTGGGTGGCATTTTGTTATCCATGACGCAAATGCCCTTTTTCGATGCTAACACAAGTATGCTTCTAAACGAGTGCTTTAGTACAGTTCAGCGCAGTGAGTCCGAGCGTGAGGTAGCACAAAGGAGATGTGAAGCCTCTAGTAGCAGTACCTCGCCGCCGTCGTCGAGGACAAACACCTCGCCGTGCTCGAAGGGGGACATGGTTCCGGCATCGGTGTTGAGGTATGGATCTGCATCACATGGGCAGTGGCAGATAAACAAGATCAGAAACGCCATTAGTAGTACAAATTATCTCATTAATCTAACGGAAGAACACTAAAGTAGTTGTAGGGAGTCAGATATGTGTACATGACAGGACAAGGGAAAAAATAGTTTGTTAAGAACTAGACCCAAGAAAGGTGCAGGGCACTTGGCCTGGGTGAAGAGACAAACCCCGGGGAAAAAAAGAGAGATACAAAAGTCTCTGTTTTTTTTTTCTTGGAAAAGTCTCGGCTAAGACAAAAAATCTTCTTGGGGGCAGGAGGTGCCAAATTTGACCTGAATCACTAGCCCTGTATAAAATACACCTGAGCTGAGAGCCTGAGAAGTTCATGTGTCTGAAGGAACCAGGACAGTGACACTAGCCGGCTCTCAGTATCAGCCTCGCCAAAGCAAAGACTTAGGGAGTAGTAACCACATAGATCACGGGAAAGGGATCCCAAAACTGCCAGTGTTCTATCAGTAAACGCTTTCGCCAAGACGGTGGGCTACGAACAGGAACAGCAGAGGAAATTAAACAGTTGGAGACATGGGAAAAATACAGGTCTGCAAGTAGAAGGTGCATTCGTTGTGCTCTGGTTTGGGAAGAAGAAGAACAGTGGATTAATCTGTGAGCTAGGGAGAAGAACGTGGTTAACCTACCTAGCTAGTTGTAATCTACTGGTTGTAGTACTATTAGAAATTTGAGTCAGACAAGAGCGCAGGAGAACAGGGGGACCGGGACACGTACACAGGGAGATTTATTAAACAAAAACGGGAATAGGTTTCTTGTACGAGGCGTCGTGGCGTTGGACGGCGCTGTGCGATCACGTGGCCGCCATTACGAGCGAGCAACAGCCGCTACTTATTTCTCTCTCTCTCTCTTGCCGTTTTGACCGGCGTAAAACATGGGGGAGAAACGGCCGGCGACGGCGGGGTAGGAGGAGGCCTCACCGATCTTGATGGAGGTGACGCGGAGGCCGCAGGCCTTGAGGAGCACGCCGATGCTGCTGGCCGTCACGCCCTTGCCGAGACCGCTCACCACGCCGCCGGTCACCAGCACGTACTTCATCGCCGGCCTTGCTAGGTGGCTAGCTACTTGGTCTCCGGTGTCCGGTCACTGCACTGGCTCGCTCGTGCGAGATTGGTGCTGTAGGCTGTAGCTGCCCTGGGCGGGAGGAGAAGGTGGGAGAGAAAATGGTGGGGCGGTATTGGTTGGGATGAGAGTTTGGAGGGAGGGACGAGGGATCCCCGGGTTAAATAGGCCTTTGCCCCTGCGGAGGGCGACAGAACAAAACAAATCCTCCTCCCTCTTTATCCCATAACTGAAAGTGCGAGTGTGAAAAAACCCTCCACCCCTATCACTTTCACCCTCTAAGTATCTTGTGGGGTGATATCTTAATTTAATTATTATTCATGGAGACCTAATAAGGCTCTATGTTTTGGATTTTCATAGGCATTTGGATTTTTGCTGACTGTTTTTAAGGCTCGTTGTGGCTTATATGAAAGATATGCATCACCTATATAGTATTTGGTGACTCTAGTAGTTTTGTAAGTACGAATATGCTTCAACTCACAATATAGAATTTCTCCTAGACTCTACTAGTTTTGTAAGTACAAATATGTTTCAAATCTAGTTTGTCGCTTAGGTAAACAGACGTTGGAGGGGATTTTTAGAACCTAGACACGCATGTTTTCAAAGTCTCAGCCATTCGACCACTCTCCACGATTTAGTAGAGCGGGTCTTCAGAAATCAGAACCTAGCATTAACTTGGGAAATGAGAGTATGACAAACTAGGTATTGAAACTTAATCGATTGCACTCTCATTTTGATTTAATTACCAAGAGAATGTATTGTTTGAGAAAAATATTGTATGACCAAGTTTCAACTCAAAATATGTGTGCGTGATTTTTTGGAATTTTACAATCCTTACGAACATGTTTTTGCGAAGATCTTTACACTGGGTGCACTGAGACCTAGATTCATTCTAATGATCTGGATTTTGGCCCAGGCATGGATGGGTCCAGATCAGGGATTTAGTTACTCGTTGAAATACCGCAGTTACCAGCCGGTAACTGCAATTCCATCCCCACCACCCACGCCCGGTAAATGAGTTTACTGGGTGAAAAATCTTGTACCGTTTGAATTTGGAGCAAAATACTTTCTCCCAAAGTCGTTTTTTGAAATTTTCTGACGTTTTCGATTGGATTTTCTAATTTTTTCTGAGAAGCTCGGCAGGTAACCGATAGATAATTTTCCGTAACCACGGTTACCGAAAATCCCGGTCCTCCAGAGATTTTTTTTTTCATTCCGCTGTCCAAATCCTCGGCCCAAATTCATGTTTTCCAAGTGAACACCAACATTTTATAGTTGATTTCCCGGTAACTTATACTATGAAATAAGTATTCGTATATGTCACATATGGTTCTCGGTACTTGGACAATCATGTCATTGTTGGCGAGCTCGGGGGAAACACTAGTGCCCCAGAAAACAAAATTTGTATTTCCAACACTCGAGATTAACTTTTTCTTTCTCCATTAATGGTTATATGCACTAATATATGCACATAAAGGACACGGACATAGTACATGATTTCTTTTGTAACAATGTAATTTTAAACCATTTTTTTGCCCGAGGACTCGAGGAGCACATCATGCTTTAGAGTGCAAACATTGAATAATAAAACAACCTGTTTTTGGTAGTGAGTCATCCACCATCCTTTTTTTGCTCTCGAAAAGTCGATGACCCCGGCTTCGAACATAGTTCCGCCAACAATTTCTCCTTGAAAACGAGAATCTTACCAGCAAGACCTGTGGTTGACACCGGTGACAAAAGGTCTAATTAAGCAGGAAAGTTTCCGTTTGAGACTTTGGGAGACCAGCTTTTGTTCGAGAACCGATTCCCTCCAGCCCTGCAAGTCTAAATAATGTCTAATGTATCAAAACTCTTGTCTCGGCTGTCGGGCATTAACAGGAAAAATTCCATATATATTCCTCCTCTTTTTTATCATCCTCTCCTTTTACTATCACACGTTGATCGTCGATTTCCCCTTTGACAATACAACGGGAATCAGTACTTCCATCAAAAGTGCATGCGAAAGCTACTTACATATATTCCCTAGCTAGCTGATGATCGATTGGCCCAAGTGTGAGACTGCTAAGTGTGTCCTGGAAGAATCAAGCCATCATCGGTGCAGCTAAGCAAAGCACTAGCTAGCGCGTGCATGTGTACGTACTTTCGCACGACGAATCCGATTCTGAGAAGGAAATCGAGACCATTTCCAGGCGCCGTGAACCGTCTAATCACTTCAGAGAAGTCTTTGCAACTTTGTACTTAGTACACACACCCATGCTAGCTAGCTCTATCGTCTTGTTTCCCCCTTCAAATCTAGAGAGCCGTGGCGATGTATGTTCAGATATGAACATATGCCGACTAACAGTGATGCATAATCAAGTGCATGTCACCTCGTCCATCCGGGGCTTTGCTGTCGATCGACCGGAACGTCATAATCTGTTGTTAATTGGTTGATTAGTCTGGGAATGCTGGCAATCGATCACTTTCTCTGAATTCCTCGATCGTGTCTATGGGGTTTACTTGCTCTGATCAGTTTTTACAGCTCATTCTGAGTTTTCACGCGCCTTCGCGAAAAGAACATTTCGTTGATGCGACTCGATGTTTTGACTTTGCGCGATCTTGGCGCCAAAATAGCTTCGTGCTACCTGCAGGCTGCAACGATCTTGGTCTGCTCAGGATTACGAATCTAGTTTTGCAGCTAAATACTACGTACTAGATGGATTTGCTAGCTGTAAGATCACCACGAAAGCTACATGAGTTCCAAAGCCATAAGCATACAACGACCAAATTAGCCCTTTCAAGATATTTTCAAGCGTGTGTGACGTCAGACGTCTACGTACTTGCTTGCTACCCAGAAAAAAAAAATCTCCACTTGCTTTACCCGAAGAGAATAATGTCTACTTTGACACGAGATAGGCGAAATCATTCCCCAATAAACAGTAAATTGATGAAAATTCACTAAGAAATCAAAATTGTATGGAACAATATATGCTTACATAATTTTATGTGCGGACTCCTTAATTCAAAATATATGTGCTTGCAATTTTTTATAAAAAATTGAGCCCATGTTCACACTGAGAGAAAAAAGTAAGAAAATTTTGGTGACATTGCAATCAACGTTTCTTTGCGACAAGAACAAGCCATATCTTAAACATATCCAACCCTTATAATACCACACTAAAAACAGAAATGACACATATGTCCTTGGGTAAATTGACGCCTTTTTTCGCATGCACTCGTTGGCGCCACGACGTGAGCTAAACTCAATTCGTCTCTCAATCTCCGGAACACCCTCGGAGTCAGATAACATTGTTGACGCAACATCGGGAAGTCATCCGTCAGAGCAAGACGATATTGGCGACATTGAGCCCAGGATCATATCACTGTCCCATAGAAGAAGGCTGCGAAGAGGGCTGGACAACCAAACCAATCCGACCAGACGGAATCTAGAAGGCCTTACCTCACTAGCTTCCCGATGAAGCCAAAGCAGTACGTGCTTCGCCAAATGCAGAACAAGCCAATAGACCAAAACACGAAGCATCACGATCCCCTCATCCGAATGACACTTCAAAGACCACATGCACAAAGGAAGACATATTTGGGACCCCGGGTCACGCCATGAACGAATCTCCACACGCCATTTGGCAACGCCAAGCCGCACTGTCGGAGCAAGGGCAAGCGGGGGAAACCTTAATCCACGCTGCCGCCAAAGTCATCACCTCGCCAACGCCGATCAGCCACGTAATTGAGCCTTAAACAAAGCTAGGGGCAACCAAAAACATGTTGGTAACCCCAAACTAGGGTTCTCCCACCTCTCATGCACAAAAAGGTCCCCTGAGGGGAGGGGAACCAGCAACAGTTGCATCAGGCGACGAACCCTAGATTCTTGTTGCGAGAGGTGAGAGAAAAATAAAAGGTTACATGGTCTTATGTCCAGAAAAGTTGACGTGCTTTTAATAAAAAAATTATGAGCGGTAGATGCGTCTTATTTCATACAAAGCACAAACATATCTTCTTTTAAAACTAGTATACGAGTAAATTTGACATTTGCATGTCAAATTATTTATGAATATATTTTTCTACATCCTGAAAATGAATATTTGCACTCAGATATACATTTATTCTGTCTTACACCTTTTTATCTTGATTAAATGGCATGCAGTATTCGCGTAATTCAAATCGATCCTGTGGAGGCGAGGAGAAGGTGCTCTTGGATAAACAATTATAGTGATAATCCTAATATAAAAAATGAAAAACCTTACACGTGTATGTACATCAGTACATGCATGTGTACTATGTGCACATACAATTTCTCATGGAAAATAGACAAGTTTTGTAGCTTGTGTAGAAAAATTGGTGCTCCCAAATTGTTTTTGTAGAGCATTGATATGTGTCTTTCAGGGCAAATCGTATGTACTTTTTCATGAAACTTTGCATCCACATACAGACACGTTAAATAATTTTGATTTTTCAGGTGCCCGCTGCTTAATCGCTTGGGACAAGGTTTGTTTTTCTGTGCAGGAAGGTGGCTTTGGATGCGGGACCTCCAACGACAAAACACTGCGCTCCTGATGAACTTCGTCCACAAGCTCCACCAAAGCGAGGATCTTCCGTGGAATGACTGGTTCTTCCACCACTCCGGAACCGACCTCGGCGTTGCCTCCTCTCGCCCTTCCTTCATCGACAACATCGTTTCCCACTGCCTCCCTCTCTACCGCTCTCTCACATCCTGCACCGTCCATGACGGGCGGCACGTCTCCTTCTGGCTTGATAGGTGGCTCCCCGGAACTACCCTTCATGTCAGGTACCCTGCTCTTTTTTCCCACTGCACTAGACCCCATGTCTCGGTGTCTGCTGTCTCCTCCGGAGGACTTCCTCTCCAGCCGCGGCTCTCGACTGCCGCGGAATGTGAGCTGCGCGACGTCCAGCACATCATCGACGGTCTGCTCCTCGACTCTCTTCCTGATGAGCGCCGCATGGCATGGGGCCGGACACCGCCGTCACCTCCCGTGCTTTCTACCGTGCCATGGCCACCGGGGTCAGCTCGACGCTGCAGCCATCATCGCCTGGGGAACACGCCTCCCCACCAAGATCAAGATCTTCTGCCACCTCGCCGACGCCAGCCGCCTCAGCTCGTGCGCAAACCTTCACTCCAAAGGTTGTGCACCCTCGGACTCCTGCGAGCGCTGCAGCGACACCGAGACCTGCCACCACATCTTCTACCACTGCCCCGCCTCACATGGTACCTGGAGTCGGATGGGGGTCACGGTGCCTCCCCACGGCTCCCTGTGGGATATCCAGCTTCCGGCTACCCTGCCGCTTCGGCTTGACGTTTGCCGCCTTGGCGTGGCGGCTACGATGTGGAACCTATGGAAGGCCCGCAACGACGCCACCTTCAACGCCAAGACCATCACCCCGCCTCAGATCCTCCGGCGAGCTGCCGACGACATCGACCTTTGGGGACACCGCTACCCGGCTGCTGTTCGTTCGGAGGTCCACGCCCTCGGTGCTTTCATTCGTAGTTGCTCCATTTAATCTTACTTGTTTGGGATACTTGATGATTCCTTTCTGTCAGCCTCGATACCGATTATCATACCGCACTCCCCCCTACCCCCATGTATTTCCTGGATGACTTTGTATGAGTGTTGCTGTCGATGCCCCTTGTAGGGCGTCAGCTTCGAGTTATATAACAACCGGTGGGGAATTCTCTTCCCCCCGGCAATCTCGAAAAAAAAAATACTTAGAGAGATTTCACTGTTCGTTCCAGAAGCATATGCTCCAAGCTGCCAAATGGCGGCTCTCCATCTATTTTCTCAGGAAAAAAACAAGCTGTTGGATCGAACCCATAGTACACAAGTGGCATAATCAAGTGCATGCGCTGGTGAGGTGAAATACCTCTTGTTAATTTCTCCTTGATCATAATGTAGTGCAGTTACTAGCAACTCCACTCTCGCTGTCTCGCAGCAGGAATTAATAATTAACGGACGTCGTGTCATCCACCCTCCGATCAGTCACCGTTGAAAATCAATGTTCGGACCCGTCCCGCATTAACTTCACATTATTACAGGCATGTGCAGCTAAACACCGCACTAATGATGCTTACGTCATCATTATCCGGAGCCATAATCCAGATTGTTGGAGGAATTCTTGGCTAAACTTCGTGGCCGTCGACGTCGCTGTCCCCGACGGTTGTTGTTGGTTTCGTCACGCACGTTATCCATACCTAAATTTTTCCTCCGGAGTGCAAGGATACAGTCACTGCCGACGACGCTGCAATGGCTTCCTCTGATCTTTCCCAAGAAGATGCAGAGAGCGGGCCATGCACTGCTCTAGCGTATCGGTTGAGTGGCAACGGTTACCCCTTTTCCATCACCTATTAGAACAAGGGCAAGGAAAACAGACTCGTACGTGTTCTTGTTAATTTTGGAACATTTGGTTGAGTGGCAACTATCCACTACAGGAATGGGGATCTATGCCGACGGCCAAACCCTGTGCCGACGGCTTTATATCGGGGCCGTCGGCATAGGTCCCGACGAAGCCAGCCCGTCGACAAAGCTGTCGGCATATGATTTCATCTTCTTTTTTTTCATGTATATGACTTTTTGCAACATATTTGTGGTACTTTCTTGTTAAATTTTTTGTTTTTGGCACTTAAAAATTGGAAAATAATATTTATAATAATATTTTAAAATTGTTTTTATCAACAATGTTGGCCATACCAAGACACACCTATGTGTCAAATCTGGACACTTTATCACAAATCATGGCACGACGGCCATTTTGACCTTTTTTTTCAAAAAAATAAAAGAAAGTGAAAAATACTCAAAAAATGAAATCCTTTGGCATGGAATCCTTGTATGTGTACTAGTTGATAGGAAAAGTGAAAAACATGATTTTTGACAATGTTTCCAAAAAATTTCTTCACAAAAAGGTCTATCATCTATAAACATGTATAAGTTTCGAGTCAAATGACCTAGATATGAGCATCCCCGTGCCATAGTTTGTGATAATGTGGCCATATTTGACACATAGGTGTGTCTTGTTATTACAAAAAATGTTGCAGAATTGAGTTTTTTCAAATTAGTTTTATAAATATCATTTTCATTTTTTAATTGTCAAAAATGACATTTTTTGTGAAGCAAGTACAACAAATATGGTGAAAAATGGCACCCATCTAATTTCCACACAAAGTAGACCATATTTTATCGAGAATCCAGGAATATTAGGAATTTTCTCGATTCCTGCCTAATTTCGCCTATTTAAATGACTTTATGCCTATTTTCCGAAGTGTGTGACAATTTTAAAAATGTGACCCCTTTCAATGAATATGCATGGCGGTCATTTTGATAGTTTTGAAAAATGATCCTAAAGTTAAATCTTGATCATCTCATCATTATCTTGATCATCTTGATCTTCTTATCTCTCAATCTTCTCAAATTAATTCCTGCAAGATAAAGTAAACAAGAGAGAAAGAAAGAGATGTACCCAATTGGATTTGTAGAAGGATTCATTTATCAAGTATCTATTATAAATAACTTCTCAATGAACATTGTGTGAAATTCAAAAGCCTTGTGTTATGTAAAAGAAGTTTGGAAACAAGACTTGATCACGACTTTCTCTTTGCATGCATAAAGTAATTGAATGTCATCCAAAAATAAAACATGACAAAAGAAAAGTTTCTTATGATTAAAATGTTTGCCTTCTCCACAAGGGAGAGGCAATTGATGTTTGGAACTCAACTAATGGACATTAGGAACTTGTCCTAAAATCCAAAGGTGACTAGAGGGATCAACTTTATCTTTGGGGGATTTATGGATCAACTTGGATCATGTGAGGCAACATGGATTAATTAAGCAACAAGAAGGCAACAAGGGACATGATCCATTTGTGCAACATACAAAGGCAACATGGGACAAAGGCAAC
This sequence comes from Poa pratensis, assembly GCA_947311845.1. Taxonomy (NCBI): domain Eukaryota; kingdom Viridiplantae; phylum Streptophyta; class Magnoliopsida; order Poales; family Poaceae; genus Poa; species Poa pratensis. The sequence goes on from CAMZMU010000060.1 coordinate 50,661,954, forward strand.
TAGTACACATGAAAGTACTCCATGCCAAAGTATTTCATTTTTTGACTATTGTTTCATTTTTTGTTGAAAAGACGGTCAAAATGACCACCGTGCCTATTCATCAAAAGGGGTTGCATTTTTCAAAACTATCAACGGTTTTGTGATATAACCACTAATGGTGCATCGTAAACTGAATTTTGTTAAAAGTTTAGAGCAAACTATCCACGCGAGATGATTATAACTTGGCATTTGATTTAAAACCTATACATGTCTATATTTCGCCGTAGATGCCAATGCATATCCACGCGAGATGATGTAATGGACTATTATATGTGTATTTGTTTGTGATTTGTAAAATTTGACAATGCCCCGTCGATGCAGCACCTCTCCCGCCTCTATCGATACACAATACTCGCTTGCGTCCACGGCAACACTCTTGTTTTTCGACGATGCTTTCACTCTTGCCCTTAGACCATGGTACTCAATGTGGAGACATAAAATGACAGGAGCAGCGACGGTGGCGAGAGAAAAAAGGGCGGAGATATAAAGACATGAGAAAAAGGTGGGAAAAACTTCGGTCTATAATGTGTTTTGAAATGCACACTCGAGTATTTGATTTTTTTAAATACACACATGTGTTTGAAATGTGTTTTGAAATGCAAAAAAGTATTTGAAAAGATGAAGAAAAACAAAAACACAGAACAAAACGGGAGTGAATTCTGATAAAAAGCCCACAAGCAGCTGAGCCAATCAAAAGTGAGTACCATGGTTCCACGGATTGTGTGTTTTCTTTAGAACATGTGAGCCGTTGGATGGAGTCAAGGCACGCACACCAGCCACGCACGCACCACACAACACGCCACACACCACGCACACCAGGACGCACGCGACCTTATCCATCCTTCTGCTCCTGCGGCCCTGCGCCTCGATCCCTCGCCTGCATCCATGCCGCACCTTCCTCCACGCCACCGCAATCCCCAAGGACCCCGCGCCGCCGTCCCCGACTCCCTGCCGTCGCCCAAGGGCCCCAAGGCGCCGCCTTCCATCTTCTCCCCAAGCAGCAGCTTCTCCCCGCCGTCCCCGTCTCCGGGCAGCCCGCGAGTCGCCGCGGTCGCGCACCAGGAGCGCCAGCACGGCCCGCCGCCGGCCGCCCACACGCGCACATCGTCGTCTCCCCGTCCACTCGTCCCCGCGCCTCCCCGGAGCTCAGGAGCTTCATCGGCTGCCTTCAGAAGAATCCGGCCAGGCAGCCGTCCGCGCCCACGCCCTCCTCCTTCACCTGCGTTGTTGGGTCGAGCTCCGGCGAGGGGAGCGTGACGAGCTACGGCGAGTTGGGCAACGGCGGCGTGACGACCTCTGCCTCGCCATCGACGACCTCCGTCCTCGGCCGCCCTCTACCCTGGAGCGCGGCGTCGCCGACCGCATGGGCGTGCCGGGTACGGCCTGGAACTCGTCGCGCCTCTCCCCTGCATCAACGGCGGCGACGGCGGCTCCCTCAACCGCCCCTGCTTCGTCCGCATCAGGAAGGCGACGGCTTCGTGGCGTCGTGGCCGCCCCAGCCCTCGTCTTCCTCGTCCCCAGCCGTGGCCACGTCCGGCCTCTGCGTCAGCCGTACTCGCCACGCCCGGACTCGGTCGACGCCGTCCTCGCCGCGCTCCACAGCGGCGGCGCCCCAGCCCCTGCTCCGTCGGCGACCGCCCCCAGCCTGGGACGGCGGGGATTTTTTTTAAGACACGTGTCCACCCTATGCCGACGGCAATGCCGTCGGCACAGCTTGTGTCAGTGCGCTCGGCCGCCGTGGGACCCACCTTACCTGTGCCGACAAACAGTGTGCCGACAGTCATTTTTTGCCGTCGGGAGAGCCTGTGCCGACGGCTATTAGCTGTGCCGACGGCCGTGGAGGCTCTGCCTACGGGGCCCTATGCCGACCACTCTGTGCCGACGGTGGCCGTCGGCATATACCTGTGCCGATTGCCGTCGGCACAGAGTGACTTTCCTGTAGTGATCATCATCTACTTCATCACCTGTAATTAGGGGCGATAGCGAAGCGGATACGGTTGGATAATACTATCATGCCGTTTTTATGATTCAGGATAGGGTGAATGCTGCTCCAGTTGTAATGCGACGTGGATTATGTCGGATCAAACATGGTATGAAAGAAAGTGGACTTGGAGGATAATATACACCTATATACGTGGAATATCACCATTTTAATAAAATGAGTAATAATAGTTAAAACTCCATTGTTCACGTACTCGTTAGAGGTTTCAAACTAGTAAAAACATAAAAGGATACACCACAGTATTCCCTCCGCCCCAAAATGTAAAGCATAACTCTGACTACTAGTATAAATCAAACATATATTATATTAGTAAAAGTATACCAAATAAGACATCAACATATTGTCGCAAGGGCTGTAAGTATCATAACAAGAGGTTAGACATTACACACACACTAGCAGATGCCATGCTACACTATGGAACTGCAAACAAAAATAAGGTGGAAACATATTTCACTCATTGTATAGTGAATTATAATTTACTTTGATGTTTTAGTTTTTATCAGTTATAGACTACTGACAAATGATGTAGATAATATTACGTGCAAGGCAAATTGGGACAAGGTCTAAAGACCGGATGTGCCTTGGTATGCTAGGATGTTATAGTTCACTTTGGAGATTAAGTGCGCTTTTGCTCGGACATAGTTAGTGATTGTTAGATTTAAATTTTGTACTAGCTGGCTGACGAAGACTATATGGAGGGCTTAGGTGATGGGAGGTAGAAGTAGGAGTAGGGCGTGATATCGGTTGAGTGGCAAGGGTTACCCCATTTTCCATCACCTATTAGAACAAGAGCTAGAAAACGTACTCGTACGTGTTCTTGTTAAATATGGCACATTTGGTTGAGTGGCAACTATCATCATCTACTTCATCACCTATAATTATGGGCGATCGGGAAGCGGATACGGTTGGATAATACTATCATGCCATTTTTATGATTCAGGATAAGGTGAATGATGTTCCAATTGTAATACGCCGTGGATTATGTCGGAGTCAAACATGGCATGTAAGCAAGTGGACTTGGCGGATAATATACACCTATATACTAGGATATCATTATTTTAAGAAAATGAGTAATAGTAGTTAAAACTCCATTGTTCACATACTTGTTAAGGATTTTAGCCAAGTAAAAACATAAAAGGATACAACACAATAGTCCCTCCATCACAAAATGTAAAGTTGTTTTAGTTCTTAAAGCATGAGTTTGACTACTAGTATATATCAAGCTTATATATTAGTAAAAGTATACAAACTAAGATATCAACATATTGTCATAATTAAGGGTCGTAAGCGCACAACAAACTATGTCATAAAAAGATGTTATATATTATGGAAATACTAGAAATACGCCATACTAAGTTATGGAAGTGCAAATAAAAATAAGGTGGAAACATATTTCACTCATTGTATATTGAATTATAATTTACTTTGATGCTATAGCTCATCAATTATAGACTACCGACAAAGGATGTAGATAATATTAGGTGCAAGGGAAACTGGGACAAGGTTTAAAGATCGGACGTGCCTTGATTTGCTAGGACATTATGGTTCACTTTACAATTACAGACCATAACGCTTGATTTGTTTTATTTTTTCTACGCACATCAAAAATAAATGACGCTGTGAAACTTTGTTCATATGATTGTATATGAACAAAGATTCTACGCATATAGTTTTTTAATATTATTATCAATACTTGAACATATTATTTTGTAAAATCTCGCTGGTGGTCAAGAACCAAAACAAAATAATTGCCGTTTTTCTCCCCTGCACGATAGCAGCAGGCCACGTTGGTGCACTTAATTGTGATGCCGAAGATATCTGATCCAACACTGGGTGTGGGATCAGATGAGGCGCAGAGCTGCATTTAGCCCAGGCAGAACTCCACGTTGCACCGCTGCATGTTCCATGTTCTCCCCCTAAACCTGCATGTGAGGAGGCCGATAGCTCGACGTCCCCCCATCCTCTGCGACACTCTATCAATGCTGCAGGTCCGGCCAGTGCAGTGATCAATGTGTACCGTCCGGCGGCAGCACCGCATGTTAGGGTAGGGCGTACTGATCTGGAGGACCATTCGATCGCCACTTGCCTGACAAGCAATTCAACCAAACGTCCTACACGAATTCATAACCGGGCAGGTGGTGCAAACGAAACGAGAGAGAGTGAGTGTGGATCCATGATTTTTGCGTTTGTTTTCTCGTTTTGGTTGGTGTGCTTTTGCATGCATATGCATGGCACGGACGGACAGTATTGGTTGTTGGAGCATGGGCAAAAGCGAGACGACGACCCACGACCATATACTCGATCTCGGATAATGCTGACGATCGAGCGAGCGATTGATCGGCATATTCTTTCTTCCGTGCAAAGGAAGCGATGCGATAAGAGATCCCATGCATGCATCTTTTCTAGTAGCTAGCTACGTGGGGTTAATTTGTCTTTTCTAGCGATGCGATTACTTCAATCTCACGCTGAGTCTGACGCTCGTGCATGCAAGTGCCGAGTGCGTCACGACGACGATCAAATCACGTACAACCAAAATAAGCGCAAAAAATACTGCACAAGTTTAATTCTGTCAAGGTTATCTAAGCTGTATGGTGAAGAAAAGATTGTCGGAGAAGTTTGAGCATCTCTAGCTAAGCCAGCTTGCTAGCTGCACGAGCACGACGATAGGAGGCTACAAAATCTAGCTAGCAAAGAGTCGGTGCAACCAGCGGCTTAAACATGGAGCCGCAAAACGTACGGCAGCTGTCCCGGACAATCTATATATCCAGGCTCTTTTTTTCTTCTTCTTCGATATGAATCTAGCCAGACTCGAGACCGGTCGATCGAAAGGGACGGTCAAGATAATCCAACTAGCACCTACGTACAATTTGGACGGCCACGGCCGTATCCGGGCAGCACCATGCGTGAGTCAACTGATCCTTTTCTTCCCCACGGAAACAAACACAGTAACGTCGGTGTACCGATGTACCGATCGATCGAGCGAGAGGAGTTTGACTAGGAACAGTAACGTCGGTGTCGTACAAATCGCTACCATGCATATGCACCGGCCAGGACCTTTCAATGAAGGGTCAGTCGGGTGACGTCATCGTCTTACTCAATTCCGACGAGCACGCTTCCCCGGCTGCCACCGCCAGCCATCCCGCTCTCGGCCGGCGCGCTGTCGCGACGTCTCGCCCTGCCCAGCCCTGCCCCGAGATCCTCCTCCGTCGGTCCACCGCCGCCCTGGCCATCCCTCTAAACTCCGCCCCTTCTTCTCCGGCGCCGGCGAACCCGCACCCCCGAAGTTAAGGTGCTCCTCGCCTCTGTCGCCTCCGCCGCGGCCAGCCGCGGCTGCGGCGGCTCCGGCTCAGCTTGGCACCGCCGTCGTCGCGAGGAAGAAGACGACCTAGTTTAGCACGAATCGAGGCGCACGGTTTAACGGTTGATGACTCGATTGAGCGCTAAGATAATTCTCAATCGATTGAGGGTTAGAAAAAAACGTTAAATGAATGGACATTCGGCAGAATCTGAAGCACATTCTTCTTCTCTTTTTCTTACTAGGGACGGGACGATCAAGCACATTTCGCAGGGGATAACTGAAACGAAAATAATCAACAAAGGTTGTAGTTCTTCAAAGTCATTGAGTTTTCAGGGGACTTGTGTAGGATTGAGATCCTACGGATTTCCCGTAGAAATAGTGGTATCATATTCCATAGGAACTAGTTCCATAGGAATTGTGAAGTGTAAATTTCAAATAAAAATAGAATAAGGCCAGACCTTATTGAACAACTACTTCACTATGATCCAAGAGGATTGCTCCTCCCACAAACTTGCAAAAGATTAATTTCAAATACTTTGTATTCTGCTCTACACAAAAAATACAAAGTCTCACAAATTTTGAGATTTGAAAATATGCATATTTAGATCCACGCTTTTGTCATTTTTTGTGTAGCCCAAAATGCACAGTATTTTGAAGTTACTCTTTGTGGGATACATTATTGGGTACATGCAAGACTTCTGTACTCGGGAGCACGAAATCTCCTTTTTTTCTTGTGATCAAAATTATTATAAACCCAAAAGAAAGTGTACCCTAGAAAGATTTGGAACACACGAGACGTAGCTAGGCTAGCAGTACGAAGTTTTATTTTGGAATAGCAGGTGTAGGGCCTGGCCGAACATGCGTGCATGTGGTGAGAGACGTGGGTGGGAGCAGTGGGGCGCGATCATGAAAAAACAGGGCCGAATAATCCGTGGCGTTTCCGGAGGGGATACGGCGGGCCCCGTACGAGGTGCCACGCCATGTCGCCGTGGGCGTGGGGCCACATACGGATCGAGCAGGTGGGTGAGGAGGGCCCACCACGTTGCCGCGAACAATGCCGACAAGGCCCCGTGGGCCCGGACACCACGTGGCCCTCACCTCTCGCGGGCCCACCACGACGGTTGGTAGTTAACATGGCTCTCTCTCCTGCAACGAACATCTCTCGCGTCGTGCTCGTCCTCGACCGATGAGGACCGATCCATCTCTACCTGCGATAGTGTACTCTCTGTAGCGTGACTGCGTGAGCCGGCGAGCCAAATGCCACAATAATTTGCATAGGCCGGAAAGTATTTTGGCTTTCAAGATCTAACGATCTCACTATTCTATTAAAATTCAAAATATATTTGAAATAACATGGCTCTCTCTCCTGCAACGAACATCTCTCGCGTCGTGCTCGTCCTCGACCGATGAGGACCGATCCATCTCTACCTGTGATAGTGTACTCTCTGTAGCGTGACTGTGTGAGCCGGCGAGCCAAATGCCACAATAATTTGCATAGGCCGGAAAGTATTTTGGCTTTCAAGATCTAACGATCTCACTATTTTATTAAAATTCAAAATATATTTGAAATAACAGGGCTCTCTCTCCTGCAACGAACATCTCTCGCGTCATGCTCGTCCTCGACCGATGAGGACCGATCCATCTCTACCTGCGATAGTGTACTCTCTGTAGCGTGACTGCGTGAGCCGGCGAGCCAAATGCCACAATAATTTGCATAGGCCGGAAAGTATTTTGGCTTTCAAGATCTAACGATCTCACTATTTTATTAAAATTCAAAATATATTTGAAACTTTTTAAAATATATATGTATGTTTTTAGTGATGTACACCGTAGGCGTGCAAAATCATAATGTGAAATATTTTGTATAATAGCCAATAAAAAGATAAAAGTTGTAGATATGCAACTTACATTATCCACTATACTTAATTACTTAGATCTGTACATTTTTCGTTTTTGTGTAACTCGGGACGTAATGTTTTTACATGCTTGTAGAATATATCGTTCAGAACTTACATGATTGTTTTCAGTTTTTATGAACTTTTAAACTTATTTTTTATTTTAAAAATATATTAAGATCGCTGAAGCTTCCAAAGCATGAAACCAGAACGGCATTTAGGCCTGCTATTAATATAAGTATTTTAGAAGAAGAAAAAACCAAATGGGTCAGGCGCGTTGGGTCGTCACGCGGACAGTGGCGGTCATTCGTTGTCCGTCGGCCGGCCCAAACGGACAAAACAACCCGAAAAATGTGTCTCTTTCTGTCCGCTTGGGTCCGCGCGTTGGAGTTGCCCTGAGGATTGAGCCGAAATTTGTGCAGCTCGGCGCCAACATATTTTGACATCTGGACGCTCAGGAAGCTAGGCGCCATGGAGTTTAGTGTCAACCTAGTTCGGCTACAGGAAGACCATAGTTGGGCGTTTGAATTCGTTGGCCCCGAACTGCACAATTTCTACATCATTCCAATGGGCGCCAAACCGAGGGAACACATACGGAAACAGTTTCACAATGGGGCCAAATTTGTTATTAGTTTCGCTTAGGGGCAATTTTTGGCAAAAACACATATACTCCTATGGAATAGCTCATTCCATAGGAATTCCAATTCCAAAGTAATCAAACATTTCTATGTTACAAGCGGCACCATAGGAAAGTTTCTATAGAAATCATGTTCTCCAAATATTTACATATTCCTTTGTTCAAACGGGGCACATCATTTGGTGAGATCTTGGTGCTTGTTTCTGTATTCTTTCATGTACTCCCTCCATTCCTAAATGTAGTATGTTTTACTGTAGATGTTACACATGTTGTTTAGATACATACACATATTAGTGAACATACACGTGAAAAATGTCTAGATTCATTTTTGTCATGTGTATGTGGATAAAGTCTAAAACATACTATACGGAGGGAGTACGTGTGTACGTGATCGAATCGGGATCATGCAGATGAAGCAGGGAATCCACTCGTTGGAACAGTGGACGTACTGGTCAGAATCTCGGGCCGTAGATACTGTCCTTGACTCCTTGTCCGGCCGGTCACGGGTCAGCTCCCCAACGATCTTAACTGTATCAGACTTTGGAAACTGCGCACCGACCACGAGAGGCCGGAGGGGAATACAAAAGCCCGGCGTGTTTCAAGCGAAACCCACATGCGCCGTGCCGTAGTTCGAGCACACACTTTGCGCCGTCGAGCAGATCACGGGAGTGTGTTCGGAGATGGAGGTCGAGACTACGGCTGCGCTTGGATTGCCGGTTGATCAGATTACCGTGCGGGTATTTCCCGGAGCCTCTTGGTATATTTAGCCGAAGGTCGATAGCTCCGGAATTCCACCCGATCGTTTTGGTGAAAAAACAACATACCAAGAGGGGCCTACGAGTACCGGAGTATTCTACTGCGCAGGGCTAGAAAGGAGGGCCCCAGGGTGCACGGGTGTAGTACGCATGGGCATTTCCAGGGCTGGGCTGGGTTTTTTTATTGATTTAATTATTCTTGGTAATTCAAAGCTTATTTTAGTACTTCGGGCTTTTTCATATTTTTGAAAGGGTTTGGGAGATAAACCTCGAGCCCGAGCATAGCTTGGACTTTTGGCTTTCGGCTCGGATCGTTCGGTCAGATTTGTCCATGTTTAGACGTAGTGTGTACTATGTATTGTAGAGCTGAGGCCTAGAACCCTCATGTTTCTTCATATCATAAACAAAGGCCACATGGGGCGACCCGGTTCCACTCATTCCAGAGGTCACGTGTGCTCTGTTTCTCCGCCTACTGCTACTCTGACCGATGAGGGCGAGGATGGTAGACCATGGATTTCTACTGTGGCCATGTAGTTAGGTCTCTTACGGTCATGGTCGGCCCGCTGCTCCCCTAGCCGAAATCTAAAACATGCACTTCATCTAGATAGTCTGGCTTCCGAATTGCAGATCCACCTGTCAGCTATGTAAATTTCTGACCATAAGAAGGGGTGATACATTTACCATAACTCTATGGCAGCATTCGGAGGCAAGAACATAGAAAGGTTTGAGCACAGGGGAACATTTGTTGAGTAAAAAACCCTACTTCGTGGCTATATTAGATCATCGTGAAACTAGTGTAAGTTAGGTCTCCACCCATGTGTGAGGCTGGGTCTGGTGGTCATCGTCCATCCCTCAATATGTTTCACGCATCCCTGTTGTTGGCGTTTTGAGTGAGACTTGGCCGAGTGGAAGAGGATTTTGAGTGAAACTTGGCCGAGTGCAAGAGGGAGACGGCGTCGATTTTGCGCAAGGACTCGTGTGAATTTTCTATTTCTTCAAGTATGGTCCTCTAAGGGTTGGTTGAAATTTAATACTCTCTCCATCCCAAAATAAGTATCTTAGATTTATCAAACACTTAATATATCTAGTCATGATTCATTTCTAGATACATCCACTTTTAGGCAAATTTAAGACATTTATTTTGAGATGTAGGGAGTATATAACGTCCTTTGGCTATTTCGAAGACGAAAAATCGAGTATAATCCTACAAGGAATATCAGAGCCCTTTGCGTGTTTCTGATCTTATTACGTGACTAGTTAGGGCACGACAGGCATGTTGTCGTCTAAATGACACAGCTCTAGGCTTGCCCGATGGCCGGTGCTCGTACGTACTCCCTCCGTTTTCAAATATAAGATGTTTTAGATTTTGTCCATATTTTTTAGGACAAGGTGGTCGATCCACCGCCCGAATAGATAGAAAGAGTTGACCCAGTTTATAAGGGAAACCGGGTCCAAAAACCATACAATCTGTACAAACGAATGACACAAACGAAGCGACCCGTCGCCCACACGACCCAAGTCGACAAACGCCACAACACACACCACCCGCTCCAGGGCCGCCGCCCCGGCGTAACAACCAGATCGACCTTCGCATTGCCCGAAAGCGATCCAGTCATGGTCGACGAACCCTCTGCCCACGCAGTCTTCATCCAGATTGCCACCAAAACCACCATGCACCGAGGCCGCCGCCCCGGAGAAGCAACCAGATCGACCTTCGCATTGCCCGAAGGTGATCCAGTCAGGTCGACGAACCCTCTGCCCGCGCAGTCTCCATCCAGGTCGCCACCCAGACCCCCGCTAGACAACGACTCTGCCTCATAGAACCGTCGTAGCGTGGGAGACCGAGGCCGCCGCCTCGACGTCCACCACCCTCTAGGGCCGCCGCCCCGACGTCCACCACCCACGACCACACACACCGTCTTGCACATCCGCCGCGAAACCGTCGCACCACGCAGGCCAAGAGCTCCAAAGCGGCGCCTCCAACAAGGTAGTGACGAGATCGTCACCGCCGCCCGCTCCCGAGGAGCTAGATTTTCACCCGGAACTCTTGGAACCACACGCGTTAGTCGAGATCGAAAAGCTCCACAACAACGCCAACAGGAAGGAGAACGACGCCCGAGGGCGCCGCCATCGTCGGCACCGACCGAGCTCCGTGCGAGCTTTCGCCCGGAGTTCAACCCGACCGCAAAGCTTCGGGAGTAGCAGGATGGCATTCCGGCCATGTCGTCAACCACCGAGCTCTACCGCATGTCGCAGCAGCCGCGACACCACCTTCCACGGCTGCTGCCATAGCCATGCCCGCTTCAGCCGCTCCACCGGAGTAGCCGCCACTATCCGGGGCCGCCGCCCCGGCTTCCACGCCGCCCGGACGCCGGAGCACGGTGGCAGGAGAGGCCATCTCCTGCCCCCGCGCCTGAGTCTCAGTCACCTCCCCCTTGCAGCTCATCCCGTCGCTGCCGCACCTCCTGCCATGGCCTGGGGCCGCTGCCCCAGCCTCCTCGCCGTCCCGCCAGGCCACACCAGCACCGCGCGCCCGAAAAACGAGCGCAACAGCCGTGGCCGTCCCGGGCCGCCGCCGGCTGCTGCCGCCCCACGAAACGCGCTCCCACCCTCCTCAGTGCGCCGCCAAGCCCGCGCCCCTGCCAGAGACGAGCTCCAGGAAGCAGGCGCCTCGCGCCGTCCGCGGCCCGCACGGCCCGCTCCCGGCCCAGATCAGGCCCGGGTCAACGGCGCCCGCAACCGCCTCGCCCATCCTCGCACCGCCGCGGGACGCGCGGCCCGCGCCGCACCACACCCCGCCGGCCTCCACCATGGCCCAGGGCCGCCGCCCTGGCTTACTGCCGCCGTGCTCCGGCGAGACCTCCTTCGATGCGGACCTCAGAGCACCCCCTCCTCCACCATTTTGGCAGCGAGGGGCCCGCCGCCACCGCGGCGAAGGCCAGCGGCAGCGGCGGCAGGGATGGGCGCCGGGAGGGAGGGTCCTGGTGGCGCGCCGGCGAGCTCCCTCGGATCGCCCTGGCGAGAGCAACACGAGGGTCGTTTTCGCGTGAGTCTAACACATTGATTTTGTCCATATTCACATACACACAAATGTATCGAGACATATTTCATGTGTAGGTTTACTATGTATATAACCTACGTGTATAGTATGAGACGTCTGCACCTCGGAGAAGTTGCATGGTCACTGGTCCGGTAGCTGTCGGCGACGATGGTCGGTGACTCTCGCGGTCAGAGCTGCTAGCTTCAGTGCAGGCACTGACTAACTACTACAGTCCGTCCGGCCGGGCGCCGGCGCTTGAACCCGCGCCGCGCATTTGTCCGTCCGGCGACCCGGCCACGCCGACGCCGCAGGTCACCTCGATCGTACCCAAACTAGCTAGTAGCTCGCCGTGTCACCTCGCTGCCGGCCGTACGTGGGGTGGGTTATCGACGAGCCGTAGCTTTCAGGTCACGCGTGTGCGCCTCTGCTTGGTCCACATGTCGACGGAGCTATGGCCCCTCCGTAATCCGTATCGCGATCGATCCATCGACTGATTAGGACCTGATCACAGCCAGGGATGACCCGGCAATTCATATGCATGTCGACAGTGGTCGAACGTTCCGGGGGGGTTATCAAGGAGAGATTAGGCGCTGTTCTTTTATGCTAAAGCGATCGAAGAAATGGATATATTAGTGCCGGCCGGCGAGATCTTTTAATTTGCACGCGCGAGCGACGCGGTGGATAAGAAAAAGCGCACCGGTTAGTTAGTGTAGCTAGGCATTTAATTAGCTCGGATTACTCTGACTGCCCTTCGATTATGATATTCATGACACGTAGAACGCTACGCCCTCCGGTTCGTACAAGCTCAAGGTATCACATTTTTCAGATCGGATGAGTATATATATGTTATTGTGTGTATGTCTATATATGCTCACGGGAAAAGGTCTTTTTGTCTTTGGATAGTGCCTCGCGCGTCACCGCGCGCCTTGCGACTGTCCCACGATTGATCAAAACCTAATCTTCGCGCGCGTTGTTGCGTCAGATGCGTGGACTTTGACTGTCCATCTAGGAGTGTTCCAGCTATCGGAACAAATGGCAAGAATTTGTACTCCCGCCATTCTAAATTATAAGACGCCCGTTATTTTTGTGCTGATTTTTGATATTCGAGTTTGACCAATAATATAAATTAGGAGTAAAATATATGGATATTGAGAATGTATAATGGTACCGTTGTATTCATCTTGCAAAATTCTTTAATTTTAAATATTATTATACTAATTTATAGACATGCTATAGAACAAATTATGGTCAAACTTGTATGTAGTGGACCAGCGAAATTTAAGGGCGTCTTATAATTTGAGACGGGAGGAGTATATATTATCAGCTCCATAGTGTAAAATAACAAAAAACGTATTATCATAGATTGTCTTATTTATTTGTTTGTAAACTTATATTTTCTTGTTAACCGCTATGTGATGGTAATTATGGTCAAACTCTATGTGTCTCTCTACTCATTAAGTAGCTGCCACATTATCTTTTTTCTTATGTGTCATGCATGTTATAATATGCACAAGCGTACTCACACACTCACATGATATGTACTCAAGAATGTAATTCTGGATTTTCAGTTTTCCATGATCAATGCGTATGTAACCTTACTCAAGAAAAAAAATCGTGCGTACGTTCTTTCCTTTCAGATAGATTTTCGTGACGTAAATGGAACTTTGCTTAGGAGTATCAGTTTTTATCATGGAGCAGGTCGACAACGTTTTCCTCAAAGAATGCCATTCTTTTCAAGATAGTGTGCCTCTTTATGTGCTGCAACCCGGCCAAATTAATCTTAGCTAGTCCTCATATTGTTGCGCTAGAAACACAAAGTATAATGCAAATAATCACGCATAGAACTCAAGAAAAATATTGCAGAGGTTTAATACCAAGTATAATACAAACAACAAGTATTATTCAAATACACACACCGATTCAGATCATATGCCCCTCTTCCCGTCCCAACCAACAATGATGATCTTTTTTGCTATCTAGGTCCATCTCTTCCATGTTTCTCAAAAATTATCTCTATTCCAGATACGGGTTTATTCGATAGAATTTAATGTGAATTTTTGAAGGAATTCATTTCTTTACTATATTTTTACAAGATTTTTGTTCTTAGGATATAACCAATGGTTTGTATGCTCGAAAACTATATGATTTGTTTCTAATAACTATTTAGCCATAAACTTCAAAGGAAAAACTTCCATTGATATACTAATTGTTTTGCTTTGTCTCCATATCACGATTCATAAACAACCAACCATGAAACTTTGTAATTTATTATTATGTTTTCTCATCGCATTGTGAGACCGATGGAAAGGTTCTTGTGTTCCAAGCGCCTGAAATGTTCTGATCAACCAAAATATTATCATAAATATCTAAAGTCAGCTCCGCTGCCTTAATTAGTCCCAAGAGAGTTGTTGAAAAAATATTCTTTAAAATAGAAAATCTAGAATTAATAAATCCATAACAAAAAATGTGATTAATATATTAAAACAAACGACAAGTCATAACAATTTTATGCTGACGACCAGATAACACTCATCTACATTTATCACCTAAATAGTAGTCTACGCAGACACGACACGCAAAAAACATTTCCACGATTTATTATCGTTCCACACCTAATGCCTCTTAATCCTACCGTACCAACTAACGAGGATGATCTCATCCGCTAACTCAAACCATCTCTTCCCATAAAGGATTAGCAGAAGGGCTTATCCGATAGAATTTAATGTGAATTTTCTAAGGAATTCATTTCTTATTATATTTTTACAAGACCTTTTTATTCTTAGAATACAAACCATGATTTTAAGGATTGAAAACTATATGATTTGTTTCTATTAACTAGTTTGCCATCAATTGCAAAGGCAAATTTTGCATTGATATACTAATTGTTTTGCTTTGTCTCCATTTCACGGTTCATAAACAACCAACCTTGAAGAAAACTTTGTAATTTCTTATTAAGATTTTTCATCGTGTTGCGAAAAATAAATAGGAAAAAGACCCATGGAAAGGTTATTTTGCTCCAAGCGCCTTAAACGTTCTAACCAACCAAAAAAATTATCATAAATATCTAAGCCAACTCCTTTGCCTTAGTCTCTAGAGAGTGGTTGCATTTGTAGTCTTCAGTTTTCCTGTTTGTTTGTAAGGGTTTCCTTATATATTGTATGATGATATTTACTTGAAAACAATATCCAAAGACAACATCAAAGTATTGTAAATCAACATATTTTTTCCAGGTTAGTAACCAACTACTATATGCTTCCCACAATAGGCTTCTGATGCGGCCTTTAGCTAATTGTTCTACCACCACATTTTAAGCTTAGTTTGGAGTTATGACGAGTGTTGATTTGTGAAAGTACATCTAGGATTACTAAAGAGTTTTGATGATTAATGACAAGGAAATTATGGAACCGACCAAATCGAGTGTATGCAAATTTGATCCTTTTTGCTATTTTTTTAGATCTTTCGAAATTCGAATAAACCTTGTTTGTCAGAAAAATCGAGTGTGTGCAAATTCGATCATTTTTTGCTAAATCTTAGCCGCCTATATTTTTAATTATGTCTAAGCCGATGTCCTGAGCTATCCGAGTGAATCAATATTAGATTGTACGTTAATACCACAGATTTACGCACAATCCTTTTCCAATTTTTCTTCTTGTATGGCTGTTTTGGCTCGCAATAAAGCTAGGGTCCAGATCTTTCAAAATCTGACCTGGATACTGACACACCGATATTTGATTTGCAACATCCCGATCGAGAGAAGGTGCTCCGTCAAAGGCCAAACACCATGTTACGTGTGCATGAATAGGATAGATATAGATATTAGAAACAGTATTTGAGGCGGCCGGCGGTGCAAAGTATAGTAGGTTCGTACACGTGGCAGGAGCAATGAAGTAAACACGGTGCCGCTGATTGACTGATCAGTACGTACAGGGTGACGTCTCCTATATATGAGTCCTATCATGTCGTCAAGCGTGACGAGCTGTCGGGACACGTGTAGGCTGCCGCGCCTAAAACTACCTAAGAGCAGGTACAATAGCGTCTAGTCAGCAGGCTATAGCGAGTGCCATGTCACCAAAATCCAACGTGTATGAGAGAGAAAGCCGGTGAGAGAGGCGAGCGGGCGCTTCGTGAAGCGCCGGGCGGCAGCACAAGCTTCGAGGAACTACAGCTCGCATGCAGCCCTGCACGCTAGCGCCAAGAGCACGTTTGGCTCTTTCCTCCAATCCGTGCTCGCTGCATGCATGCAAGATTAATGATCGATGCTTTAAAAAATTCATCCCTGCAGCCAGTTTATAGCTTGCTTACTGCATGGTTCGGCTATAAGATCAACTTTAGGTGACATGGAACTGGTCTAGAGCCGGCAGCGGGCGCTGCTATTATCCTTGCTCTAATGCTCCCGTAACCGGAAGGTGGCTGCGAAGCCAAGAAACACCATGCCGGCCTGGTATCCCGCGGCAGGCCGTGTTTTTGCCATCCACGAGTCCAAGAGCAGGCGGTGGATGGAACGGCCGGTCGCGCGGGGCTTTTCTCCGGTTGATCGTCCGTGGAGACTGGAGCGGACACGCGACCATGCATTGGACCGACCTTGCCACTTGGCGCCGTATGAGAGGTTTGGTGAGAGGAGAGTGCACACGCGGAGTCGGCTGATTCGTGGTCGATCGTTGTAATACCGGGGAACGGTCGCTGTGTCGTGATGTTATTCTGCATGTCAAGAATGGGCGAATGGCTTGGCTGGGCTGCCGACGATCAGCCGTGCCGCCGCGCGCATCGTCCCTCCAAGCTCGGAGGTGGCTTCTCGCGGGACGCGCTCTGGCTTCCATTCCTATAGCTCCTTGTTGCTTTATGCCTTGTGAATTGTGATGCTACATAATACTCCATTGCATACCCTTGTACACTTAACTACAAAATTCTGTACGAAGATGCTGAGAGCCTGAGGTTGAAGCACAGTGCATGCAATGCATGTTCGGACTTCACTTCACTCCATCCGTGCAGCGCTGCTTGCACATGCGTGGCCAGCCCGTTCTTCGGTCGTTACTGTTCGTCAGAAACAGTGAGTGATATACTGTGCGCAGATCGGTACAGGGTGGCGTCTCCTATATATGCGTCCTATCATGTCAAGGGTGAAGATTAGGCGCCTAAAACTGCCTATTCTTTCTGCAACCGGACGGCGGCAGTTGCGGAACCAAACACACACGCATATGCCTGGTATTGCCGTCCGCCGTTAACCACTTTCCCTGCCGCGGCACCTTGCCGTCCAGGAGCCCAGGAGTAGGCGAGCGAGCTGCGTGCGTGTCGACCGCTCGGGTGTGTGGCGATCCAACATCCGTGGAAACTGAAGCGGACGTGCGATATGACTGGACCGACCTTGCCACTTGGCGCCGTATAAGAGGCTTCTTGAGAGGACAGGGTACACGCGGAGCCGGCTGATTCGTGGTCGCTGTGTCGTGGGGTTATTCTGCATGTCATGGTGGCTCTGCCTGTTCGGGCTGGCCCTTGTCCGGGCTGCCGACGATCAGCCGTGCCGCCGCGCGCATCGTCCCTCCAAGCTCGGAGGTGGCTGCGGCCGGCAAGCGAAAGGCAATCACCCACATTCCACGACGAGCTTTACCGTGATAGAGGCAGCAGAAAATACACCGGCCGGCAGTACCAAAGCCAACCGTCGAATACCAACCGGGACCTGGGCATGCATGCTGGTTAGATGGCCCCCACGCAACTACCCGGACTTGGCCCCACCCGACGGCCCGAGCGAGCGAACGCCATTATCCACGCAACGACACGCGCGGCGTTCAACTGGCCCCCTGACTGACCCGAGGAGGGCAAGTAAGGATTAGGATAAGGGTCATGCACGCATTGCCAACGACCAGGCAACGCGACGCGCCATGATCGATCGGCTTCTTCTCTATCACTCCTTGCTTCTGCCTTGTTTTTTTTTGAACCGAGTGCTTCTGCCTTGTGATGATGCTACTTACTCTGCATACATAATATTAAGACTGAACTAATCCAATGCTGTACATAGACACTCATGGCACATCCACAGATTGCCTGGCTACATCGATGTATGGAGTACAGTATCTAGCTAGTTTAGTTTGTTGTTCCCTGAATGACGAGCTGTCGTGAAACAAAGGAACACGGCGGGCACCGCACCTTGACAGCAGGATCCGGGACGAAGACGATGGGCCAAAGGTGCGGCGCCTTCCCGACGGGTTTCAGTTGGTTCGTGTCGGCTCACCTCACACCGTGGCCCGGCCCATGCATGCACGTTTTCTCGCGTGCTTGTGCGAGACAGGGAAACTGGTGGAAACAGTTCAGTATACTACGCAGCAAGAAGGAAAATAAAAAAAGGAGAGAAACGTAGCAGCTGCACCTACCGACAGTGGCCCATTAGCGTGCTAGGTCTCATTTAGGGCGACGCTGGTCTAGGGTGGGTTTGTGATGGACAAATTTCGGCCTGTGCCAGAGCTGAGGAATCCATTCGCCAATTGGCCTATCTACCGATCCCATCACCCATCAAAAAGAAAAACTGAGACCAAGTCAACGATATATCACACATACTACTATTGGATCCCTTGTTCGATTGTTGATAGTATGCCTTTATTCGATAACACATTTGATGATTCAAATTTTTCCACACATTTGGAGTAGTAAATTAGTTGGGAGCAAGCTACATTGCGTTCCAGTCACACGCGTTTAGTTGTTTTCATGCTTCTAATTCAGAAAAAAATCAAAATATAAAAAGAAATGGGTTATGATCTTCAAGCAAAGTTTAGGAAAAAAAAACTTACAGAATGTTACTAACCAAGAATTTGTTTGAATGTTCTATTTTTCTTTAAGAAACTTATAATCCTCCATGTTTTTCTTATAAATTTATGTAGTTTCTTCAGCTCTTTTGAGTTTTTAATTGCCAATTTTGTGTTTGTTCTAGTGGCCGCTGCTTCTCCTCTGATTCTGAAGGCCGCGAGGTCTGCAAAGAAAAGTTGGCCGGCCATGAGTAGTTGGTTAGCCGCTAACTTAACAAGAAACACTATAAGATTAAAGAAGAGGAAGCATAAGGTACATGTTCCATCCTTTTTTGTTGTATTTTTGCCGGGTTCTAGACTAATTGGTCTCATAATCACAAGTTGTTGTCTCGATTCGAACTATATGGACGTTATGTGTATTAGGAGAACTAAAGAAGAGGAAACATTTATTGCAAAGATACGAGACATAATCCAGGGCTAAAAAATTTATTTATTCAGAATTTGGGTGCGTATTACTAAGCAATAACATAATTGGGTAGCTACTCCATTACAAAATTCAGAGCAATATCTTCCACGTATGGATGCATAGACTGGAGACCACACCCACACTCCAACCTCTACAACTAAATTTTACAAAGAATTATCATAGTTAATGATTTACAACTATCCGACCTGAAATGACTATACAGCGCAGACGCATTGTCGTTCCCAATTATGGCATGTAGATTTCTTTTTAGCTTAGGTTGAATCGATCATAAGAAAAAGAATTAGGCAAAAAATTAGAATATTTTCTCGGAAAATTTGCGTCCACCTCTTCCAAAAAGCGTTATGTGTTTTATGTTGTTTGCATTAGCTTAATGTTTTTGTCAAAATTATATGCATTCTAGGGAGGGGTATTTAATTTGATGGAATTTCATATGAAGTTCTGGGATTTAGTCCACGTCTAATATTAAAAAGTTTGTTTGGTTTACATATACTTTTATAAACTTGTTTGATTCGTAGGATAAAACAGAATGAAAAAAACGTTGATTTGTGGGATCCAAAATTATATTTTCTCTATAACTTATTTGACTGCATCCTCAAAGAAAAAATTCCACTGAGATACTCATTGTTTTTCTTTATCTCCATGGTAGGATTCACAAACAACCAGGAGAATCATGTCCTTATTATGTTTTCTTGCATAGTATTGCATGAGTTAAATAGGCGTTTGAACCCCAATTTTTTGTAAGCTGGCACCAGTACTCGAGGCTTAATTGTTGTTCCAAGCACCTTAAACGTGGTAACCAACAAAAATATCTTCACAAATATCTAAGACGACTCATAGTCACTTCATAGTGCATGGGTAATCTCATAAAACACCGTTGATGTACTGCCAGCGATGAACGCGCTGCGCCTTGGCTTCTAGCTTGTGATGCTGCGTAACTACACATATGGTTCTATGACCCAAAGTGGATATCTGCCTACCTACCTACTACTCCCTTTGTTTAGTAATATAAGATGTTTTAATTTTCCTAGAAAAACTACATACAGAGCAAAATGAGTGCATGCACACACTAAAATACGTCTATATACATATGTATATTTTATGTACTGGAATGTCTAAAATATATTATATTATTAAAAGAGGGTGTACTACATTGCGTGTGCTCATATGTATAACCTTTGTGTTGAACTACACAATGATGTACTACCTACATACTTCCTCTATTTCAAATTATATGACTTGTGACTTGTTGCCACATGTTGCTGTATCTAGACAATATGTTTACATACATCCACATGTGGCAAATAACAAGTCATCTAATTTGGAACGAAGAGAGTACATCGTACATCTGCATATATGCACAGAGGATAACCTAGCTGCATGGTTGTACAATATCTAGTCTAATTTGTTGTTCCTCTGCGTCCCGGCCAGCTGAGATTATGCACAGGGCCGGCTCTGGCCCTAGGTGACCTTCTGTGTCGCACAAGGGCCCATATCTGGTAGGGGGCTATCACTGCACATGTCTATGTACATTGGTTCTAATTAGGCTGAAAAATTAATTAAGTTGTAAAGAGCCCTAGTGCCAAGTAGGGAGACGAAAAGGCTACCTCGCTGTTCGCCAATTCAATTTTGATATTATCCTCAGTGATTTTGTATCCAGAATCTGAAGAAGTTTTTTTTTGTGAAGCACTGAGACATTATTGACAATGAACTCATTGGAATTTTGTTCTTATTTGATTAATCAAATTAGAAGTGAATATTGCTCGCTATACTTTACAACTCTTTTAGATTTCCTCGTAATATGACATTACTTAATCACTTATATAAATTATTTATAGATGTTTCAGAATAAGAATGTGTGATTGGATATAAACTTTTAACACTTTACGTCATATGTGTAGCTATATAGTACCCATAAGGTACCTACGGAAAACCCACTCGCAACCTTATCTCTTCCCCTCCGCCTGCTACAGTTCGGAGAGGCGAAAAGAGAAGCGTCGAGCTCTCGCCGGCGCATCTGCCGCTCCCCTCCACCTCCGGCCGCCGCCTTGGCGCCGCGAGGTGGGGGGGAGCTCCGGGTGTCGCTCGTGCGTGTAGATAGGTATTAGGTGTGTGTGCTTGCCGGCGGCATCGAAGACGGCGGCGATGGCGGCGGTGTGTGGCTTCTGGTCCTTCCCCTCCTTACCCCGTTCCGGCTTCGTTCGCGTCGCCGGGGAGGTCGTGAAGGTTGTTCGTCCGGGGCGCTCCTCTGCTTCTGCTTCTCCGACCGGCCGTGGCGGCGTGGGGAGAAGCTGTGGAGTGTGGCGTTCCCCTTTTGTTGGTTCTGGTGGTGCTGGTCTTCTTCTGCGTCTCTGCTCCGGCCGGCCGTGGTGGCGAGGGGAGCGGCGTTTGAAGTTGGGTGGTTGCTCGTGGTGGCTGGCCTGGACGGCGTCGTGTCGGCTGGAGGTTCGGCGGAGCTGGGGAGGTGGTGCTGTGGCCGTGCGCGTTCAGCGCGGCTAGGTTCCGTCGCGTCACGGCGGACGACTTCTGCGGCTATCTACAAAGTGTGGCGGCGCTTCCTCACCGGCGGCAGGCGGTACGGCGACATCGGCGTCTTCTAGGTTTCTTGGGAGCCAGCTGGGGATCCGATTGTGATTCGTTCAGAGAGCTCAGGGTGCTTTGTGCAAGTTTCAGGGGTCCTCTTGTGTTTCTTTTCTTTGTTTTGGACTTGCTTGTAATTTGTCTGAGTACTCTGAATATATGTGTCGGATCCTTTCCCTCAAAAAAAAAAAAAATATAGTACCCATAAGGGCCAAATTTCCAACCTTGCACTAGGCCCCCCCAAAATATCGGCCCTAATTATGCAGTGTGTGCGTGTTCGGACTTTTCACTAAGCCCTCTCACATGCGTGCTCTGATCAACTCTGAGTGAATGAGTGATCGATAATGCAGCGCATACGGTTTTCGTCCGATTTTTCATTGATTAACCGCTTAATTCTCTTCTGCTTAACTACTCCTTCCGGTCCATAAAAAGATTCGTAGAAAAACAGAATAGCTAGCACAGCTTGTACGCACCACTTCCGACTGTTAATTCGGATCGGAGGAAGTAATAGATTTGGACAAAACTTTTGGCCGCTGCAGTGCATGTTCTGGGCAGGTGCTCCTGCGTACAGCGTACGTACGCATATATATATGCATATGTCTGCACATGTTCAATGCAACGAGTCAAGATTCTGTAAAGGAGAGTCCAGGCTGCAGGTTTGAACGAAGAACACTCAGGCCTTGTTCGGCTGTAGTGTATTGGGGTGTATTTGGGTGGTGTTTTGGGGTGAAAACACCCCTCACACCCAAAACACTCCAAAACACCCCAAAACACTTGTCCAGCAAAAACATTCCAACAAAATGTTGTTTGGTAGACAGGTTTTGCAAATAGGTGTTTTCACACATATCTAGTGCATACAATTACAAAAGTGCCACAATTCATCCAACATTACAAAAGCTTATACTTTTTCACAGCCACACACAATTTAAGCAATTCATATAATTAAGTAAAAATAACTTATGCTCCCCAAGTTTATCTCAGGTTATTACAACACAATTTGATAAAAGTTCATCCAATTCTTCTCACAAACAATATTTTTGCTTCTCAGGTTTATCCTAGATTGTGATGGTGACATAAACAGAACAAGGAGAAAGAAGGTTCCAGCATGAAGATCACCACAACAGGAAGATCATCTCAGCTAGAAATTTGCTTCATGACTCTGCAAACAATATAGACATGTGTTATTGCAGCAACAATGTAGACATGTGTTATGAACAGTTGTTTCTGCAAACAATGCAAACAAGGTAGACATGCTTCATGACAAGTTGTTTCTGCATTTTATTACTAACATCAACACCAAGGGCATGTGCAAATGGTCACCACCATGACAATGCAATTTATTACTAACATCACCACCAAGAAAAATGAACAAGCATATGAAGCATATATGACCAGTTATCAGTTATTTACCTTGTATCTTGGCCATCTGGATACGAATCCATTTGATGACTGTTCCATCATTATCATCCACAAGGTTGACAAAGATCTCGCGGTTTTGTGCATTTTTGAAGACCTCCAAGGCCGGGATCTTGTCGTCAGCTGTGAAACCATCCACCTTCTTCAAGGCATCCATGCATCTGCTGATAGTGAACTCCTGTGCAGTTTCCTTTTCAGCTTCTTTTTCTTTGATGCTGACCAGCCTTTCCATTACTTGCACTATTCCAGCTCCACTTGAGGTTTTTGCCTTCTTTCTTGATACAACAGCAGCCTTTTTTGCCTTTTGTTGACCATGATCCACTGGAGGTCTCACTGCAGCAGTACTACCTTCATCCAACATTTGAAGGTCATCATCAACATCCTCCCTAGCAGTACTACCTTCAGCTCTCTTCATGTCTTCTTCACCATCACTTTCAATTTCTGTCACATCTGATGGTGTACGTGCTGAGGTTGAATTGGATGTGTAGTTGAAAGCTCCGGTTGCAATGCTACCTACAAAATGATGTAATTATAGCAACAACCATTAAGAAATTCGAACTGCAAGCATGGATGCATGGAAGACTAGACAGAGGCAAACACACTTCAATATATATACAGGTTCTAACCGAGGCATACGAATCAGCTCTCCATATAGAGAGGCAACAAGTTCTAACCGAGGCATCAGCATCAGCATCAACAGGATTAAAATACGACTGTAGCTAATCCGACAAGCATATCATGAGTGAAACAGGGGAAGGGACTAAATTAATCAACAACAGAACTGAGGCACCAAAGCAATAGCAACAACAGGGAATGGAGAATGCACATAAGTGCTTACCTTCATAGAGTTGTGCTAGTGAATCATAGAGAGGAAAGGCCTTTGTCTTGAATCTCTTTATCCTTTGACCAAATGACTACAAAAAGGTGTAGAAATCATGGTTAGCACACATGTCACACTCATGAATTCTGCAAGAGATAATACAACACTTACAGTTTCTAAGTTATCCCAAAGATGTGGATCAGCTTCAATCATGTGTTCGCTATCATTCCATCCTGCACCGCTTTGATTACGTGCATCCTTGAGCATCCTGTAATCTCTCTTTAGGTCCTTCTCTTTGTCCTGAATCTGTGACTTCGTTACTTGCACATATGGATGCTTAGTAAGGAAAGCATTGACCATGGTGTTCCATGTCTCCTTGCTCCACCCATTCTGGCTTCTGTAGTAGCTAGTGTTGTGTTCATGAAGAATATCCACTAGAGACTTTTCCAATGCAGAATTCCAAGACGCCCTTGGTTTCGAACCTACAGGAAACAGATACACCATCATTTAACATGCTCAAATAATATTTATCACATCACAACCATCAGGTGTTCATGTACTTGCTGAAAATATGATGAAACATGCTCAAATATGTACTTGCTGCAACATACAGACCAAGAAGAAACTGATCATCAAGTTTGTCACAGTTTTACTTCAGTTTGCCCAAACATAACAAGCAAATTTCATAAAAGAATAGAGAAAGAAAGAATTACCTTTTGGGGATGCCTTTTTCATCTTTGGTGAAGGCTTTTTCTTGAATTTTTTACTCACTGAGTTGATATTAGTCAGGTTAAACTTGGGAGAGCCTTTCGGATAGGTTGGAGCTGCTTTGGGGTACATATCTGTTGTGATTAAAAAACAAATACCAGATGATGAAACATCAAGCCAGCTAATAGACCCATGGTTACATCATATAAAACATAAAGTAGATCCTTATTACATGATAAATCCAGCTAATAGATCCATGGTTACATCACATAAAACATAAAGTAGATCATTATTACATGATAAATCCAGCTAATAGATCCATGGTTACATCACATAAAACATAAAGTAGATCATTATTACATGATAAAGACATCTAGAAGATCCATGTTTACATGAGAAAACATCTAGTAGATCCTATGACAGTGGCTACAACTACTCAAAGTCATTCCACATCTGAAATGCTATCTGGTCCCTCAGAAGGTTGCCTTGCACATTGTTTTCTTGATGATTGTTTGCTATCTGGTTATCATCATCATCATTGGGCAGATCCACAAAGTAAGCTGGGTCTATTATGGCTTCAGGTTGGTTCTCAAGCCATTCCTCATCTCCACCATGCATTTTAACAACATTATGGAAAATTGATGTGGCTACTGGAATCTTGATTTGATTCTCGATCGGATAGTAGGTTGACACTCTAAGAATAGGAAATCTCTTCTTTAAGATACCCAAGAGCCTTTCTACATGATTTCTCATTACGGCGTGTCTGTGGTTGAATAGTTCCATGTAGTTCTGTGGTTTCCTATGCCCATGGCCCCACTCTTTCAGATGATACCGCACACCTCGGTATGGAGCAAGAAATGATGGGGTATTTGCATAACCACCATCTACAAGGTAGAATTTCCCTGGAGGTACTTTAAAACCTTTCAGCATGGCAGAGCTGAGTACTCTTGCATCGGTGGCAGATCCTTCCCATCCAGATGATATGAAGGTGATATTGAGATCAAAATCACACGCAAACATCACGTTTTGGCTAAGGGACCCCTTCCTATTCCGCCAAGGAGCCTGAAGCTTAGAGTTTATACTAATAGGCACATGAGAACCATCAATGGCACCGATGCAGTTCTGGAAGTATGGAAAAAAGCGATTATCCATGGCAATTTTCGGATGTGGTTCATCTACATATCTAGGCCTTAGAAACCTAGTTGCTAGGATGGGGATGATGTTGAAGAATTCTTTGATATAGCCGTGGAAGGTGGAGTTGCTATGTTCAAACATCAATTGCATATCTTGAAATGATGCATTGTGTGAAAGCATGTAGAGGAAAAAAGCCAACTTTTCTTCCACCTTGAGAGTACTATCCTTAATCAGACCCTCAGCTCTCAGGTAAGATGCTAACCATCTGAATATGTATGGTTCCATCCTAAAAGCTACCAAGCAATTCATGAGGTGGCCATCTAGCAGTTCCCTAACTCTGTTCTTGCCATACAGGACAGAGCTATGCCTCTTGATCTTTTCTGTGTGTGAGAGATGGAAGTAAAGTGCAGGAAGAATGAAAAACAGCAACTCTTCTTCATCATCAGCTTTTCTCTTCCTAGCACGCTCTAGACTCCGTTCATTCATTGCAGAACTAAACTACAATAAATTTAAGAAACTAATAAGATGAAACTGAAATATAAAAGGGCACAAACTGAAATATAAAAGCCAAGGACATGGACCTACCGTGATCAGGTGTGGTCACAGGACTCCAAGACGGCGGCGGCTCGTCCACCCCAACTAGAACAGGAGGTTCGGGGTAGCTACAAGGATACAAAAAGGAAATAATTCAGTATTATGCTAAGAAGAAAAAAAAGGTGGTATGTACTACTAGAATTACAATCGTATTATGCTAGAAGAAAAAGAAGGTGGTATGTACTACTAGTACACATGTATAACAGAACATAACAACATACAGTTTTCAATAATACAGTCGAATGTTCAGCTGGTGCCATGCATACAAGTAGCAGCGAATGCATGATAAGACTTTCTCAGAAAGCAAGACATCAATCAAACAGAGGTAAACACACAAAGGTCAGATTTCATCAGCAAAAGAAAGCTAGCATAACGGCGATTCTGAGTGGACTCATCACATCGCAGCAATTTATTCACAGTTTTTTAAGCGGTATTATTTGAAGGATGTGGTAACTGCAGCACTATGAGCAATGTGGATAGAAGTTGTACACAAGCATATCCTTACCCTATCCATCTTGACTAGTTTAACTAATCCTAACCAACCATCTATAATTAATCAACCTTTACTTTATCAGCAGAAGGCCAGATCGAACCGGAGCGCTTAATTAACAAGCCCACCACCACCAGCACCATTTTTCAAGGAGAAATCCGTAGAGCTTGCTTGCAGCGTGCTTGATTAGTTAGATTAAGTACAGCAAGAACATGAAACATCGTGCTTGCATTAAACCACGAATAAATTCTACAGGCCTGCTCCCGTTCTGCCCGTCGATCTAGCCAAGGACATGGAAAGAGAGGAGGGGACGAGGCGTACCTGATAGAACTGGTCGTAGTCGGCGCACGCGGCGGAGATCGAGAGGTGAGGCGGCGTCCGGAGCTCCGGTGGCAGCGGGATCAAAGATCCGGTCGGCGGCGAGAGGGGGCAAGGCGCCAGGAGATGAGGAAGCTCCTGAACTCGGGGAAGAGAACGTCGGCGAGGGGCGGAGGCGACGAGCGACGGCGGAGGCGGAGGCGACGGGCGACGGGCGACGGCGACCAGCGATGGCGACGAGCCGCGTGCCGCCAGAGCTCCAAAACACGAAGAAACGCGAGTCGTCCTCGCGTCTTCGATACCCTCGTACCCGACGTGGGTCGACCGGGTTTCCTGGGGCTAGCCCTGCCGAGCCCGGCCTGCCGAACGTGCACGGAGTGTTTTCCTGTGTAATTAGTTGGGCCGGTCTTTTACACGCAATACACGACCAAAACCCATCTGCCGAACGAGGCCTCAAGTGAATTAAGAGTCCAGAGTACTGAATGAAGAACACTTAAGGGCTCGTTTGGTGCACAGGGAAAACGAGGGGATCCCTGCCTTTTCCCGGGTGAGAAACCCACGTGTAATCTGCACCCCGGTTTGTTCAGTGACCCATTGGTGCCTTCGGGGACGGGGATTTTTTGGCCCAAACCCCTCGAATCCCCGGGCTGCTCTCCCCCACCTCCGCACATCGGGAGAAATCTCCCCGTCCAGAGCTCGCGATGGATCGATCTCTCCGCTTCGAAACGACCTCCTCCAGCTCACTCCGGCGACCACCCGGACTCCTCCGTCTCCGTCGTCCTCGCCATCTCCTCTACGCCGAGCGACTCCGGCCCCTTCCGCTCCTCCCTGGCGCGAGCAGCAAGGCCCGCCGCCTGGCCAGGGTCGTTCTCCGGTGAAGAGCCTCGCCTCGTAATCTCCTTCCCATCCCCACAGCTACCGTGCAGGTATGGCCTCACTTCACAAACCCTATCTTTTAGATTTACCTGTCACATTGTTCAGTTCAATTTCGACATCATCGTCTCTGAGATTTGATTTGGTTGCAGCCGATGCATTATGGAGTCCACCAGAGACTTAAGCGCTCGTGGAGCAGAGGGGCAGGAACTGCTCCGGCTCTACGGACTGGTTGCCTTTAGCGCCGGGGCATTTTTACTCGTGCTCCGGCTTTGCCGGTTCGGTTTCTGGATGCCGCCGCTGGTAAGCCGAGGTTCTGTTACCTAGATGTAGACAGTGGTTTGGTACAGACCTTGAATTTTAGTCAACCTTGTTGCTCCAGATCAAGAACGTGAGCACATTGATAATTCTCCTTTGGCTACTTGTCATCCTGGTGAGCACCTAGCTTGTCATACTGGTATTAGTTGTCCGTGCTTGTTTGATCTGGTTGTAGAGTTCAAACAACCCAGAGGTACAATCTCATGCCTGGAGCAGTCACTACTTGCTGGGAGCTCCATTTTTAAGAAGCATGCCGATGCCGGTTCTGTAATTGCTTCTGTTAATCATAGGTACAGTCTCATCCAATCTTTTTTTCTTCTTTCATAGAGTATGCCCTTTACATTCAGCATCTTCCCATGCTCTGTATGTTGTGCCTTTCTTTCCATCAAGTAGAGGACCGTTAGAGTTGTGTAAATGTACCAACTTGTGCCTTTCTTTCCATGTTCCTATGCAGTGTCTTACAACATATTGTAGTCGCCCTCCATATGCAACATTGTTGAAAGACAAGGATAACCTGTTTCTGAAAAAGGAGTTTATTTGCCTGCGGAACCTTTGAGAAAGATAGTTGAAGAAACGACCATAAAAATTGCATCAGGGCCCAACGTGTTTATTCAAAACAACTCAAATTGTTTGACCTGCAAGATAATGATCGCATAAACATTAGCATGATCCATGTTCTCTTGCCTCTTGGGGTACCCTAGAAACATTTCACGCATATGTGAAGAAGGAGAGAATCGATAGAATTGTGCAACACATCTGTATTCAACACCTGGCTCTTATTCCATAACAAGTGTTTAACTGCTGACAACCTTGTGAAGCGTGGATGGCCACATAATCCCCTCTGCTCCTTCTGTAACACCAGCCCTGAAACTGCTGTCCATCTCCATCTTGGCTGCTCATATGCTCAAGACTGTTGGAAAGAAATTCTGTGCAAAACCGGACTGCCGTCTACTCTGCTTCCACCTGCTACCTCTGAAAGTATCTCAGCTTGCTGGGCTGCGATGAACTCCTCTGTTCCAGCTCAGTTAATCAAGAGGTGGAGATCACTGGCTTTACTTACATGGTGGAACCTTTGGAAGGCTCGCAATGACAGAATTTTCAATGCCAAAGCCATCTCCAGCTCTGACCTGGCTGACTTTGTCCTACAGGAGCTAGCACAATGGCATGCCGCTGGAATTTTGATTTCAGTTTGGCCGGCAGGTGCCTAGGCCTTAGCTCTCGTTCTTTCCTTTCGCCATTCATTCATTCGTTCATTCTTTCATTCTTATGTTCTGTAAATATTTTGTAACTCGAACCTTTACCAGCATTTGTCCCGGCCCCTATATCAAATGAAAGCAGCGCCTGCTACTTTCCGTCAAAAAAAGCTGAAATAGTATCAACTGTTTGTACTTGAATTGTTGCTAGAAACATGCACTTGGTCTTTCTTATCTGCTAGTATATGGGTGTGGGTGTCCGAACTCCAACATATACTTTTTTCCATCAAGATTTTTCTTGTCTGAACTCCAACATGTACTTGATTTGTTTGGCTATGGTTTTTAATTAAAGCATGATTATTCTCTAGCTCATGTTCATGCAAAAAGACAAGCATGTGTATTCTCTAGCTCAGGCTCTGTGTAGCTGGGTGATTATTCTCTAGCTCGGGCTCTGCTGTAGCTGGGGATTGGGTTTCGTTGACTTGCAACCTTGCTGCAGGTGCTTTACCTTTTGTGCATATGTTGAGAATCATATAAGATACAAGATCATGTCTTTACCATCAAATATTTTTGCACTGAACTATAAAGCACCTAGAGTACCTAGTTTTACTTTCATCTAATTTGACATTTTTTTGACGAATTTGCAGGTTCATGCAACAAGAACAATCTGAATTTGCAGAGCACGGCGCCTGCTGAAACTTGATATGTATAATTTCTATCTGGACAATTTGATGATTGTTGATTTTACACTCCAAGAATAATGGTAGTTGCTAGTTGCATATTTGGTTTGTGGTCCACCAGGGGAAGAGTAGAAGAAGAACATGGAAAAGAATCTCATGGAGATGTTCCCAAGAAGGCGATGGTAAAAGTTCTAGTAGCGGCAGTGGTGAACTGGCATGGATCATCACGCCTAGATTTGTAGAATTAATATTTACTCTAGATTTGCCAATCGATTATATATGAAATTTATGCACCTGTTAACTTTATAGAAGATTCAGAACTGCCTGTTGTACGCCTGGATATGCGGCTAATATAGTTTTATGCATACACTACACGATACCACTAGGTACTCTTGTTTGATTTAGCATGCACGGCTTGATCGATTATGTTCCTGTCTCTTTCACGTATATATGCATCAGGTTGCACGTACCTGAAAACCATGCAGTATACACGTAGCAATCAATATTGCCGGAAGCAGCAACAACAGGTCGTACCTACGTGGCTGACCGTTCCTCCCCCCGTGGCCACTGCCACCAAATGGCAACAGGGAACGTACATATTTTCCCCCGTCGGGGAGGGGAACGCATGTGGTGTGGAAAATTCCCGAGGTGCCGTTTCTTCCCTGGGTGTTTTACACCCTACAACCAAACAAGCCCTAAGTGAAGAAGAAGAATTGACATTCAGCTAGCATCACACGCTCCCACGTTTACAATCTGCTCCTGGATATAAAATGTTTTGGCCGGTCTCCATGCGTATGCATCAATGCATGCATGAGTCATGACTGGAGTAGTGCACTACTCCGTACTTCACAAGAAGGCAGCCACGCAAACAGAATGTTCCCAACTGTTTTGATCCACCTCGATTGGTCTTCTCGAGATGCCACCCATTGAACTGACCTGCATGCAGTTGAGCTTAATTCAGGAGACAACAATATACGGTTGGCAGAACTAAGCCGGCACCGGCAACGCACCGTACGATGCTCGATATATCCTCGCCGGAATCTGCTCATAATTTCCATGGCCCGGCTCCTGATCCTGAATGACGCACCAGCTGTCGCCGAGCAGAGGAACACGGCGGGGCTACGCCTTCTAGACAACAGGATCCGATCGAGACGATGGCGATGGGCCATAGTGTCGGCGACGCGCGGCGCCTCCTCGACGGGCTTCAACTGGCTCATGACGTTCTCAAAAAAACAAACGTACAAAGATCCTCATATAGCTTCGAACATCATTTGTAGCTGCTAGAGTGAACCCGCTAAAAATCCTACTATATATGAAAGTACAACAGATTCACCATCCATTTCGCCGTCCACGTCACCCGGAAAATCACAGCCGTCCGATCGAGGCGACGGACGGTCCAGAACGCATCAGAAACCGCCTCGATCGGACGGTCCAGAACGCATCAGAAACCGCGAAACACTGTAGCGCTACAGTATTACTGTAGCATGGAGTTTCTACCAATCACGTCACGCCACGTCGACCCGCACGGTTTTTGGCGCTGCCGCATTTGCAAAAACCGACACGCAACCCGAAAAAATTACAGCGCAGTCCAAAATTTAACGAAGCAAAGGACCTCATTGCAATTAGGAAAAAAGCTACGGGTTTTTTTGCAACATGACCACGCAGAATCCCCCACCCCCCTTTACCTCTCCCGCGACGCCGAAGTCGCCGGCGGCGCCGCCGCATGCCGCCACGCCGCTCCGCGCCTTCCCCTTCAGATCTACGGGCGCAGGGAGCTCCGCCGCCCCATCCTCTCCCTCCTCGATGAGTTTCGCCACCCGGAACGCCGCCGCCGCGCTCGGTGTCCGCCGCGCCGTTTCCTGCTCGCCGGCGGCGCTCCGATGACCTAGAAGCGGTGGCGCCGCCACCTTCGTGTAGCTCGCGGTCGCGCGCATCTAGCCAGCCCACGCGCGCGTCCCGAATTGAGCTGCTTCGCCACCGGCGTGCTCGCCGCCGCCGCGGCACAGTCCGTCCACTGTGACGTCAACATGACGTCACAGTGGGCCTGGGCCATCAAGACAGGCTCGCTGCTGGGCCGGCCCACTTCCTGTGCCGCTGGCCCGGCCTTTTTATTTTTTCCCCTTTTTGTTTTCATTTCTATTTTCCAATATTTTCCTAACTTTTGAAATAGACATCCAAATCAATTCAAACCAAATTAAAAAAATATACAAAAATCAAAACAGCCGTTTCAAATACTTAAACACCTTTTCCAAATTATTTCAATTCCCACACAAAAAATGAAAAAAAATAGCCATTTAAAACACATTGTGATCTTTCCAAATTTATTTCAAATCTTAAATTTTACACAATATTTGAATTTTACAACTTCCTTTTTAACTGAAAATGTAAAAATCAAAACAGCCGTTTCAAATACTTAAACACCTTTTCCAAATTATTTCAATTTCCACACAAAAATTGAAAAAAAGTAGCCATTTAAAACACATTGTGATCTTTCCAAATTTATTTCAAATCTTAAATTTTACACAAAATTTGAATTTTACAACTTCCTTTTTAACTGAAATAAAAACCACAGAAAAAAATCAGTAATACCATGAAAAATATATCATAAAGATAAAAAAAAAACACAAAATTAAACAATGCCTATTTATGTCATATGACCAAAACTAAAATTTCAAATCTTTAAATTCCTGACAAACTTGCCAACACACAATACTTTAATATTCCAATAGATTCAAATCCGAAAAACTTTCCAATGTGACCATTTCGAAATTAAAATTCTTCACACCACCTTATTTACAAATACAGACAAAAAATAAGTACAAGAATAAACAGCGCCTGTTTATGCCATATGACCAAAATTAAAATACAAGAATTTAATTTTCGAATGCCTTTCAAAACCGAGCATTCAGTAAACGTAAGAAATAATTTAAATTTTTTTCCCAATTTTAACAAATTCTAAAATTTAAACAACTCATAACTGCAAACTTCTCCCAAAAAAAATTAAGCAAACTTAAATCTAGACATCATTCAAATGCCGACGTTCTTAAATTCAAATTTCACCACACGGGCCGCGGCATCTGCCGCGCCAAGATCCCTAGTATCATATAAGTAGACGTACCTGTCTACTGTGTACGAGCCAATTCGCGTCAAGATTATTTCCATACACGGGCTCCACAAAAAAGACAAATGCCGGAAGAAAAAATAGTTATACTTTTGCCTTTTCAGAGAACGTATTATCTAGAAAAGTTCTACATATATGTACAGAACATGTGTATGTATACACGTAAGCATTCTTCAGAATTTTTGAAACTTTGAAATACTATTTCGACTTTTTTAAAATACCGAGAGCACTAGAGGTCGCGAGCCAAAACACCTCACTCACATAGAATTAGCTAAAGAAAAAAACCCGACTAAAGAAGGAATAATTTCTTATTTCAAAATAAAAAGGAATAACTTATGATTTCAATGTCATGGCATGCCCGACATCCGCAGGAACAAACTATTTAATAGATGACAAGAGATTGGTTGAGTAGTGTGGACTTATGGGTATGCCATTATCTTGCATCATGTTTATGTGGAGATCTTTGAAGAGGTTTTTTTTATCTATTGTTCATGCTGCCCATAGTTTGGAATATTTGACTTGGGATAGGTTGAGTAGTGTGGACTTGCGGAGCAATGCAGTTATAGTTGTCACATTTCTGCAACATGATTATGTCCACACGCATGGAGCATCAATTGGTGGCGGCCTACTAGACCCAAATGCCACCATGTTGGAGGTCCAGATTGTCGCATTTGAACGGATGCTTGCCTCTCCAACATCTCGGGCATCCTCGTGCTCGCCGATTGGTGGGCACCAGTTCATCCTATAAGAATGAGCATGGTTTTCATACTTGCTATTGTTGCACATGATCACCTTTGATTGATGGCAATCATATTAAAAATATCGTCCCCCTGTTGTTCGGGCTGTATCACCGGAGGTGGACGACATCACCTTCGTTGTCGATTCTCATATTTAACAGCGGGGATCATGTGAGTTCTCAATCCACACAAAGCTCAAGTGCATACGCTGGATAGACTACGCATTGGGAGAGTCACCTACGGTGCATCAACTGGTATGGAGCACAAAGTAGGCCCTCGAAGAGTGCAGTTGCAACAAGTTCGAGCCCGAGCTTTCATCAGACAAACGACTGGTGTTTGACTCTAGTTGTAGTCTTCGGTGTCTTGTGTGCAAATCTTGGCCATCTACAATATATGCAGCTTACCACTGCTAGTTCTTGCTCTTTTCTGAGCTTTGTCGTCATGTACTAGGATCATTAATGGTTAATATATCTTTATGCTAAAAAGTATAAAAAAGATGTTGCATTGAATTCGGTTGATACAATATAGTAAAGTTGTCAGGATAAAGTTAAGTTTTACTTTATCTATACATGGCATTATCCTAATATAATATGTAGTATGTTTTTTTCATAATTTAGTAAGACATGTATCAACCTTTTTCGACTTGTTTATCTTGAACGTGAAAATAATAGTTAGTTCAAAAAAATCTAAATTTAGAACTCCAGAATAATAAAAGTGTAAGGAATCTGATGGATCTCCCTCTCGTATTGTGCAAATCAGAACGAAACATCGAACAGCAGAAACATAACGACTGTTCCAGATCAGGCGACTCTTCTCTCACTCCAACTGATGTCGCCGGTTTGCTCCGGTAAAACATCGCAGCCCATTGTGCTCTAACCAACGGCACTGATCCCCTACGCCATTCTTATCCATCCACCATAACCAAGCTTTTTATTTGTTGCATTCATCTATTTTTCTTCAAATATCTTATATTCTAAAGAGACATATTATCTATTTAATTTGATATATTAAATGCTTTTTGTTATTATAGTCGTTAGGTACACATTCATAGACTATGTTTGATTAGTGCAACTTAAAATACTGTAATTTAGGATCCTAAACTGAATGGTATTTTTCATATTAGAAACTTAGCATGCATTTTAAAGGATAACAGTTCATGTTTATTCTTTTACTTTTGATTTCATCACATGGTTAAAAACAACGAGCCTTCAACATTTTTTTTTGTGTTTTCCTGTTATGATTTTCTATAACGGCATTCTACGTATTGCACCACTTAAATAGGCATTAGGTCTAGAGATGGGTCTTAATCCAGCGAGAGTACTCGAGGCTTCACTAAGTGCCTTACCGCCAACCACAAAAAAATATCCTCAGAAAAACAAGGCTTGCATGCATAGAGATTGAAATTGGTCGACTCTGGTGCCTCCACGGGACGGTACATATGCGCAAGACCGTCCTTTTAATTCTCTCTTATTTTCTGACAGTATATTTCTTGGTTTTCTTCTGTGTTCAACCAAGAACTAGTAAAAAAGTACTTTCTCTTTTTTTTTTTTGTGTTTTGATTATCGACATAAGTAAAAGGCAGTGCAGCAAATTTAAGGAGCACAACAAAAATGCAGTGCAACCTATAAAACAGAGTGCGAGAAATTTCCCAGGCTACATCTAGCATAGGGTGTGTTGCAGCTACGCCACGAGTCACAGTGCTTTCGGCGTGCAAACTTTCATATATCTTGAAAAGGCTTACATTGATCGTTATCACGTAATGTTTTGTACGATGTTTGTCGTAGAGCGTGCTGCTAGATATAGAATTAAAACTCGAAAGTCAAGAGTTAAACGAGTAACTCGCAACTCGACTCGGCTTACCTCGAACTCTATAAAAAGAGCCACCAACTGACATTCTTGTCTATTTGAACAATGACAAACTACAAATTACTTGATGTTGTCATATTGTCACAGAGTTTTATGTTCCTTGCATCATACATGCACAAATAAGAAGAAGAAAATCTATATACAAGTTATGATATTGACCGTTGACAGTTTTACAGAGCTAAACGAGTAGCTCGTGAGTTTTGCACAATTTTGATTTGCCAGCTAATTGCTTCATGGCTTTAATTTGAACCGTGATCCGCTACTGCATCTATTTCTTACTTTTGTGACCACGGTTTGCTCTCGTTGAGATCATCATTCCTAAATTGATTAAATTGAGCCAAGCCGAGTTTCAGTTTTGGACTCGTTAGTTAAAGGATTCGAGCCGAGCAAACTCCTTAGGCTTGACTCAACTCGAATTTCAGGCCTACGTGTGGCGGTCTGCTCGTGGGAAGGCATGACACTCGTGCAACGGAATGCGGTGCAAAAACGATGTTTAGGCCAAAACATCAAAACGCGCTTCAGCATAACGCATGATATATTTGTAGCAGAAAGCAAAGCAGTACAAAAAATGCCCTCATGAATGGATATTGTAGTGTAGTAAATCAGACGGAAGGACATAACATGCCCTCCGGACAGCGCATCCGAACACAATGTAGAAAAACACAATGCAATTCAATACCGAAAGCGCTGAAATAAGATTATTGAAACATATCAGCATGGATATGTAGTTTTAAAAACGGGACGCCGCTAACATAGACGTGAAAACAAATCTTTATTTGGACGATCTATTTCAATTTTTGTGTTTGAATATTATGAAAAAAGGGAAAGAACTACAAATCCATCTCGTGCCCTCTCCATCAGGGGACCACCCAGAACATGAAAGTGACGCTGAAATCAATCTCCCTAGGATAACGCACTTAAACTATTAAAAATTTCTTTTGTTTTTGTTTGCAATGGTTTGCTTGCATAGGGTATATGCATATATTTTCTTCCAAAAACAAATCTGTTGAATATATAAGTAATTTAGCATATGATTTAATCCACGAAAACAGTAAACAAATCATGACTAGAATAATAGGAATTAAACTAATCATGCGATCTACTAAACAGTAGATAAACAGATCGAATCTAGATCAACTACTACAAGTAGAAACTCTAACAATATCTCAAACAGGAAGATCAAGAACACGTACTGTGCAACGGCAGCAGAACCGTTGGCGTTCCCGTTGTCGCCCATGTCGTCGATGAAGAGGTTGGCGATGTCGGGAAAGAAGTCGTCGTTGGGGAAGAACTCGATGCCAGTAGTCGCATGAGTGCGTTTCCCCAAAAACTTGATCGCCCCTCTCCCGTACAGGATCACAAGAGGCGGGGTTCCGGAGGCCTACCGTCCCTTCTGCCGGTGTACGCCGGAAGACGGGATGGAGAAGACTTGGAAGACGGCGGCGCAAGGTTCTGGAACTAGGACGGCGAGCAACCATGTGTTGCGTATATTCTGGGGTTCGACCAGGGGGTGCATATATAGTGCGGGTTGGGTAGGACCCCCATGATCAAGTCAGTAACTACCCCACGATTAAAACGAATCAGAAACGGCAATGTAATTAAAGCGTTCGTTAATTATTAGTTAATGACTCATTAAGTTTTTCCCGTACCGCAAAAAAATATAGGCATCGGCTCGGCTCATTCCCGCAACCCGCGGTGCGTCGTGACGAGGTGAGCCGAGGCGTGGCGTGGCGAGCCGAGCGAGGAGGCTTCGCTCTTCTCATGCTCTTACTAGTGGTAGATGAGCTCACTATATAAAGTAGTGCAGCTCACTCCCAACTAGCAGTATGGGACTAAACATTAATCTCACTCCACTCACAGCGATATGCACATGGGCAAATGAGAATTTCAGAATTTTAAGTTGGGCTTTGGACCAAAGGCCCACTAGCAAAGCTAGTCAAAATTCCAACAATCCCCCACAAAGTCTCATTGGCTAAACTCATCATTTAGTTTCAAAACATTGTTTTATATGCCATTGCTTAGTAGAGATTGTTAAGTTGAACTTCCACATAGAAACTTATGTTACACTAGATCACAATTGAATAGTGGACTATGCCTTGAACTACAAGTTTGCTACGAACTAGTTTCACACAAATCCTTGACCGATACTGGGCTGATGCAAGGCTTCCCCGCAGTTTGGAGCTTATACGTCATACTCCGAGACCTTTCATGAGTTTATTAAAGAGCACCCAACTCTCACAGACTGCGACGTTTAACAGTCAGACTCATATAGGTGTATTCCTCAAGAGATGCTCTGCAGGACAACATCTCCGCTTATACAAGTAAGCACTTGGAATACATTAAGATAAATATCAACCTGCCATGCAGATTAGGAGAGTATTGCATCTTCACGGAGTGGAAAATATTATATAAGGATACTCTCCTCCCAGCTGCCCAACAGCTTGTCTCCCACATCTAATTCACGGGATCTCCGATCGCATAGAGTAGGTTACCACTATGGACAACTCATACCGTGGGTCTCAAACCCATCTCCTCGATGCACTATCTATCACATTACGTGATAAACCCTTTGTGAAGGGATCTGCCAAATTCTTAGACGTTTGATATAATCCAACGCAATGACTCCGGAGTTCTTTAATTTTCGGATAGATTTCAATCTCCTCTTCACATGCCTTGATGACTTCATATATCCTTAGAACTTTTAATCTTGTAAATCACAGTTTGATTATCACAGTTCATAAGGATAGCGGGTATTGGTTTTTCAACCACAGGTAAGTCCATCAAAAGCTCTCGAAGCCACTCTGCTTCAACAGTGGCTGTGTCTAACGCTGTGAGTTCTGCTTCCATAGTTGACCTCGTTAAGATGGTCTGCTTGCAAGACTTCCAGGAAACAGCTCCACCACCGAGTGTAAACACATAACCACTCGTGGCCTTAATCTCATCAGCATCAGATATCCAATTGGAATCACTATAACCCTCCAGTACCCTCGGATATCCAGAGTAGTGAATTCCATAGCTCGCAGTGCCTTTTAAATAACGCATAACTCTCTCAAGCGCATGCCAATGATCATCTCCCGGATTAGAAACAAACCGGCTCAACTTGCTTACAACAAAAGAGATGTCAGGCCTCGTGGCACAAGCCAAATACATAAGCGAGCCAATAATCTGAAAATATCTCAGCTGATCTCTAGCACTCTGTTGATTCTTTCGAAGCAACACACTAGGATCATATGGTGTCGGAGAAGGCTTACAGTCGTCATACCCGAAGCGACTCAAGACCTTTTCCACATAGTGAGACTGAAGCAGTGTAATCCCACCATCACCATCTCTCAGCAGCTTGATGTTCAAGATAACATCAGCTACTCCTAGATCCTTCATCTCAAAACAACGAGATAAGAAATCCTTAACCTCCTTGCTTAAATCAAGGTTGGTTCCAAAGATCAGTATGTCATCGACATACAGACAAGAATAACTCCCTCGCCCCACCATGGCGATAGTACACACACTTGTCAGATTCGTTTACAACAAACCTGCAGCAGTTAAAGTTCTTTCAAACTTTTCGTGCCATTGCTTAGGAGCTTGCTTAAGGCCATATAAGGACTTCAACAACTTGCACACCTTTGCTTCCTGACCAGGTACTACAAAACCATCGGGCTGATCCATGTAAATTTCCTCGTCTAACTCTCCATTTAGGAAAGCTCTTAACGTCCATTTGATGAACGAGAAGACCATGCGAGGCAGCCAACGAAAGTAGCACCGAATCGTGGTCAGTCTAGCCACAGGTGAGTAAGTATCAAAGAAGTCTTCACCTTCTTTCTGGGTATAACCCTTGGCCACAAGCCGCGCCTTGTACTTCTCAATAGTACCATCAGGCCTAATTTTTCTTGAACACCCACTTACATCCTACAGGTTTACACCCATAAGGACGATCAGTGACTTCCCAGGTTCCGTTAGCCAAGATGGAATCCATCTCGCTACGGACAGCTTCCTTCCAGTAGTCAGCATCAAGAGATGCATAGCTTCTGAAATGGTACTGGGTGTTCATCCACAAGGTACACAATGAAATCATCACCAAAGGACTTTGCAGTCCTCTGTCTCTTGCTCCTAACAGGAACTTCATTGTCATCCTCCACAGGATTATCAGTGTGTTCTATCGAAATGGTAGGATCAGGAATACAACCAATTCCTGACTAGATATTAGGTATCTCCTGATTTGATGAGCTAGGCATATCCTTCATGGGAAAGATATCCTCAAAGAAAGTCGCATCCTTCGACTCCATAATCGTACCAACATTAACGTCGGATACCTCAGATTTTACTACCAAAAATCTATAACCAACGCTATGAAAAGCGTAGCCCAGAAGAACACAATCCACGGTTTTTGGTCCAAGCTTGCGCTTCTTGGGAATTGGTATATTGACTTTCGCCAAACAACCCCAAGTACGTAAGTAAGAGAGTTCGTTTTTTCCTTTCCCATTCCTCAAATGGAGAAACAGTTTTCTTCTTTATGGGAACTCGGTTTAGGACATGACAAGCTGTCAATAGAGCCTCCCCCCACCATGCCTTGGAGAGACCCGAAGTGTCTAACATGGCGTTAACCAAATCAGTTAGAGTTCGGTTCTTTCTTTCGCCACCCATTTGACTGAGGCGAGTAGGGAGGCGTCCTCTCATGGATTATACCATGTTCCGCACAAAACGAATCAAACTCATTGGAAAAATACTCTCCACCACGATCAGACCTTAGCCGTTTTAATTTTCGATCAAGTTGGTTCTCTGCTTCAGCTTTATAGATTTTAAAAGTTTAAAGCCTCATCTTTTGATTTCAGAAGATACACATAACAATATCTAGTGGAGTCATCAATAAGCGTCATGAAATATTTCTTTCCGCCTTTTGTCAACACGCCATTCATCTCACAAGATCGAATGTATAAGTTCCAGTGGTGCCAAGTCTCTTGCCTCCAGTCTTATGGGACTTGCGAGGTTGCTTAGCTTGCACACATACTTGACACTTGGAACCTTTGACAGTAGTGAATTTCGGAATTAAATCCAAACTAGCTAGCCGCGTCATGCTACCAAAGTTAATATGACAAAGTCGTGAATGCCAAATATTAGACTCAATTTGTGGCAAATATGATTAATAACTTTAGTGCAAAATCTGACAAAGATAGGCGGAACAAGCCTCCGCACTCATAGCCTTTACCAACAAATTGTCCATACTTAGATATTACAACTTTATTGGACTCGAAAACCAACTTATAACCATCTCACACATAAGCGATCCGCTGACGAGATTTTTATTGATGGAGGGCACATGATGAACGTTCTTCAGGCGCATGGTCTTCCCCGAAGTAAACTTCAGATCGACCGTACCAACACCTCGAACAAAAGCATGTGACCGTTCCCCATCAGCACGGGAAGTCCCTGTGATATGGTAAGAAGAAAACATAGAGGCATCAGCACAAATATGTACATTGCACCAGTGTCAATCAACCATTCAGGAGAATGACAAACTGAAAGATGGTAGGAAATATACCGTACCCAGATTCCTTCATTTCAGTATCGCCAATGACAACATTGGCAGTCTTGCCGCTGTTCTCAGATCCGTGCAGCTCATGGCGGTTGGGACAGCGAGGTGCCCAGTGATTCGGATCACCGCAAACATGGCATGATCCTTCCTCGACTTATTGTTGTTCTTCTTGAATTGGTAGGTTGTGATGGCTTGTGCCTATCCTCAGACTTGCCTTTACCCCCAGATTTGCTCTTGTTAAATTTGGGTTTGTGGGGCTGCTGATAATTCTTCTTTTGTACCGCATGGGCACTAGAACCAGCCTCGGCAACTCGAGCATGTGCATCCTTCGCTCCCGCCTTCTCTTCCACATCAAGCGACCCAATGAGATATGAAACGGAAAACTCTTGTCTCTTGTGTTTCAGAGAAGTAGCAATGTTGCTCCACGAAGATGGAAGTTTGGCGATAATGCCACCGGCGACAAACTTGTCCGGTAAATTACACTTGAAGTGCCCAAGTTCCTTAGCGAGCGACTGTATCTCATGAGCCTGTTGTACAACATAGCGCTCATCAGTCATCGTGTAGTCATAGAACTGCTCGATGACGTACAACTCGCTCCCAGCGTTCAGGCCCCAAACTTGGCCTC
Source organism: Poa pratensis (assembly GCA_947311845.1). Classification (NCBI taxonomy): domain Eukaryota; kingdom Viridiplantae; phylum Streptophyta; class Magnoliopsida; order Poales; family Poaceae; genus Poa; species Poa pratensis. The sequence goes on from CAMZMU010000060.1 coordinate 50,703,838, forward strand.
GAGCGCATACACAAACGACATATACGAATCCACAATGGAATCGTCAAGAACACTTAGAAGGGCACCGTTGAAAAGGGTATCGAGCTTCTCAAAAGCTTCCTGTTGATCAGGATTAAGCTGGCCCTCAGGCTTGCCTTTGGTGGCAGCATATCTGTTACTGTTTTGAAACCAGTAAACTGCTCTCATGCGCCACCGTTTATATTGTACCCCTTTGAAGGGAAACGGCCTCATAGACGCGAGAAAGCCAGGTGAAGCAAATTGCCTATAATCAGGTTTTTGGATTGTTGAATATATAAGCAATTTAGCATATGATTTAATCCACGAAAATAGTAAACAAATCATGACTAGAATAATAGGAATTAAACTAATCATGCGATCTACTAAAACAGTAACTAAACGGATCGAATCTAGAGCAACTACTACAAGCAGAAACTCTAACAATATCTCAAACAGGAAGATCAAGAACACGTACTGTGCAACGGCAGCAGAACCGTTGGCGTTCCCGTTGTCGCCCATGTCGTCGATGAAGAGGTTGGCGATGTCGGGGAAGAAGTCGTCGTTGGGGAAGAACTCGATGACAGTAGTCGCGCGAGTGCGCTCCCCAAAAACCTGATCGCCCCTCTCTCGTACATGATCACAAGAGGCGGGGTTCCGGAGGCTTACTGTCCCTTTTGCCGGTGTACGCCGGAAGACGGGATGGAGAAGACTTAGAAGACGGTGGCGCAAGGTTCTGGAACTAGGACGGCGAGCGACCATGTGTTGCGTATATTCTAGGGTTCACCCAGGCGGTGCATATATAGTGCGGGTCGGGTAGGACGTGGGTGCAGCCCCACGATCAAGTAAGTAGCTGCCCCACGATTAAAACGAATCAGAAACGGCAATGTAACAGACGTCCGTTAATTATTAGTTAATGACTCATTAAGTTTTTCCCGGACTGCAAAAATATAGGCATCGGCATCGGCTCATTCCCGCAGCCCGCGGCGCGACGCGTCGTGACGAGGCGTGGCGTGGCGAGGCGAGGCGGGCGAGGAGGAGGAGCGCGCGTGAGGCTTCTCTCTTCTCATGCTCTTAGAGCATCTCTAGCAGTCCCCTCAAAACGCGGAACCGCAAAACAGTTTTGAGGGTCGCGTTTTGAGGGGACTGCTAGAGATGCTCTAAGAGCATGAGAAGAGAGAAGCCTCCCGCGCGCTCCTCCTGATTTTGCTCTAGAAAACGTGCCGCGCAGAACAGAGCACTCAAACGAAACTGCAAATTCAACATTTCAGATTTCGCGGGAACAAACGCAGTTCATCATTTTGGATGTTCTTCGCTACAAATGATTGTACTCGCGAATTTTACACATAATACTAACCCTAGAACACTTAAACTAACTACAGATCGCCGCCGACCTAACCCTAGAAGGCAAAATTCGGCTCCTCACCGGAGCCACGGGCGCGGCGGCGACGCAGCGGCGGAGGAGCTTCACTCCTCGTCGTCGGAGACGAGGTCGATGACGGGTGGCAGGGTGCTCAGGACGAGGCCTTGCTGCAAGAGGATGTCGTCGATCTCCTCGTCACGCTTGACCTTGGCGGCGAGCTCCGCCGCCTCGTGCTCGGAGCGCAGCTGCATCACCGCCATGGTGCGCTCGAGGTCCTCGTCGGAGACGAAATCCTCCGGACGGAGGGAGGTGCCGAACTGCGCGGCGTCGTAGTCCTCCGGCGGAGGAGGTGCTGGCGCCGCGGAGGAGCTGCCCTGCCGCGCTGGAGCTGCTCGCGGCGGCGGCGGACTAGCTCGCGCTCCCACCGGAGCCGGTCAACCTTCTTCTACGTCCACTTGTGGGCGCTCCGCTTCCTTGCGCCATCGCTGCGGACGACCAACGCCTGTCGGGCGTCGGAGTAGTCTCCGCCGAACTTGTCGTCGCCGGGAAGCGGCTCTGGTTCCCTCTTCGGCGCCATGGAGGCTCGGCGTGGCCGGATCTGTGGAAGGGGAGAGGGAATCGCTCGTCGGAGACGGCGGAGAGGGAGAGGAATCGCTCGCTGGCGGCGGTGGGGGAAAAGAGGGTTGCGACCTGCAAATGCCCTCGCAGTCCATATAAATGAGAGCTGGCGGTGGGGATTCACGGCCCCCTCAAAATGTTTACGGGCTGGGCCAACTTTGCGGGCGCTGCTCTGGCCCAAAAAAGCCCCTAACCCGTAAACTCGCCGGAATTTTGCGGGTTTGCGCGTTTTAAGGGTTCTGCTAGAGATGCTCTTACTAGTGGTAGAAGAGGTGGTGCAGCTCACTTCCAACTAGCAGTATGAGACTAAAAATTAGTCTCACTCCACTCACAGCTATATGCAGATGGGCCAATGAGAATTTCAGAATTTTAAGTTGGGCTTTGGACCAAAGACCCACTAGCAAATCTAGTCAAAATTCCAACAAAATCCACCTAATGTAGTGCGTTGGTAGATTAACTCTTACTCATAACCGATGCTATACCGGTCGTGTTTTTTCCTCTCTGTTTTTGAAACTTATACCGATCGTGTTATAAAGTACCTCCTAATCTAGTGTATTTTTTTGGAAGATAAAAGAAAATCTAGGTTCCAAAATCCAAAACAAACTAGTAACGTCAAAAAAAAATAACGATTTTATTAAAACGAGAAAATCGGACGGTTCAGAGTTCAGACTTCGGACGACAGTCGACAGCTACCGTGGCTTTCCTGTGTTCCTGTCTCGCGCGGCACACCACCCTCCATCCTCGCCAACACAACAACCACCGCTGCAGATCTGGCGGCCGGTGGCGACGCAACGGACGGCGCTGATCCCCTCCGCCATCTCCGTCCAGCCACTCCGAAACAGGTAGCCTCTCTCCCCAAAACACAGTCTCTTTCCCTTTTCGTCACCTCACCTCACCGCCGGCCCGGCCTCCCATGGCGCCGCCCATGTCCAGGTGCAGCCCTAAGCGATGTCGGAGGCGGTGGACACGACGGAGAGCGGCGGGGCGAAGGAGCAGGAGCGGTTCCTGCCGATTGCCAACATCGGGCGCATCATGCGGCGCGCCGTGCCGGAGAACGGCAAGATCGGCAAGGACGCCAAGGAGTCCATCCAGGAGTGCGTCTCCGAGTTCATCAGCTTCATCACCAGCGAGTCAGTCTCCCCCTCTCTCCTCTCTCTGTGGCCCCTCCACTTGCCCAGATGCAAAAGAGTTTTTACCAACTCGTCGTGTGCGTGCGCGTGATTCCTGAGCGCAGGGCCAGCGACAAGTGCATGAAGGAGAAGCGGAAGACCATCAACGGGGACGACCTGATCTGGTCCATGGGCACGCTCGGCTTCGAGGACTACGTCGAGCCGCTCAAGCTCTACCTCAAGCTTTACCGGGAGGTATTCCCCTCTTCTCCCTCGCCACTATTTGCTACTAGTTCTGTACATTGTTTGCGTTACGCATGTGAGGTGAGAGGAAGGGCTGGGAGGGTACAGCATCGCTGTTTAGGAATTCTGAATTTTCGCCAAGGGGCTCTACATTTTGTACGTTTGTCTGCAGTCACATGGTTCACAAGTTTGAGAGGACGGTGTTGAGTAGCGTTAGATTCTTGCGATGGGATGTAGTTAGTGTCATGGTGTGACTGTGCTCATCAAGGGCTTGACTTTAGTTGGGGTGTCACTCACATGGGTTAGTTGATTTGCTACTCAACAACTGTGTCGATGAATGCTTGGTGGAGTTGTCAACAGCAGGGTAGGTGAAGATGTTTGTGGATGATAAACGTCCTAGGACTCCAAAGTATGCATCTTTAGGGTGCTTAATTGAAACAAGAACTAATTCAAATATATTGTCCTAATTTTTTCACCGAAGGAATCTGGATAATACTGGCTGTGAAATGGTCTGATAACAAAGATTGTAAACAGATTTTCGCCTTCATTATGCTATGAGTCTGCTGAATACTAATGTCTATCTGTTGTTAAATCACCGACTATGGCATCGATGAGCAAAATATGTTGCATTCTTTCTGAACTGAATATTGATGTGTGACCAGCACTAGATAAATTGCATGCCAATTGTGAATATGGATATACAGCAAAGTAATATGGATCAAGCACAGTTTTTTTTTCTAGTATTCTTCTATAAACTTCTGTCTGCCAATAAACTCCATAGTAGTCCGAAGTATGCATCTCTAGGGTGGAATTCCCATGTACCAATTGATAGTGAAACAGGACTAATTCAATAAAAATATCCTAATTTTGCCGCTCAAGCTTTACCTCAAGCTCTACCGGGAGGTATTCCCCTCTTCCTCCATCACCACTCTATGCCTAGTCTTGATGCTGCTACAGGCGAGCTGATTTCGCACAGATTGCTTGCATTACGCGTGACGGCTGGGACCTGGGAGGGTACAGCATTGCTGTTTCGGAATTCTGAACTTTTGCAGTCCTATTGTTCGTAAGTTTCCGACAGGCCGTCAAGAGGATGGTGTTAAGTAGCGTTAGATTCTTGCTGTACGTTGATGTTAGTGCCATGGTGTGACTGTGCTCATCGAGGCCTTGACTTTATGGGGTGTCACTCACATGTGTTAATTGATTCGCTGCTCACTGTGTCGATGAATGCTTCGTGGAGTTGTCAACAGCAGGGTAGATGAAGATGTTTGTGGATGATAAATGTCCTAGGAGTCCAAAGCATGCATCTTTAGGGTGAATTCTCCCCGTGTACTTATTGACAGTGAAATGAGAACTAATTCAAATATGCTGTTCTAATTTTTCCACTGAAAGAATCTGGGTAGTGCTGACTGAGTGACTGTGAAATAGTCTGGTTAGCAAAGATTGTAAAAAGAGTTTCGCCTTCATTATGCTATGAGTCTGCTGAATACTAATGTCACTGTCGTTAAATTCACTGGGTATGCCATCGATGAGCAAAAGTATGTTGTATTCTTGCTGAACTGAATATTGGTGTGTGCCCACTGCCCAGAACTACATAAATTGCATGTCAATTGTGTGATGAGAATGAGATATACAGCAAAGTAATATAGGATCGAACACAGAATTTTTGTCTAGTATTCTTCTGTAAACTTCTTTCTACCAATAGACTCCCTAGGAGTCCGGAGTATGCATCTCTAGGGTGGAATTTCCCGTGTACTTATTTACAGTGAAACAAGAACTAATACAACTAAAATTATCCTAATTTTGGTAGTGAAAGAATCTGGATAATGCTTGTTGTGGAATTGCCTGGTTAGCGAAGATTGTAGAAGAGTTTCGCCTTCATTATGCATTCAGTCCGCTGAATACTAATGCCAAACTGTTGTTGGATTTACCAAAATTTAGCAACTATACCAGTGATGAACAAAATAAGCTGCATTTCTTGTTGAACTGAATATAGTGTGTGGCCAGAAGTGCATAAATTTGATGCTAATTGTAATGAGATATATTTAGGAAAATAGCATGGTGTTAATTATGAAGAAATATGTAGGTCAAACACCTGACTTATCTTTTTTTATTATTGTTCTGCGAACTACTATTTACGAGTAGAATTACTACTACTCCTTACATTTTACGGGAAATACTTGTGTGCTGATGAGTTGGTTTTACTCTTTTTCATGAATAATGATGATTGATTTTTTATGACCTTGGCGACACTGAAGATGGAGGTATTTTTCATTGCCTTACAGTACTCATTGATCTTCCATGTTTCAATGATCCGGTAACGTAGGTTCAGATTTACTGAACATACTCGTCGTTGTCCCTAAATCTTTCAGGGTGACACATCAAAGGGATCGAAATCTGAGCCAGCAGTAAAGAAAGAGATGGTACTTCATAGTCAACCTGGATCATCGGTAATAAGCACTTCCTCGTGTCACTTTATAATCAATGAATTCCATTACCATTGGCCTTTATCCAGTTATTTGTTTTGTTGCTTCACACAATCTGGCTAAACCTATACTCGTTGACATAACAAAGCAAATCTCACTGGATTTTTTTTTTTTTTTGCAGTTCAACGGCATGTAGGATGGGAGGATGAGGATGATGTTCGCTTATTCCGCTTAGGCAGACATATCACTCCTTCGAAGCGTAATCGCGGAACCTTTGTGGCCTGGGAAGGACCCCAGCACCTTCTTAGTTCTGTAGAATCAGGATGCTATGTTAGTTTCTGTATCTAAAACAGTCTTTGCGTTACGCGGAAGCAAATCTCCCGAGTACGTAGCTCTAGTTAGTTCAGTCTCTGTGCTTTATGGATCCGTGTAACCGTATTGCTCGTTTCAGCGCTGCCTGGTATGGTAAATTCAGAGATATCTTGTAGACCTCACTTTGCTCCCTTTTACTTTAGGGTGATGAGAGCGGGTGAGAACTGTAATAAGATGGTGATGCCTGGGGCTTATTATGGTTGAACAATGTATTGAGCTCGGCTTCGGTATTGACCGAAGAAGAGCATGCAGCTCATATATGGTTTTGGCTGTGGTAACTTGTCATGTATGGTTTTGACTGCGGTAACTTGTCCACCCGAATCACACACGTGTGGGCTGTGAGGACGTCATGAGAAGAATATGTGGTGCGTTTGTGTGTTATCTTGCAAGGAAACTGAAAGAAAATGCTACTTGGCTTGTTGACCTTTGTTGTATTACAAAAGTCGTATGTGTTTGTATTCTCTGAAGTTAGTAGTTCGAGATTCCTATGTGCTATTTCTATGACTGATTCAGACTTAAATTCCAGTTCTGTAACAGCACGCCAGTGCCATTACAAGCACATGCCGTTTTGAAATTTCACAAGTACGTTTTTTAGGTACAATCTTGACCATCAGTTCTTATGTGAAGATAAACAAAAAGTTCTCTTTTGGAAATCATAGCAACTATTAGTACACATTATGGAAATGTATTCACTATTCACGATGGATATAGTTATCAACTTGGTGTTGTCTATGTTCTGAAACTATAGTATATATTCATGGTCAAACCATAACAAGTTTGACTCGCTAGAATTTACACGTACGCGCGCCGGATGCTAGACGACCACGCTCACCGTGATCTCCTCCCGCACGCTCAGACCTCTCTGCCGCCGTCCACATCTGCGTGTCCTGCTTCGCTCCGGCCGACCGAATTTCCCATTCTCTTGTTTTCCGTTCTTCCTGAGTTGATTCAGACGGAGTTGTCGGTGGATGCGAAGCTGATTCAAGGTAAGGAGCAATTTGCAACGCTGTTGTTCATCAGATATATTCAGCTCATGGCCAACGAGTATCCCTTTCATTTCACTCATTCTTGAAACAGATTATATCCTCATGGCCGTGGGAATGGCTCCACATGAGAACGCAGGTCCATTGCCGTTGCAGGCGAGAAGAGTGGGATGGGGGATGCCACCTCAAATGAGGTGGCCATTGTTGAAGTGAAAGGCCATGAGCCCATGAGGTATTTGTAATTTTTTTCTCCACTTTGATCTGAAGCACTGGCATTTTTAGCATTTTTAGGTAGTCGAAAATGAAGTGTATTTGAGCCTATGTGTAGAGATAATCAGATTGCTGATTTTCAACGGACATCTGTATCTGTTACTGCAGAATCGAATTGCATATGTGGATTAGAGAGGATACATCAATTCAAGCATCTGTCGACCCTTTATCAGACCTGAAGATGACACGCTGTTGTCACGTAAATATGAAATTATTTGTGTAACCAAATATCCATTAAACTCAGACTATGTAACCAAACCATTCATGCTCTACTTTGTTGACTTCTTGCTAAATATCAGATTGTTCATTTAGTTTCGATTTAGTCCTGGTGAAAACTTAGAAGTCTCAATAAAATGAAATGTATGCCTCCGCTGCTCTGTTGGTGGGTTCATACATGACACACACTCGTTCGTATTGCAGTTTCACTTCAGTTGTGTTTGTACATAAAGCACAGTGAACAATCTCGGCTACTGGTATGCAGATTGTGGTGGCCGCCCTTGCATCTCTGCTTGCCCATGGATGCTTGGGTCAAGATCTGTAGTTTCTGCATTTTGAAAGATGTGTGCAAACTGCATCGGCAGGTCCACTTATTTCTCTTAAACACAAGAGGTTTGCTGTGAGGGTTTCAGTCTACTGGATTGGCATCAATTTCTTACACGTATTGGAAATTTTACACTGCTCTGAATTTTAGTAGTTTGATGTTTCAGAAAGGCAATCAGAGAGGCCTTTGTTTGAAGGCTATCAAGTAGAGTTGATTTCAAATAGAGGCCTATTTGCTAGGCCATCATTTCCTTTTTGGATGACCATCGTTTCTTTTAGAATAATTGGATGACCATCCTCGAGGTGCTGATGTGTTGTTTGCGGTGACTAGTACTGCTGCTACTCTCCTCCGGCACTTCAATTTTCCCTTAGGCTGTTTGATAATATATGGTAATCCTTTTGAAGGTAAGGATGCAATTGACGAATTCGCGTCCACAACAGCCGCACAATGGAGCTATTGCTGGATTACTTCATTAGGGAGTTGGACTTGAACGAAATGTTGGACATCCCTGAGATGGATGTTTTCATGAAAGAGTAGGACATGGACTTTGCCATCAAGCTGGTGGATACAAGATGCAGTATTGGTTATGGATGGAGATTTGGTACTTATGTTTTAAGAGAACACATATTCCTGTAATGAAAAGTTATTTAATCAAATATTTATAGTAGAGATAAATATTTGATTCATTATGGTTATGTCGACCTACGTGGATGCCTACAGTTGTACATTCTATTTAAGTGAATGTTCTTTGTAATTGGAGACACAAAGTAATGAATTCGTACTTGCAGTGTTTATGCTTTACTTGAAGACAAAACTATATGTTCATGTGGACACACGGTGCACTAATACATGATTGCACTTTGACTGTTATTTCCAACATATAATATGCATGAAAGTTTTATATTTTGCAGACTCTCTGGCCATGTTGTCCCTCCCCTCAGGTTGTGTAGAGGAACTGAGGACAAATTATTACCTTTGGGGTAGTGCCGCCTGCTTCAATGCCCATGTAAGCATCCCAAAATTATGCAAAACAAATTGCAGTTTACTCTCATTGTTGTAATTAAATATTAATTTAAACCTTGTTGTGGTACTTATTACGAGACTCTGCCACACATGTTCTAGAGTACCAGCAGTAGACATGATCCACCTCTTTCTCTTTATAGGTGAAACGCTGATGATTTTTCTGATCACATTGAAAAAGTTACAACAATAAGCAGGGAAAAGACCGTAATAGTTTGTCGGAAGCTGCAAATGAATAAAGGAGTAAGTCCATTCTTTTCTGCCATCACTAAGAGATACATAAGGAATATATCTGTGCTTGGTGGATTAAATAGTAAAAAAAAATAAACCAAGTGGCCTGGAGATCACTTCTGAGAAATTGGCTTACATGGATGGATTAATAAAATACAAGATGCATTCTACGTACGCCCTCCGTCCCAAAATAAGTGTCTCAAATTTGTCCAAAAATGGATGTATCTAGACATGTTTCATGTATAGATACATCCACTTTTTTGCAAATTTGAGACACTTATTTGTGGACGGAGGGAGTACATTATTTTTTGTTGAACAAGTCAGATGCAATGGGCCTATCAACCATGTCTGCCATCTACTAAAAATTTGTTTCCTACCCCGTTGCAACGCACGGGCATTTAGCTAGTTGGTTCTATTCTATCCAAGAGCTAGCCCCAAAGAAGGAAGAGTTCCATTGTCGCATCGTCTCGTCAAAGCTATGGCCGTGCCGTTTGAAGATCACACGTCTCCCTAAGCTTCTTCACCAAGCGCAGTCAAAACTCCTGGCAGTAGTGACGGCTCGTCGGCTACTTTTTTTTTTGCGAATGATATGGTTGTCAACTTGGTATTGTATATGGTCTGAAACTATAGTATATATTCATGGTCAAACCATAACACGTTTGACTCGCTAGATTTTATACGTACGGAGATATATTGGTTCTATTCTATCCAAGAGCCCCAAAGAAGGAAGAGTTCCATGGTCGCACAGCCTCGTCAAAGTCATGGCCATGCCGTTTGAAGATCACACGTCTCCCTCAGCTTCTTCACCGAGCGCAGTCAAAACTCCTGCCAGTGGCTGACGGCTCGTCGGCTATTTATCTCCCATAATCCCTCCTGCACTTGTTCTTCCACATATCGACCTGCACACCCATTCTCCTCTGCATTCGACCGATGTCCGGGGAGAAGCCCGGAGCGAAACCAGCGACGACGGTGAAGATCATCGAGACGGTGTACGTCGAGGCCGGCACTGCGGACGACTTCAAGGCCGTCGTGCAGCGGCTCACCGGCAAGGACTCCGCCGCCGCCGCCGCGCCGGAGAATGACCGGTCTGGTGAGCAGGCTGCTGATCGGAGGTGTGGCAGAGGAGGGAGCAGCCCCTCCGACGTGAAGGTGAAGCGGAGGAGCTGATCAGGTTGATGCTTTGGTAGATAGAATAAGGGAAAACAACGGTGCTGTTCCAGCCTCCATGTTCATTTTAACTTCCTGTTCATTTCTGCCCTCTTCTTCTGCGTCTTTCCGATTACCTTTTGTCTGTCACAAGGACTTACTGCTAAACGCAAATATGCATTTATCTTCGTGTTACACGGCAATTCTTTGTACGCATTCCATCGTGTTTTTGATGTATCGATCAACTAGTAATAATTTCCCTTTTGAACATACAATGGCATTAACATTTATTTTTTTGATCTCATGGAATTAACATTTGAGGTCTTGTAGTGTACATACAGTGCTCTGAAACGAACACGAGCCATCCATTTAGGGCACGATCCACGCTGGTACACAAGATGTACCGTGCATCGGAACATTATTTTTTGCTCAAATAAACGCTGGCTCCGACCCTTGATCTATTTACTTACTCGGGACTATATAGTTCTGTGTATAGCTAGTGCTTACTTTTCATACGGTCGACCCATCTGGGAGACTTCTTACTTCAATGAAATTATTTTATTCTTTTAGTTGGAGTTGGTGGAACCTTGAGCCTTCACATTTCGGAGAACCTTGAGCCTTCAACTTTACTAGGGTACTAGCATAAACTCGGCAAAACCATGTAACTTCACGGGTGACTGAGACGTGCAGTTGACATGGCATTGCAGTTCATCGCGCTCCCCATATGTATGAAGCCCAACACGGAGCGTCAATGTTCCACCTCTATTCCTGCATTCCTGTGGAGACAGAATCTCTGGGTGATCATTCTCGGCTAACGACGACAGGTCGACCACGGTAGCAGTACCGTTCGCGCTCATGTTGACGGCCTGTGGCGTGAATATTAGTATGTGTTTGTTCACACAAAAGTTTGTAAGATGCTCGATTTGCTTGATCCCCATACCCAGCAACTTGCTGCAGTTTCACGGTCAAACGATCGATTACGAAACACAAGTACTTGGCCCTTGAAGCTAGGTCAAGCAGGAATGCAGGATAGTAGTAACGTGCCTTGAGAAGCAGCAGCTCAACGGGTGTGGCAAGCACAGCATCTAACCGGACGAACTAACTTTATTATTCTGGCAAAGACGACAGCTCAGTCCAGCCCCATCAGGGGCTCTCTACCACACAGCAGCAACTCACGAGTTCAAACAGCACAGCTAGTCGCACACATAAATTACAGTCCATGACCATCCGTCAAAAACCAACTATTCCTTCAGCACCCCCCAGGATCTACCACTTAGGCGGACTGCCGGAGCTCGGGACGCACGAAGTCGGCGTCGGCCGTGACCGAGATGTCGACGGTCGGCCTCAGCTCGGCGCACGTCTCGATGGCGCCGTGGACTGGGTCCGACATGAAGTTGCTGATGAGGTCCTGGTTGATGGGGGCGTCCTTGTCTACCGCCACGAACGCCTGCTGGGTAAGGATGTAGTCAAAGCGCGGCGCCCACTTCCTGGAGCCCAGGCGGGCCGTGGTGGAGCAGTTGTCGACCATGAAGGCGACTCCCCGGGCGTGCATGAAGGGGTTCAGCGAGTCCACCGACTCGATCACACTCTCGTTGATGATCTCCGAGTACGAGTGGCCCTTCTTCCTTAGGACCTCGATCTACAGCATTTCAGAAAACAAACAGATGAGTAAACCTTTTGGTTCGTGTAGAATAATCCCTCAAGATATATCAGTAATGGCAGTTGATTCAAATAGGGCGGCTGGTATACTGGTATGAAACAAGAGGGAAGGAGAGCCTGACCTGGGCCATCATTAGTGCAACGTAAACTCCAGCGGTGAAGGCGTGGAGTGGGCCAAGGTCACCCTGTGGCCGGGTTGAGCGCACCTTTTCGCCGACCTTCCACATACGGGTTTGGTCGATTTTGCCCATAGGGAAAGCAGGAAGACCTTCCTTGTCCTGTCAAAGCATAACCAACAAGATCATGTCCATGAATAATCTTGTTTTGTTTTTGAACTCCAATAATAACCATGAATCACAATTTAAATGGAAGGTTGCAGTTTAAAAAGCAGAAAAAACTCACATAAAACCTCCGTCCAGCTAAGACAACACTCCGGATTTCACTTCCAGAGGCAACATCTTCGTAGCACTCATAGAGTATATCCATGCAGGGATAAAATGATGCACTGTAGGCCTTGTTGAACACCTTTTTGCCTTCCTCGCTCAAGGAGTTGTACACTTCAAGCATCCCCTGATAAAAGGGAGGTATCACATGAGTAAACATGAAAAGAGGTAACAACAAGATTAATGATGGCAAACCTTCTTTGAGATGGTTTTTGAGATAATTCCAGTAATGCCTTCTACAGTGTTTTTGTATGCCAACTCCTCAGCCATTCCTTGCTCTGTGTATCTCCTAAACAGAGCCTCCACGATGCCATGGACAGCACCCAGCAAGATTCCTGAACAAAAACTGGTTAGTTACAGTACAATCATGACAGGTATCATGAAGTCATAAAGAGAAAAAAAAAGGTTTCACCTCGCTCTCCAAAGATATCACTCTTGTACTCCTGTTCTAGAGTAGTAGCAAATGTGAACGGGGATCCTAGTGCAACCGACCATCCTAGAGCAACATCAGTTGCCCTTCCATCAACATCCTATGCATCAAAAAGACCACAAACACACAAGTGCTCAGTGCCTTGTTGTACGTCATCACACAAACTCGATAGTTGAGAAGTTTGTATCTCGCTAAAATTACCGTACCTGGTGAACAGCAAAGCTAGCGTTGATGCCAGCACCATTTACTTCTTTGCCCTGAACATACAGTCTCCGAACCGATGGGCCCATTCCCTTGGGGCATACAGCAACCACACTGATGTTTTTGGGGAAGTCAAGGCCATGTGATTGCAAATGTCCAAGGAGAAACCCATGCGATAAACCAAGAATACTGTTTGGTTTCATGTGAGAGAAGATTTTCTCATAGTTGTCTGCCTGCAGAAAGCAAACGGGGACTTTAATTACAAGGATAGAATAAAGTGATGGTGTGACTAGACAAATGAATTCTCCAGATAGAATATGCATGTTAAATTGATTAATTAGACCAACAGGATGCAAAAGTAACATAACCCTGAAACTCAGCTATATCTAGTAAATCCATTATAAACTAAAGAAAGCAGAAAGTTATGCAGCTAAAGCACACCTGTGCAGAATCTGATATTAGCAGCAACACAAGGTCACTGCCTGAAACCGTCTCCCATATGTCACCCAAGGTTCCATTCTCTTCAGTGAATCCAGCACCACGTGCTTCCTCAAAAGATTTAGAACCTTTCCGGAGACCAATCTGAAAGCGAAAAAGATAGCTTATTGAACTGACATGATAGTGCAAAAGTACACATCAAACGGGATATAATATATGCTGGCTCATAGTTTGTATGCCCAAGTGGTATAAAATCAAGTGCTCACTTAAAGCAACAACGAGTGATAAACTGTGGCTAGTAGTACAACTTAGCAAGCTGAAGACAAGAATAAACATTATAGTGTTCATTTACTCAGTGTTTTAAAGCCAAAGCTTCAGAGCTATTCAATTAGCACATAGTCTCCTTGTAGATAATTCAGTGAAATTTAAAAAAATAATAGATGTGAATAGCTAACCTTAACAACAATGTCAGACTTGGCTTCCACCAGAGAATCCCTGAGGTTCTGTGCCTGCGCCGGACCCTGCAAAAGCACACCATGAACTCTATTATAGCCAGCACACAGACTTGCAAGCTCTGAACCAAGTAACAGAACAAATCTGTGTGAAACTGCTCCCTTCAACTAGGTTTGACCACAGTGATGTGTTTGTTCAAGCAGAGTGTATATGAAGATGGACATGCTAAAAATATTCGACAGATGAAAAACTATAGACTTGGACAGTAAAGCTGACAGTGATTGGAGCAGTGGGGCTGGCAGCGAACCTGAGAGCCCCATCCGATGACCCCGATCTGCTTGACGCCCTTGAAGGCCTCCGGGAGCAGCGGGAAGAGGTTCCGCCCGCCCCTCACGATGTACTGCAACCACAGACACGACAAATCTTCAGAAATCAATCCCGTAGGAAACAGAGAAGGAAAGATGAGCAAGGGCAGGTCTGTGCGAGAGCGTACCTCCTCGTGGCCGGCGAGGGAGACCTTCTCCTTGTTGAAGACCGAGGTGTCGAAGTCGAGCGACGGCATGGCGGCGCCGACCTTCGCCGGGGCCGCGACCATGGCTGCGACCGCGCGCCGTTGGCGGGTGGAGGCGGCGAGGGCGCATGCCGGGTGGGAGGCCGGGAAGGCGACGGAGCCGGCGGCGGCGTGCAGGGTGGTGGCGGCGGCTAGGGTTTTGGGGTGGGAGAAGGGGGCGAGGGTGGAGGCCGCGGAGGAGGTGGGCGCCGCCATTGCGTGGCTCTCTGCGGGGCGAAGGGTTGCGCTCTGTGCAGCTGCTGCTACGGCGGTGGTTGGTGAGAGAGGGGTTTGGGCCGCGGGGTGACCTGGATGGATTTATAAAGCCGGCCTGGCCGTCCGATTCTCTCGACGGACAAGATGGATCCGCAGTGAGGTGGGGCCAGTGGCCTGTCGGAGGTGGCGTCCACGTCCTCCACTTCACGTGCACACCTATAAAAAAAATTCGTTTCTCAAAAAACCTGTACATTTTTTTTTGAAATCTAATAGGAACTCTATTAATCAGACAAAAGGGTTACATCGTCCGCTACGATATGAATCAGAAGATCTGGGGGATCAGCCTCCCACGAACAGTTGTGGTTGCTTTCCCCGAACTTAGCTAGGCAATGTGCAGCTCTATTAGCTTCTCTAGGGCAGTGATTAAACATAACACGAGTGAAGTTACGACAAAGAAACGAACATTCCTCATATATTGCCGCCGCTGCTCCTAGTGAATTTCCACCATCAATCAAAGTCTGCACCACCTCCATGCAATCAGCTTCCACGATAAGCCTGTTGCATCCCAGTTTGCCTGCTAGCAGAAGACCATCTCTTAGTGCTATCGCCTCCGCCGTGGCTGCATCCTCCACAGTTTGGATTGTCCAACATCCAGCTGCAACAAAGCCACCATGATCATCCCGGATGATAGCACCTGATCCTCCGGAACCAGAGTCAATATCAAAACCAGCGTCCACATTTAGCTTCACAAAACTTTCCGCAGGTTTTGAGCACCCATGTCTTTAATCCCAGCTTTCTTTTTGCCATAAGATCTTGAATAGTTCAGAGACAGAACCGAGATTGCTTGTGCTGACCTCCTAGGATCAAGCACAACTTCGCCTCTCGTAGCTTTCCTTCTTTCCCACCAGATATACCAAACCGATGTTGCAATTAAATCAATTCGTCTCAGGCTGGGTAGTTTCGGCGACATAGTTTCAGAGTCACGTAGCAGCTCACTTAGAACAGAGGTACCAAGGATTTCACTCGCACATGCCTCTTCAACGTCATGTCCAATTTCAAGAGCTTCCCAAACCTCTCTAGCCGTGGGCATCGAAACAAAGCATGACTGATACTCTCGCAATCACGCGTGCACAGCTGGCATTGTGAAGACGTCTGAATTTGTCTGTTGGCAAGAACACAGTTGCAGGGTATAGCCCCAAGCAACGATCTCCACACGTGAATCTTAACCTTTGCCTGCACCCTCAAACACCACAGTGTCTTCCAAATTGGATCAACGCTAGAGGTCTGAAAATCACTTGTTCTCCTCAGTTTCCTCCCATGCTGGAAGTCCCATTGCAAATGGTAAGCCGAGCGTACGGAGAAGATGTCGTTCTTGTTATGGTGCCAAGAGACAAAATCTTCCATCATGCCCACCGCTAAGGGGATTTTCAGAATTCTTTCAGCATCCCCTCTCCAGAAGACATCACGGATCAAAGCTTCATCCCAAGTACGATCTTCATGGTTAATCAGTTCTGAAACTTTTGTATAAACAATATTGTTTCTTCTTGTCATAATCATTCTGTTTGGGCTGCTTGGTATCCGTGGGTCTGTCCAGATATTGATGTTTTCACCATCACCCACTCTCCAAATATGACCTTTCTTAAAAGTTTGAATACTAGCCCACAAACTTTGCCAAGTGAAAGAACTTCCCTTTTTCAGCTCACAGCTAAGTACATCACCTGAAGGGAAATATTTTGTTCTTTTCTTTTCTTTGCAACAACGCAACGCATGGAAATAGTCGACGTCTGTGGAGGCATCTCCGGATATGGTGTGTGGGACACATGGATCCGGTGCGAGAACGACGCTCGCCACAAAGCCTCTTGTAAGAAACGACAAAACTTCAGCACAAAATAAACAAACGTATTTCCAAAATAATTTTGAATCTAACCCTTTTCGGTAGCGCCTGTCTAACGGCGAAACATGTAATTTCAAACACCTTCAACTTTTCATACATATTCAAATGACACCATTCTTTTTTTCCGTGGGTCATGGATAGGGCTGCGTGGAAGTTAGCTATCCATGTGCCAGAACCATGACCTGGTTTCGAGATCTTATGGGTTTCAACTCTAGCCTACCCCAACTTGTTTTAGAAAAAAAGATTTGTTGTTGTTGTTGTTGGTCACAAATTAAATTATCTTAACAGTGCCACCAATCATCTCATGATGGTTAGACCGGTAGATAATATTTCGTAAATTATTTGCTTATGTTAATTTATTTTTGAATGTTCAGACGATTTCAAGAACATGGTTGTGAACAAAAACTTTGTCCAAAATCTATAACAGGAGGGTCACCTTGAAGAGCCAAACAAGCACACATTTTGACGATGCTTCACTCATATTTCCAACTATGAATTTTTAAAGCAATTTGGAAGTTGTGTGTTACTTTAAAAAAAAATTGACGCTTAGTATTGACCAAGCAAATTGGTGGCATTAAAAAGATAGTTTAATTTGTGACACATAGAAGAAAGAATATATATCATATGAATTTGTAGATCATAAGTTATAGGAGTTTGAAATTAGATGTTTTAGAGGGTAGCGCCCCGGACCGATTTTCGTGACGACGTGTTGGCGTGTTGCACTGGGTGGTGATCAGAGACTACCAGGGTAAACTGATTCGTGCTCAGGCGCTTTGGTACGAAAATGCTTCAAAGGCGGCCACTATGGAGGCACTAGCGATCAGAGATGGAGAAAGATTAGCAATGGAATTGGGCCATAGTAGGGTGATTTTTGAAGGTGACCCGAGAGAGGTGGTCAATCCATTTCCATCTCCTCTGATTCGTCATGGAGACCTGATTGATTTAAGGAGGATGCATGAGACGCGATCGGTTTGACCAGTGGACCCGTCGTAACTTGATGGTATTTATATAAACTTTGTCAAAATTACATTCTTTGATTTTACAAAAAATTATACGCCTTACTTTTAAGAATTAAGGTAGTACTCTGCAATTATTCTAGCATAAATGTTCGTTGTGTTAGCAGGTCAGATGTGCGGACAATGTTCAGCAGGTGTTGCTACAATTTGACGTATAGTTTGTTCTAAGTGACACTTTAAAAAAAAACCTTTCAACCAGTTATGACCCCTTCGAAAAAGGTAATTCGATCTGTCTTATTTGAATACGTAGAAATGCCATTCGTGCTTGCTTATTTCAAATGATTTAGCCGTTTTTGCAAAATCCTCAACCAGCTATTGCCATCCGAGTAACACCATTCGTATAGGCTTATTTGAAATTTTGAATACATAGAAACTCATTCACGTTGGCTTATTTTCAAAGGACTTGGCCTTTGTTTGCAAAAATCCTGGTGGAAATAGCACCACTCAAACCAAACAAGCATATATGAATGGCGATTCCTACGCATTCAAATAAAGCCAACATGAATGTCATTTGTATGAGGGTCATATAACTTGTTAAAGTTTTCTGTGGGGTAAGGAGTGGCCGAAATTGCCGAAAAAATCTATTTAGGACAAGAAGTAAACACCAATTCGGCATACACCCTTCTACTATTTTAATTCCTTCTTCTCTCCTCTCTCTATGCAAATCTGGCGTATGCGTTCCCAACCAGTCTCCACTTGCTCTGCTTAGATAAGATATTTCCTATTTTGTGTTGTAGTGTGGAATTATTTTTCCCATTTTCTGCGAAAATCAGTAACTTTATTTAATTTTTGCACTCGGTTAACTTGAGTTTGCTCTGTTTAGTTTCTGCATTATATTTTAACAAGTTAATAATTTTTTGTACTATGTGACTTGAGAGATTCTTCTTTAATATATTTTTGTCTAATTCATAATGTTTGTCGGGTGTTTTTAAAAAACTCTCGGTAAATACTAGTGATTCCTCTTTAATCAAATTACTTTTTTGTCCTATGACTCCTATCCTTAATGTTTGTTTGGTGTTTTTTACAACTCTCGGTAGATACTAGGCCTTGCAGACGGCTTTTTCTGGCCAGACTCAACAAAGAAGTAGCTTTGCTAAAGGATTTTTCCTCGTGACGCTCGGCAAAGATCAGAGTTTGCCGATGGCTTTTACTCACGACGCTTGGCAAAGACCTGGCGTCCGAACTCTACCTAGCAGAGCTTTGCCGACAACCATTTGAAAAAAGCACTTGGCAAAGCCACGTGCCAGTTGCAACGGGCCTCACCAACCTTGTTCACCGACGTCTTGCACATGGCAAACCTTTTTTCGTGTGCTTTTCAAGCACCCCGAGTATGCGGGACCCTCGGTAGACCTGTGATTTCAAACTATGCCCCTCCGGAGTATATGTTCATGGGAGCTAAGAGTAGTAGGAAGAGGTTAGAGGTGGATGCACACATAAACTTTCCCCGGTAGGGACTACCTGATGACGTTGACTTGCTAGGAATATTGATATGAACGATGTGCAGAAGAAACTTTCCCCGGTCGGAATCGCCAAAGGAATTCTATTATCTGTTCGATGTCTTCACACGCCCAAGTGTCTGCATTCCACTGGCTCGATCTATTCAAAGTCGACGCTGACGAGCACCGCTTGCTTCAGTTTTCTTAATCTTCAACTCGTAGTTATCCTACCAAGGGGAAACGCCATTTGATGCCCTCCAAGTTGCGACCTCTGTTATTAAGCCTGATGATTAGAATAGGCGCACACTACACTAAATTATGTATATTCAAACCTTTTACTAGTAATTCGAGACTTCCTTTTCTCTATTACAAAAATGCAAAACAGTACTGTATATGCGTAGAAAATTTGGTCAGACTTGCGCCCCTCAGAAAGGTCAGCATAAGCGTGCCACGCGTCCTAAGGGCATTGGGATTGAGATTCATGGACAAAACTACCCGACCATCTAGTTGAGATAACGACTTGTTTAGGAAATGTGATTTAACAAACGGATGTTCTTGATACAATATGTGACATATGCAATGCGTCAGGACAGCAATGTGATGATAACATAATGTATCAATCTTTTTTTTTGACGGAAAATAGCAGGAACTCTGCCTATGCATTATTAGAAGGGGAAAATGTTACAATTTACACTTTACATGCAGCCCTAAGGCTGCCCTCGAACACCAACAACACAAACGCACTCGACGCACCCTTAGGTCGTCTCTACAACAGAGCCATCTGTTCTAAAAGCCATGTGCAACATCGCCAGATCAGCAGTTACCATCTCAGCCACCAGCTGAGCAGTCAGCGATTTTTGCTGAAAAATCCGTCGGCCTCTCTCCTTCCAAATGTGCCAAACAATGTAGACGGACGCCGAAATTCCATTCTTCAAACTATATACTGGTTCTGCTTGGATAATGCTCACAAAATCCTTCCTGGAGTACTGCATATGGGGTTGGGACAATCTCCCACGCACCCTCCTGATGTACTATGTCAACTTCATCCCCTCACCAGAAGGTTATTTCCATACTGTGATCTGCAACTCTGATGAGTTTCAGGGCACTGCAATTGGTCATGACCTGCACTACATTTCCTGGGACTACCCTGCAAAGCAGCATCCGCTGACCCTCTCCATGAAGGACTTCAACAACATGGTCAAGAGTGGCGCACCCTTTGCGCGGAAATTCCCGAAGGAAGACAAGGTCTTGGACAGAATAGACCGGGAGCTCCTGAACCGTTCTGAAGGCCGGTTCACTCCTGGAGCATGGTGTGATGGGAGTTTTGAAGGAGGGGTTGATCCCTGTTTGTCTAGGGACGACGACTCTGTTTTTGAGCCTGGTCCGGGTGCTGAGAGACTGCGTGTGTTGATGAAGAAGGTGCTTTCATGGGATTACCGCAACGGAAGCTGTTCGTCGCTTTCTTACGACCAGAAAAAGAGAGATTGGTATGTTCCCAGAAGTAGAGGATGATTTTGCTCGCCTGCTTGTAAATGAAGAACTTGACCCCTACAACTGAAATGGATAATTCTGATGAATGCAACATTCTTTTTTTTTTTGAACTGTAGAATGCAACATTCTGACCAAGGAAAATGTTGAAATGATAATGTCCATAGTGAGGCCTTCTGCTTCGGTACATCCCCCTCCCCCTCAAAACCAAAACTCAGGTTTAATATCTAATTAAATAAACATTAATTAAATTGTATTAGGGCCATGTAATAACCCTGTATGGCCCAATTAGGGCGTACACATCTGTACCCTGTACGTAACCGTTTGCATATAGCCACGTCCCGCTCGTGGGCTGGTCTCGTCGGCTAGAGCAACGAGACTGCGACCGGTTCTTCGCCCGGCATGATCTACGGCGAGCATGGCCGGCAAGATCGACGGCGAGCCCGGGAAGTTAGGATTGACGGCGACGGTTGCGCTGGCCGGCATGATCTATGGCGACCGCATCACGCAAGAGAGAGGACGGCCGGCAGGATGTGAGGCGAGCGCGGCCTGCACGATCTACATCTACCGAGGCCGGCAAGGATCGACGGAAACTCGTGCTGTCTGGAACGCCCGGCGGCGGCAAGGATCGGAGGCGACGGTTGCCAACCCAGATCAGATGTCGAGCGCATAGACAGTCTGGTCGTGCACGCCCACGCAAAGCAGGCTGGCGTAATGACCTCCAGGAGGAAGGCGCGACGGGCGGCGGGTCTGACGGCTGCTCGATGGGAGGAGAGGAACGACCTCCTGGTCGTGCGTACTGGTAGGGCCGTAGCTGAGGTACCGTACAGAAATACGTGGGTATACAGGGCTTGGATATGGGCTTCGGCGGGCCAACTTATTAATCCTATTTAATTAACTATAAATAGGGGAAAACTGGGGAAAACGGGGGTGGGGGATGTACCGAAAAAGGCCTCCATAGTGAGATACACACGGCCATATCGAGGAAATTGAAGACTTCATTTCAGTACTGCACTCTTAGCTATAGTCCAAACAAGAAGGAATTCTTTTTTTTTTCCAATGCGCAGTGTGGTGGTGGCGGAACGCCGCGTTTGCTTGCCTGGACTGGACGACCTGGACTTGCGATACGGACGCGTAATAATTTATCTATCGCATTCGCATTCGCATGGTAGGTGCCGCGGAGAGATCGATCGAGTTGACCCAGCCTGAGTTATCCATCAGTTTTAACTTTGATCAAACATGTAGACAATACTATTGATAACTATAATATTATTTAGATATACTAAGAAAATATGTTTCATCATGTAGTTCATTATGTAATTAACGCTATTGATTTGACACTGTAGATATCAATAAGTTATTCCACAAAATTGGTTAATCTATACAGTATTTTACTTTGACTATTTTTTAAAGTTTTTTCTAAATAACAACCTGCCGCGGTTGCCATCATGAGCTGGCTCTGGGAATTCCCTGGCTCTGACCGTGTATTATTCTACTGTTTCGTTCTCACTGTCACCGCAGAAAATTCTACCTAGTTATAATTGTAAGCTACGATAGCATCTCCATGGGATTAGTACATCTTGTCCCCTTGTGTTTGTATTGGTGCTTTGCGTGAAGTCTTTAAACACCTCATCCTTGTTCCGTGTCGAATGGCCGCGCGGGCCAGCAAATCCGATGAAATTTCGCCGGACGGCAGGAGAGCGCAGGAAAGCCGGAGAGCGCAGGAGAGGTCGGTCGACGACTGGCTCCCGATCACCTCCTCGAGGAACGCCAAGTGGTGGTACTCGGCTTTCCACAATGTCACCGCCATGGTCGGAGCCGGCGTCCTCAGCCTACCCTACGCCATGTCCAAGCTCGGCTGGTACGTTCTGCATCGATCACCGGCTATTGTTGATCTCTGATTGCTACTGCGACCTTGACGTTATTTGGTTCTAGGGGTCCTGGCGTGGCGGTGTTGCTCCTGTCGTGGATCATCACGCTGTACACGCTGTGGCAGATGGTGGAGATGCACGAGATGGTGCCGGGGACGAGGTTCGACCGGTACCACGAGCTCGGCCAGCACGCCTTCGGCGACAAGCTCGGGCTGTGGATCGTCGTACCGCAGCAGCTCGTCGTCGAGGTCGGGCTCAACATCGTGTACATGGTGACCGGCGGCAAGTCGCTCCAGAAGTTTCACGACGTCATCTGTGAAGGCAGGAAGGACTGCAAGGATATCAAGCTCACCTACTTCACCATGATCTTCGCTTCCGTCCAGTTCGTCCTCTCCCAGCTCCCTAACTTCGACTCCATCGCCACCATCTCCCTTGCCGCCGCCATCATGTCGCTCTGCTACTCCACGATTGCTTGGGGCGCTTCCGTGGATAAGGGATGGAAGGCGGCGGGGCACGTGAACTACCAGCTGCGGGAGACGACGGCGGCGGGGAAGGTCTTCGGCTTCTTCGAGGCGCTCGGGGACGTCGCCTTCGCCTACGCCGGCCACAACGTGGTGCTGGAGATCCAGGCCACCATCCCGTCAACGCCGGAGATGCCGTCCAAGAAACCCATGTGGAAGGGCGTGGTCGTCGCCTACGTCATCATCGCGCTCCACTACTTCCCCGTCGCACTCATCGGCTACTGGGCCTTCGGCAACACCGTCGACGACAACATCCTCATCACCCTCAGGAAGCCCAGGTGGCTCATCGCCATCGCCAACATGATGGTCGTCCTCCACGTCGTCGGAAGCTACCAGGTTTACGCGATGCCCATCTTCGACATGATCGAGATGGTGCTGGTCAAGAAGCTGCGCTTCCCTCCCGGCCTGCCCGTCCGTTTGGTTGCCCGGACTGCCTATGTTGGTAAATAATCTCAGAAATCAAAGTTCAGAAAATTGTGACTTTAACTGACAAACAGACTAGCTAATGGGTTGCAATCGGTTGCAGCGTTCACAATGTTCATAGCCATCACCTTCCCCTTCTTTGGTGGGCTGCTCGGATTCTTCGGCGGATTCGCATTCGCACCGACGACTTATTTCGTAAGCATTGATTCTGAATCCATTTCGTTTCCATTCATTACAGCAACTGCGAATTCAGAGCCTGATCGTGACCAATATCGTGTACAGCTTCCCTGCATCATGTGGCTGGCAATCCACAAGCCCAAAAGATTCACCCTCTCATGGTGCACTAACTGGGTAAGACCTACTAGCAAGCTTCTTGATTTGTTTCCTTTTCGTGTCTGTAGTACATGTCTCCCTTAGATCATGGATTCCTTTTAATTTTATCTCAATTTCATCCTGATCTTTTTGTCCTAATTTCCCTACGTTAAATCCAACATAGTTATGTTTCTACTCTCATGCTCTTCAGATCTGCATCGTCCTTGGATTCATGCTTATGATCCTAGCGCCCATTGGAGGACTCGTGCGGATTATCAAGGATGCCCAGGGATACCATTTCTACTCCTAGATTCTAAGCTAGTACATACTACTCTACTAAGAAGAAGAAAATTGGAGCAAAAAAGAAATATAGACCGTAATGCCACGTCTAGTTGCAGATGCTTGATAGATGGATAGAAGATTAAAGACATGTGACGAGTCACCGAAC
Organism: Poa pratensis; assembly: GCA_947311845.1. NCBI lineage: Eukaryota > Viridiplantae > Streptophyta > Magnoliopsida > Poales > Poaceae > Poa > Poa pratensis. Next base: position 50,727,950 of record CAMZMU010000060.1, read on the forward strand.
ATGGCTTAGCTCGAACAAAAAGGTTCTTTAGGCGTTAGTCGTGTACATAAGTTATGTGTGTGGTTGTATTTGTTTATCTATATTGTAGGACAACTTGGCTTCGCTTTTGTGTGCAGAGAAAAGAATCGATAGTGGTTTCTCGTTTCTATTTCTTCCATAAATCATTGCAAAGTTCCAGTTTAACCTTACGCTGACGGGTCCCAGTTACAATTAGTTACACACAGTACATGTTTATGCCAGATTGCCATAGACAGTGGGAATTTTCGGTGAAGGAAGATATGTTCTGTTAATTAACCTTTCTCAAATGTATTCTTCCCACACACAATTTTCTTTAACTATTATCAGACCGGAGTTGTAAGCTTGACAGATAAAGACAGGTGATGCAAATTCAGAATACTTCCATACCAAGATAAAAATTGACCCATCAGTTTTTTTTAGCATTACTGATCCATCAGCTAAGCAACAATTTGTTATGGGAATTGGCCGACCATATGGACTCAAGGCAAATTTGTGAGGGCGCCGGTCTAACCATTTAGAGAAAAGGTTGTGGCCTCATTGGCCCGGAGGTTATCCGTGTTGACCCAAACCCGATGCAATATATACTTTTCTGCTATATATATTTTTTTCTTGAGAAACCTCTCAAAAAGTGTATCGTATAGATGATTATAAGGCAAACTGGGCCCAATAAAAAATTTGTCTTGTTTTTTAGGAAAAAATGGGCCCAAAAAATAAATATTTGTATGTTTATTTAGATATATGGACAATTAGGCCTACATCGTCTACTTTCACTGGCAACATATTAGTAAGAGTTAATTTCCAACCGATAGAAAGACGAAAATAATATCAAAATAAAACATAGCTGTATGATTACATTAAATAAGAACAAAATTCCAATGACTCCACCGACAATAATATTTCAGTGCTTCACGAAAAAAGGTTCTTCTACCATTTCTAGACACAATATAACTGAGGACAATTGATTGATATTCTCGTTTTCTTCTATTCCTTTCTGAGCATCGGACAAATGTTTCTTGAGCACCATCGTCACACATAAATTTGTGAAGGAAACAAAGTACATGAAATTAGTATTCTACGGATTACAACCCTTTTTAACTTTATTAAAAATTACAACCAGGCCTGGGGCCATCCAGGCCTGGGCCCTAAGCGGTTGCCCCTTCCGTCAAGGCCCAGATCCGGCCTTGCCAGTTCCAAAATAACAAGATCAGGTCGATTGCAAAAACATAACCGGTATCAGATCTTGAATTTGGTTTCCTAATTAGGTAAGTGTTCACTACAGGAATGACCGTCTACGCCGACGGCAACAATCTACGCCGACGGCTATTTGTCGGGCCCGTCGGTGTAGACTCCGCCACGGCTAGCCGGTCGAGACTGCCCTCGGCGTATAAAACACCGTCGGCGTATAAAGTCTACGCCGACGGCCACTCTCGGCGTCTATTTTGCCGTCGGCGTAGAGTCAGTTTGGGTTTTCCAAAAACTTTATTTTTTAGGTATATACATACGCCGACAGCTTTGCCGTCGGCATAGGTACAATTTTTTCATTTATATCTATACGCAAATAAAAAACATTTATATCTATACGCCGACGGCTTTGCCGTCGGCATAGTTAGGATTTTTTTAATCTTCATTTTTATGTATTTTATTTATGGCTCTCAAATAAATTTAATATGTTTAATATGTTTTTATTCATTTTTTTTATGTATGTAGCTAGTGTGTATACCTGTCTCCACCCACATAAAATGACATCGTGAATCTTGTCTCTCAGAGTTGCATGTCACGAACTAGATGGAATCTTGTGTTTATTTGGGTTAGACTTTGGTTTATCATGTTCCTATGGACTAAACTAATACAAGCAAGCAAAATATTTCACTCGCCTACCCCCTCTCGGCTCCGGTCTAGGGTGTAGACGAAATCTTTGCAGGGAATCCGAATGATTTGTATTCGGTCGATGAACTGAAAGATTTCTAGATAGAATAAAACACACGGTTTCCCCAACATATAGCCCAACGGTGGCTCGTGAGTGCCTGCATATCAAATGCACCGTTGGGATGTATGCAGGAAATCCGGATGATTTGATTTCGGTCGTGAACTGAAGGATTTCTAGATAGAACAAAACACACGGTTTCCCCTGCATACAGCCCGACGGTGGCTCGTGAGTGCCTGCATATCAAATGCACCGTCGGGATGTATGCAGGGAATCCGAATGATTTGTATTCGGTCGATGAACTGAATGATTTCTAGATAGAGCAAAACACACGGTTTCCCCTACATACAGCCCGACGGTGGCTCGTGAGTGCTTGCATATCAAATGCACCATCGGGATGTATGCAGGGAATCCGAATGCTCTGTATACCAAATGAACTACAATGAGTACACACTGAGAGTGCCGAAAATGTCCTAGAGGTGGGCTATATATAGGGTCGCGTGGCTCACGAAGTGGTCGTGATAGTGCTGATCCAACGGCTCACAAGCGCTCGAAAGAAACACACCGCTGATCCAACGGCTCAAAAGCGCTGGAAGGAAACACACGATCCGTGTGCTTCTTCCTCATTGGGCATACTACAGCTCACAAGCCCTGAAAAGAAACACACACCGCTGATCCAACGGCTCACAAGCGCTTGAAAGAAACACACCGCTGATCCAATGGCTCACAAGCGCTCGAAGGAAACACACGATCCGTGTGCTTCTTCCTGATTGGGCATACTATATGCACTGGAATCTTGTGTTGATTTGGGGGTAGACTTTGATTTCTCATGTTCGTATGGCCTAACCTAACACAACCAAGCAAAAAAGTCCACTGGCCTACCCCCTTTCGATGACGTTCAAGGGGGTAGATGAAAACGTTAGGGTTTTCCAGCGGATTCAGGATTTCGCCGAAGCGGGGCCCCGGAGCGTCGGAACCCCACCCAAACCTAGGTTGTGACATACCATATGTATACAAGTGTGTTGGGAGGTGTAAATGTGCAATATCCTACTCCTAGGTGTGACCGGCTTCACCGACTCCACTATCTCTCTAGTGAGTTTCTGCATTTAGAGGTGAAAACTCCCCTTTCGGGCGAACCGGATGGAATCTTGTGTTGATTTGGGGGTAGACTTTGGATTCTCATGTTCTATGGCCTAACCTAACATAACCAAGCAAAAAATTCCACTGGCCTACCCCCTCTCGGCTCCGGTCTAGAGGGTAGACGGAAACGTTAGGGTTTTTCCAGCGGATTCAGGGTTTCGCCGAAGCGGGCCCCGGAGCGTCGGAACCCCACCAAAACCTAGGTTGTGCCATACCATATGTATACAAGTGTGTTGTGTGTTGTAAATGTGCAATATCCTACTCCTAGGTGTGACCGGCTTCACCGACTTCACTATCTCTCTAGTGAGTTTCTGCACTTAGAGATGAAAACTCCCCTTTCGGGCGAACCGGATGGAATCTTGTGTTGACTTGGGGTAGACTTTGGTTTCTCATGTTCCTATGGCCTAACCTAACACAACCAAGCAAAAAATTCCACTAGCCTACCCCCTCTCTGCTCCGGTCTAGGGGGTAGACAGAAACGTGAGGGTTTTTCCAGCGGATTCAGGGTTTCGCCGAAGCGGGGCCCCGGAGCGTCGGAACCCCACCCAAACCTAAGTTGTGCCATACCATATGTATACAAGTGTGTTGTAAATGTGCAATATCCTACTCCTAGGTGTGACCGGCTTCACCGACTTCACTATCTCTCTAGTGAGTTTCTGCACTTAGAGGTGAAAACTCCCCTTTTGGGTGAACCGGATGGAATCTTGTGTTGATTTGGGGTAGACTTTGGTTTCTCATGTTCCTATGGCCTAACCTAACACAACCAAGCAAAAAATTCCACTGGCCTACCCCCTCTCAGCTCCGGTCTAGGGGTAGACGGAAACGTTAGGGTTTTTTTCCAGCGGATTCAGGGTTTCGCCGAAGCGGGGCCCCGGAGCGTCGAAACCCCACCCAAACCTAGGTTGTGCCATACCATATGTATACAAGTGTGTTGTGTGTTATAAATGTGCAATATCCTACTCCTAAGTGTGACCGGCTTCACCGACTTCACTATCTCTCTAGTGAGTTTTTGCACTTAGAGGTGAAAAGTCCCCTTTCGGTCGAACCGGATGGAATCTTGTGTTGATTTGGGGTAGACTTTGGTTTCTCATGTTCCTATGGCCTAACCTAACACAACCAAGCAAAAAATTCCACTGGCCTACCCCCTCTCGGCTCCGGTCTAGGGGTACACGAAAATTCTAGGGTTTTTCCAGCGATTCAGGGTTTCGCCGAAGCGGGGCCCCGGAGCGTCGGAACCCCACCAAAACCTAGGTCGTGCCATACCATATGTATACAAGTGTGTTGTGTGTTGTAAATGTGCAATATACTACTCCTAGGTGTGACCGGCTTCACCGACTTCACTATCTCTCTAGTGAGTTTCTGCACTTAGAGGTGAAAACTCCCCTTTCGGGCGAACCAGATGGAATTTCGTGTTGATTTGGGGTAGTCTTTGGTTTCTCATGTTCTTATGGCCTAAACTAACACATCCAAGCAAAAAATTCCACTGGCCTACCCCTTTCGTTGACGTTCAAGGGGGTAGATGAAAACGTTAGGGTTTTTCCAGCGGATTCAGGGTTTCGTCGAAGCGGGGCCCCGGAGCGTCGGAACCCCACCCAAACCTAGGTTGTGACATACCATATGTATACAAGTGTGTTGGGAGGTGTAAATGTGCAATATCCTACTCCTAGGTGTGACCGGCTTCACCGACTTCACTATCTCTCTAGTGAGTTTCTGCACTTAGAGGTGAAAATTCCCCTTTCGGGCGAACCGGATGGAATCTTGTGTTGATTTGGGGTAGACTTTGGTTTCTCATGTTCCTATGGCCTAACCTAACACAACCAAGCAAAAAATTCCACTGGCCAACCCACTCTCGGCTCCGGTCTAGGGGGTAGATGAAAATTCTAGGGTTTTTCCAGCGGATTCAGGGTTTCGCCGAAGCGGGGCCCCGGAGCGTCGGAACCCCACCCAAACCTAGGTTGTGCCATACCATATGTATACAAGTGTGTTGTGTGTTGTAAATGTCCAATATACTACTCCTAGGTGTGACCGGCTTCACCGACTTCACTATCTCTCTAGTGAGTTTCTGCACTTAGAGGTGAAAACTCCCATTTCGGGCGAACCGGATGGAATTTTGTGTTGATTTGGGTAGACTTTGGTTTCTCATGTTCTTATGTCCTAAACTAACACATCCAAGCAAAAAAGTCCACTGGCCTACAACTCCCATTTCGGGCGAACCGGATGGAATTTTGTGTTGATTTGGGGTAGACTTTGGTTTCTCATGTTCTTATGTCCTAAACTAACACATCCAAGCAAAAAAGTCCACTGGCCTACCTCCTTTCGATGACGTTCAAGGGGGTAGATGAAAACGTTAGGGTTTTTCCAGCGGATTCAGGGTTTCGCCGAAGCGGGGCCCTGGAGCGTCGGAACACCACCCAAACCTAGGTTGTGCCATACCATATGTATACAAGTGTGTTGTAAATGTGCAATATCCTACTCCTAGGTGTGACCGGCTTCACCGACTTCACTATCTCCCTAGTGAGTTTCTGCACTTAGAGGTGAAAACTCCCCTTTCGGGAGAACCGGATGGAATCTTGTGTTGATTTGGGGTAGACTTTGGTTTCTCATGTTCCTATGGCCTAACCTAACACAACCAAGCAAAAAATTCCACTAGCCTACCCCCTCTCGGCTCCGGTCTAGGGGGTAGACGGAAACTTTGGGGGTTTTTCCAGCGGATTTAGGATTTCGCCGAAGCGGGGCCCCGGAGCGTCGGAACCCCACCCAAACCTAGGTTGTGCCATACCATATGTATACAAGTGTGTTGTGTGTTGTAAATGTCCAATATACTACTCCTAGGTGTGACCGGCTTCACCGACTTCACTATCTCTCTAGTGAGTTTCTGCACTTAGAGGTGAAAACTCCCCTTTCGGGCGAACCGGATGGAATCTTGTGTTGATTTGGGGTAGACTTTAGTTTCTCATGTTCTTATGGCCTAAACTAACACAATCAAGCAAAAAATTCCACTGGCCTACCCACTCTCGGCTCCGGTCTAGGGGGTAGACGGAAACGTTAGGGTTTTTCCAGCGGATTCAGGGTTTCGCCGAAGCGGGGCCCCAGAGCGTCGGAACCCCACCCAAACCTAGGTTGTGACATACCATATGTATACAAGTGTGTTGGGAGGTGTAAATGTGTAATATCCTACTCCTAGGTGTGACCGGCTTCACCGACTTCACTATCTCTCTAGTGAGTTTCTGCACTTAGAGGTGAAAACTCCCCTTTCGGGCGAACCGGATGAAATCTTGTGTTGATTTGGGGTACACTTTGGTTTCTCATGTTCCTATGGCCTAACCTAACACAACCAAGCTAAAAATTCCACTGGCCTACCCCCTCTCGGCTCCGGTCTAGGGGTAGACGGAAACGTTAGGGTTTTTCCAGCGGATTCAGAGTTTCGCCGAAGCGGGGCCCTAGAGCGTCGGAACCCCACCCAAACCTAGTTTGTGCCATACCATATGTATACAAGTGTGTTGTGTGTTGTAAATGTGCAATATCCTACTCCTAGGTGTGACCGGCTTCACCGACTTCACTATCTCTCTAGTGAGTTTCTGCGTTTATAGGTGAAAACTCACCTTTCGGGCGAACCGGATGGAATCTTGTGTTGATTTGGGGTAGACTTTGGTTTCTCATGTTCCTATGGCCTAACCTAACACAACCAAGCAAAAAATTCCACTGGCCTACCCCCTCTCGGCTCCGGTCTAGGGGTAGACGGAAACGTTAGGGTTTTTCCAGCGCATTCAGGGTTTCGCCGAAGCGGGGCCCCGGAGCGTCGGAGCCCCACCCAAACCTAGGTTGTGACATACCATATGTATACAAGTGTGTTGGGACGTGTAAATGTACAATATCCTACTCCTAGGTGTGACCGGCTTCACTGACTTCACTATCTCTCTTGTGAGTTTCTGGACTTAGAGGTGAAAACTCCCCTTTCGGGCGAACCGGATGGAATCTTGTGTTGATTTGGGGTAGACTTTGGTTTCTCATGTTCCTATGGCCTAACCTAACACAACCAAACAAAAAATTCCACTGGCCTACCCCCTCTCGGCTCCGGTCTAGGGGGTAGACGGAAACGTTAGGGGTTTTCCAGCGGATTCAGGGTTTCGCCGAAGCGGGGCCCCGGAGCGTCGGAACCCCACCCAAACCAAGGTTGTGACATACCATATGTATACAAGTGTGTTGTGTGTTGTAAATGTGCAATATCCTACTCCTAGGTGTGACCGGATTCACCGACTTCACTATCTCTCTAGTGAGTTTCTGCACTTAGAGGTGAAAACTCCCCTTTCGGGTGAACCGGATGGAATCTTGTGTTGATTTGGGTAAACTTTGGTTTCTCATGTTCCTATGGCCTAACCTAACACAACCAAACAAAAAATTCCACTGGCCTACCCCCTCTCGGCTCTGGTCTAGGGGTAGACGAAAACGTTAGGGTTTTTCCAGCGGATTCAGGGTTTCGCCGAAGCGGGGCCCCGGAGCGTCGGAACCCCACCCAAACCTAGGTTGTGACATACCATATGTATACAAGTGTGTTGGGAGGTGTAAATGTGCAATATCCTACTCCTAGGTGTGACCGGCTTCACCGACTTCACTATCTCTCTAGTGAGTTTCTGCACTTAGACGTGAAAACTCCCTTTCGGGCGAACCGGATGGAATCTTGTGTTGATTTGGGGTAGACTTTGGTTTCTCATGTTCCTATGGCCTAACCTAACACAACCAAACAAAAAAATCCATTGGCCTACCCCCTCTCGGCTCCGGTCTAGGGGGTAGACGGAAACGTTATGGTTTTTCCAGCGGATTCAGGGTTTCGCCGAAGCGGGGCCCGGAGCGTCGGAACCCCACCCAAACCTAGGTTGTGACATACCATATGTATACAAGTGTGTTGGTAGGTGGATAGGCATTGGTCAACCGTCGTGCGGAGAATGTTTGGGGTTAGATATGCGGTGCCCATCGGACTAGGGTTTCGGTGGAAAAGAATAGCCGGAGCGCAGGAATAATTTGCGTGTGGGCCTATCACATAATACAATATATTATAATAAAAGTCTACTAATTTATAATTAAATAAATTATCCGCCGGCATAGGTCTCTCTGAAAGGATACGGATGTCGCCTAGAGGGGGGGTGAATAGGCGATTTAAAATTCTTTATGGTTTAGGCTTGAATAAATGCGGAATAAAACTAGCGGTTAATTTATCAAGCGCAGAACCTAAACAAGCTAGGTTTACCTATGAGCACCAACAACTTATGCTAAACAAGATATACAACTAGGTGATAGCAAGATATATTACTTGAAGCTCGATGGCTATCACAAAGTAAATAGCATAAGTAAGAAGCTCGGGTATAGAAATACCGAGGCACTTGGAGACGATGATTTATCCCAAGTTCACTTCCCAATGGAAGCTACGTCTCCGTTGGAGCGGTGCGGAGTCACAAAGTGATCCCCAAATAGCCGTCAATTGGCACACCGTAATCTCCTTCGTGCCTCTACCAATGTAGAGTGCCACGAGCCACTATGGGACACTTGAGGGTGGTCACCGAACCTGTACAAGGATGAGGCACACTCCACAACTTAATTGGAGGCTCTCACCGGAATCCCGCGGCTCCCAAAGCCACAAGACTCACAAGGTTGGGGCACGTCTCCACAACTTAATTGGAGGCTCCCAACAATCCCGCGAGCCACCAAAACTCCGAGATCAACAAGGACCGTCTAGGGTACTCTAAGTACCCAAGAGGACAAGCTCTAGGGCACCCCAAGTACCCAAGAGTAACAAGCTTCTCAACTTCGATTTCCACGTATCACCGTGGAGAACTCAAACTGATGCAACCGATGCAATGAAGGCAAGACCACTAGAGGTGGTCAAATCCTTCACTCCCAAATCCCACCAAAAGCAACTAATGGTTGTGGGGGGAGAAGAGAGGAAGAACAAGGAAGGACTCAACAAATGGAACTCCAAGATCTAGATCCAAAGGCTTCCCCTCACTTAGAGGAGAGATGGATTGGTGGAACAATAGATCTAGATCTCCTCTCTCTTTTCCCACTAAATGGAGGCAAGAATCATGGAGGTATTGAGAGATAGCTAAGCTCAAGAAGGTCAACAACGGGGGTCAAATTCGTGCTCAGCAAAATCTGAATGGCTGGAGGTAGGTGGAGGGGTATTTATACCCCTCCCAGAAAAAGAGCCGTTGCAGCCAGGGGAATCGGATATTCTGATATAAGTCAGGATCGGATAATCCGACTGAGTCGGATAATCCGATTCAACATATATCGGATATTCGAAAATCTCCAGTGCCGATGCAACAAAACTGGCTGCAAGAAGTCCTTAGCCAATATCGAGCAATATTGAAAATCGGATAATCCAAATCAAGGTGGATCGGATAATCCGAAAAGCTCCAGTATGCATTGCTATTAAATTCCTTAGCAAAATTCGAGCAAACCTTGAGAATCGGATAATCCGAATCAAGGTTGATCGGATAATCCGATTCCCCTGCTTGAGCAAAACTGACAGAAACAGCAAAACCTGAAATGCAATAACTTTCTCGTTCGAACTCCAAAACAGGTGAAACCAATTCTGTTGGAAAGGTAACGACAAGAGCTTTCCTACAAAAGAGTCATAAAAGAGTTAAGTTGACACACATGGGAAGGTGTGGAACTTTCCTCACGGATAAACCGATAATATTTCCAACCCGAAAACGCAACAAGTTTTCAAACCAAAATCCGTTTTCGAAGAACTTGGGCTTGTCATGAAGATCACAACAAGCACCAAAACCCAACTAGGAGAAAAACCAAATAAGAACCAAGAAAGATGATGATGCCTAGTATGCAAAGGTTTGAGCTCTCTCCAACTGATACGCTTAAGCTTTAGTCAAGAGCCCCTCTTGATAGTACGGTATCTATCCTATAACCCGGTCTCCAGCTAGCACCACGAGACCGGTAAAATAGAAACCCTATCATACATTTGCCTTGCGCATTCCACTTGAGCTAGATGTTGATGATCTTGATCTTTTCAAGTGGACCACCTTTCTTGATTGTGCTTCGCTTGGTGAAGATCCACATCCACATATTTCTCCCCATACACCACTATGGGAGAGCCTCTTATCGGCATATCTTCACATGACCATTATCTCCAAATGGGTAGCAACTTCAAGCCTAGGATTTCTTCGAGATGCTCCTCTTAAACTTGCGCTTCTCAACATTGATGACGATCACCACTTGACGTCATCGTTCATGGGCTATATGAAATCTTCATTTGATGCAAGCCCATAGAAAGATACCTAACCACACATAGAAATGCTACACACATATCATGGGTTAGTTCACAAAGCTATATGGACAATTGCTTACCATACCAAGAGTACATGATCCCACTTGGTACATTTTGTAGCTTTGTGTGTTGATCAATATCTTGATCAACCTTGTATCTTTTCTTCTCTTTTGAATAGATGATGTCTTGAAGATAACCATGAATGATCACATAATCCTTTTCTTCAAGACATACTTGCAATATGCTCAACTCGATGATCTTGATGCCAAATACTTCATTATATCAATATATTCATGGCATCAACCTTGAATCCAACATATGGAGTTCAAGCATGGTCTATGGACAAACACTACAAGTACAACTCAATGCAACCATTAGTCCATAGGGATTGTCATTAATTACCAAAACCACACATGGGGGCGCCATGCCCTTTCACTCTCCCTTATCCCCAACACAGGGCTCGCACACACACGCGCGCACGCCTCGTAGCTCACACATGCACTCCTCGCCCCCAAATCCACATCGCCGTCCTCGCCGGCCGCCGCCGCCCCCTCTCCGGCCGTCCCACCCTTCGGTCGGCCCTCTCCGCCACCACACCCGCTCCGCCGCACCCTCCCGTCCACCATGCCACGCCCGCTCCACCGCACCCTCTCCGTCGGCGACGCCACCAGCCCGCGCCCTCCACAACCCCTCGGCGCCACCCCTCTCCGCCGCATCCCCTCCACCACCACGCCCCCCTCTCCGCCGCCCGGCCCCTCTCCGCTGCCCCCTCTACCACTACGCCACTCCCATCACCCGCCGCCCCCCTCATCGGAGGAGCACGCCCAGCCGCCGAGCAGCACCCCCCCTTGCCCGAGCGCCCATGGCTACTCCCTTGGTAAGTTTTTTTTTTTCTTAGCATATTTGCACCACTGAATTTTGTATGCATCTGATAGTTGCCCATGGTCTAAACTTAGAGTAAAATTGGAATTGGTCCACACTTAGAGTAAAAAATGCCTGTCCCGGAATTGCTAACTTCTTTCTGTTATACACTAGGCCCGTCGTGACCACCTCGCGAAACCGATTCCGTCGCTGTCCCGGAGGTTGCCGTTATTTCACTGTCCCACACCACCGTCAGTCGAGCGTCGTTTCGGGCTTCTTCTCCAGCCGAGGAGGTGCCGCCTCGGTGCCCCTGTTTCCGAGAGCACATCCTCGACCTTCTCCGTCCACCGATCACGCTTCTAGGGTATAAATTTTTTGCCTCCCCTGTAATTTTGCTGCATAGGTTTTTTCTATGTAGATCACCTGCAAGTCGCGTAACCCGAGTCAGATCCCGTCCGGAAGGGTTACAAATTTATAAATATGTAGGATTGTCCATCTTTGCATATTTATAACCGTAACTGTTCCGGATTGTCCTGTTGGACAGCGCGAGTATGTGTAGATCGAGTCGTGTTCCATGTTCTCCCTTCCTGAGACGGAATTTCGGCAGCACCTCCCCGTTGTTCTTCGGATGCACACCCTCTCGGCTTGACAAGCTCGAGACGTGTATTCTGAAGAACAGCGGGGAGGTGCTGCCGAAATTCCGTCTCGGGTGGGGTAGAACATGGAACACGACTCGATCTACACATACTCGGGCGGGATAGGCCCCTACCTATTAGAAGTGTAGGTGAACCCTTGCATGCTGTAAAAGATAAAATTTGGCCGTAATTAATTGGTGACATTGAATAAATTTATTATTACTTGTTGCACATTATGAAGTGCGTTTCTGTTTGGCTCCCAATAAAGCAGAGGATGGCTGATAATGGTGGATGTACAGTGGCCGTATTAGTAAGGTTAAAAGAACATGAGTGGGAATGGAAGACTGATTTTTAGTGAAGGAGTTAGCGCGTGGTCCAAAGTTGGTTCTCGTCCAATGTGCCCTTGCGTTCGTTGCGAGAGGCGTCATCGTCAGGGAAAGGAGGAAATGACAAAACACCTTTGGTCGTATGGGTATATGCCTAACTACGTCACTGGTCGACTTTGCTCAGTACGAACAAGAGAGAGGTGAGGTGATGGCAGCGGATCAATGGCAATGAGTACGATGGGATGAGAGACTTGATAGTTGATCTCCACAATGCCTACATGCCGGATTCTCCACCTCCACAGGAGGAACCGGCAGAACCGGAGGAAATGGGTGAACCGGAGGAACCAGAGCCAAGCGCGAAGGCCTTCCTTGATATGATGGCCTCGGCTAAGAGGCCTCTATACGAGGGTGCAAAGATTTCTCAGCTCGATGCCATCTCCCAAGCACTAGTGACAAGACCCGGTACTCCACCACCCGTGCAGGCTTTGAAGCTAATCTGAAAACAGTTGGTAACATGTTGCCCGAAGGGCATTGTCTGCCTAAAAGCATGCACGAAGTGAAGAAACTCATGGGATCGCTCAGCATGGATTATCAAAGATAGATTGTTGTCCAAAAGGTTGCCTTTTGTTTTGGAAACAATTTGAATGACAAGTACTGTAGCCTTTGTGGGGCCTCTAGGTATCATGAGCACCCGGAAGCCGATGGTGAGAAGAAGCAGACAAAAGTCGCTGTGAAGATTCTTGATATCTCCCATTTATAAAAAGAATCCAGTGGCTTTACTTGTCCGAGGAGACTGCCATGCAGATGACGTGGCACAAGAAGGGGACGGGGAAAAAGATGGGACATCCATCTGATGGTAAGGCATGGAAGAACTTCGATCAAATACCCGATGAGGCAAAAGAGGCTCGGAATGTCAGAGTGCGATTGCAACAGATGGATTCAATCCATATGGTATGTCGACTGCCTCGTACAGCTGCTGGCCCGTGTTTGTTATTCCGCTCAATCTCCCTCCCGGAGTCCTAATGCAAAGGAAGTTCATATTTCTGTCGCTGATCATTCCAGGGCCCGAATACCCGGGGAAGAATTTGAGTGTACATGCAGCCGCTTGTGGATGATTTGATCACTCTTGGCAACATGGGACGTGGACATACAAACGAGCATCGAAGAGAAACTTCTTGATGAAAGTGTGGTACCAATATTCCATGCACGACCTACCCGGGTATGCATTCTGGATGGAGTACAGCTGGTAAGTGGCCATGCCCAGTGTGCAGGAACGACTTGAGTTCCTTTGGCTAACGGGAGGTCGCAAGTATGTCGCGTTTGACAAGCATCGACAGTTCCTCAAAAGAAGGCATCGGTTCAGAGAAGACAAAAAGAACTTCACGAAGGACAAGTTGTGCCTGAAGTAAAAGAGATACGAGTTCGATGGTACATCTGTTGATGCCGAGCTAAGTGCTCTCGTGCCTGCTGTGGTACCAGGCCCACGATATCAGGGATATGGTGTAACGCACAACTGGACTCACGTGGCAGGCTTAACGCAGCTAAAGTATTAAGGACCTCGAACTTCCCCATAACATCGATGTGATGCACACCGAGAAGAATGTCGGAGAGATGATCTTTCACACAGTCCTGAACATTCCTGAGAAGTCAAAGGATAATGTCAAGGCTAGAGTTGATGTTCAGAAGCTCTGTGATAGGGAGAAATTACACATGCAGCCTCCTGCAATCGTCGAAAAATTGGTTCAAGCCGAATGCCGACTTCTGCCTTGATAGTCTCCAAAAGAAGGAGTCATTCTACTGGCTCAAACACTCGTGATGTTCCCTGATGGTTATTGTTCGAATATAAGTAATGGAGTCAATATTGGAAGGGAAAGGTCACCGGGCTCAAGAGTCACGACTATCATATATGGATTGAGCGGCTGATGCCGGTGATGGTTCGAGGGTATCTCCCGATCGTGTCTGGCGAGTGCTTGCGGAGTTGAGCCATTTCTTCCGCACGCTCTGTGCTAAGCAGATATGTCCCCTGGTTATTCAGAAGCTGCATGATCTTGTGCCGGAGTTGCTATGCAATTTAGAGATGATCTTTCCGCCAGGCTTCTTTGTTCCGATGGCACATCTCGTCGTGCATCTCGCGAACGAGGCACTCTTGGGTGGACCGGTGCAGTTTCGTTGGCAGTTTTGTATTGAGAGAGAGTTTAAGTATATTCGAAACATAACTGGAAAAAAAATAAGATTGAAGCATGCATAGCTGAGGCAACAATACTTCGGGAGATGGCACACGCCGTGACAACGTACTATCCCGATGAAGTTCCCACTCAGCATACCCGTCTCTCGTACAATGTCGACGAGCCCAAGCATGACCCCAAGCTCCTCCTCTTCCAGTGTCCCGGTGGCAAGGCCGGTGGCCAAGTAAAATATGACTTGACCAAGGAAGAGAAGAATTCCATAATGTTCTATGTGCTTACGAACATGCAAGAAGTATCCAATTCATCAGGTAAAATGGTGAAAAATTACTTTGCAACTAGTAACTCGGTTTGGTCTAATACGTATTTTCTCCTTTTAGGCAATTCAGGAATGAACAGTGGTCGGGAACGGCGGATCCCTCTCGAGGAGCTGGACACTCTTCTGAAAAAGGGTGCTCCCGGAGGGAAATTTTTGAGTCTTGGTTCAGGGAAAAGTAATTTCTAACATGTCCCTCTTACATAACTAATGCACAAAACAATTTCTAACTTGTCCCCTCTTTTAGGGAGCTGATCCCAATTGAGATGACGGATGAGTTGAGATGTGTTTCCCAAGGTTTTGACCGTACCGTCATGAAGTATGAGAAGTATGATGTGAATGGGTACCGCTTCCATACAGAGAATCACCAAAAGAGTCGTCGAATGCAAAAAACTATAAATACTGGGGTATTCACGAGAGGATCTAGAGGAGTCGATGGAGCCAATTATGTGGATTACTATGGAAGGTTAGAGAAGGTATACGAGCTGACGTTCAATCGTACGAACATAGAACTCAAGCTCGTTGTGTTCCAATGCCACTGGTTCGACCCAGACACTGGACCACACGTGGACTGAGAAGTGACCCTTCCATTGGGTTAGTTGAAGTTAAGACTTCAACCACCTATAGCGGAGCCGATGTCTTTATTGTGGCTCACCAAGCCAAGCAAGTTTATTATTTGCCCTACCCATGCCAAAAAGAGGGACTCAAGGGTTGGGAAGTCGTGTTCCGGGTATCGCCACATGGTAAGCTACCCATGCCCTCCGCCGACGATTACAACAACATTAACCCTAAAACATACGAGGGGATTTTCTATCAAGAGCAAGAGGATTTCGGGGATTTTGGCTTACAGACGGGCGTCTTGAGGACCTCGAGAGCAATGCACACACTCGTGGTGAGGCAGTGGTGAATCTAAAGGATATAGATACCTCTTGAAGTTTCAACGGACAATGCCAACGATGACGAGCCTCCACCGTGCGATGACCCTCCAACTTACATCTCACGTGATAGTGATAGTGATAGTGAGAATGAGAACCAACTTAATTATGAGACTGATGATTCGAGGTGACGGTCTTTTATGTCTTTAAGCTTAGTATATTTTTCAACATGCTTTCTTAATTGTATTACGTCTTTATGCTTAGTGTCTTGTATGTCTTTAAGCTTAGTATATTTTTTCAACATGCTTTCTTAATTGTATTACGTCTTTATGCTTAGTGTCTTGTATGTCTTTAAGCTTAGTATATTTTTTTCAACATGCTTTCTTAATTGCATTACGTTTTTATGCTCAGTGTCTTGTATGTTTTTATGCTTAGTATTTATTTTTCAACAATCTTCTTAATTGCAATTATGTCTTTATGCTTACTTGTTTTCCCTTTCTCAATGCAGGTGATTGAACAATATGAGCCAAGGCAAGGAGAACGCAGCAACCTTGTCTTCTACGTTGCGCCAGGAGAAGCCTTTACTAGTTAGACGAAGTGACCGACTACTCGTTCCCAACTCGCGTTACGCCGAGGACGAGGGTGCGCGAGGAGGACGAGGACGAGCACGAGGACGAGGTGGAGGACGAGCTGGATGTGGAGGATGAGATGGAGGTGGAGTAGAGTTGGAGGTGGAGGCTTCCCAGTTGCCCTCCGCTTCTGGCGACGTGGCTTCCGAGTTGCAGTTGGAGGTGGAGTCTACAGACGAGGCGGAGACGGAGTATAGAGACGAGGTAGAGTCTACCCAGGAGGCGGGCGTGGTGGTGGAGGCGGCGCCGAAGAAGGTGCGGCTTCGTGGGGAAGCGAAAGTCCCCAATGAGGACAAGGAGCCTAAAACCGAGGAGGCAAAAACCCTCATTGAGCCTAACGGCGTTGAGTAAGTGTACAAATTTTGTAATTTGGAACATGTAATTTCATTTTGGGCATAACATTTTAGCATATGTACTAATGTTTGATTATTGTGCAGCAATTGGAAATGGCAGGTTAAGCTTTGCCGCACCCCTTCGAGCATGATTGGAGCTCTGATTATGAAGTATTGGCCGGGCATGTACGAGCCGGTCGCCGGTGGCGAGAAGAAGCTAGCCTGTACTTGGGCGGACTATGAGGCTGCCGATTGCACGGGCTTCGGGAAAGCTTCTAACGCCGTGATCAACAAGTTTTGGGTAAGACTTATTACTCAAGTTTCATTCGACTCTCACAATTTTGTTATGCATGATTGAAGCGGCATTATCGTGTGCTCCCGGAGCATAAGGCAAGCGCGGATAGGACTTTGCTTGTGGCTTGTGCGAGGTTGACACCACAACAGTTTTACAACCAAAAGCAAACAGCCATCAATAACTTCTTTGCATAGAAGGGCAAGACCACCACCAAGGCGGAAAATGTCAAGAAGCGGCCAAATTTGACGAAGGAGGATTACATGTCGGTAAGTAATTGTCAATGTGATTCTATATTCCTGCTAAGTTGCCATTGCATTATCTGTTCTTGAAATTGAGTATTGCATTTTCAGGTTGCCCCTATCTGGGCCGACAATAAAGAAGACGGATGGGAGGCGTTGGTTACGAGGTGGGTCGGGGGCGACCCTGACTTTGACGTCGTGAGCAAGCGGAACAAGGCAAACCGAGGCAACCAAAGAACACACAGTGTGGGAAACCACAACATCGACCGCTTCAAGGAAAAGCTGGTATATGGAACGATCTGCATTTATTTCCCGTCATGATCCTACTTGTGTTCCTACTTGATACGCATAACATTTGTTTTCACGATGCAGGAGGCCGATACCGGGGAGCCGAAAACTGACTTGGAAACGTGGTGCTAGATGAAGAAGAAGAAGCTCGATCTAAGTCTGCCTCAGCCCTCGTTTCCCCAGTACTACAGCAAAGCCAAGGAGGACTTGGAGGCCTACTGCAAGTGGTCAAGCATTTTCACCCGGAGGTGGATGACCCCATTCGCGAGGCGACTGACGAGAATTCGGTTGTCCTGGCGGGGCACGGATTGCAGCATGGCCGTACGCGCGTTCTGCCTACCAAGGTCAGCCTGGCATGAGCTTCACGCGTATGAAAGCTACCCTCCTCCCTGGCGACATCTCCGTTATCCCGCCTCTTCGATCCACCGCCACCTCCATCGATGTAAGTTTTTTTTTTCATTTTTATCCTCTTTGAGACATTTCTTCCTGCATGGCTAAGTTGACAATATTCACTATTTTCGAAATTGTAGCCCGATTTCGAGGCGGCCTATGCTTCCGCTCATGCCGAGTATGACGACGCGTATGAAGAGTGGAGCGGAGTCGTGATGCCTATGACTCGTACCAAGAGTTGGTGTCAGCTGTAAGTTTCAACCTTTATTTTTGCAAAACATGACAAGTCCCACTTCCCCTAGTTTGAACCTCTATTTCTCCAACGTCTGACATCTAAACTATCTTGCAGTCGGTGGTGACGTTTATGAGCACTGGAGAGCGGGTCTCCGTACCAGGAGAGCGGCCTCCTAGGCCGGGGCCCTGCCCACGGTTTCCATCGAGGGAAAAAATCGCTCTCACATACTACTCATCGACCACGGTAAGTTCTTTGCCAAACCACTGGTTACCTCTTTCCTTTGCCTCGCAAGTTGCTAACTCTTGCTCAAACATGTAGGGAACGGGATGTTCGGAGAGCGAACACTCTGCTTCTCGTAGTGACACAGCGGGTTCGCATCGGATCATCCCGTTTGATCGCGATGGTGGTCCGTCGCCGGTTCCCGTGAGATCACACCCGTACATTCCGGTGGTCCTAGCCCTGGTGTTTCACGTGGTGCTTCGCCTGCTGCTTCGCCTTCTTTTGGGGCTTCTACTGCTGCGCCGGTCCGTCCGTCGCCTACTTTCACCAACAGAGATATGGGGTTCACCCCGTCGCCGTCGCCACCCTAGATGTAGGATGATAGCCCTATGTGTGTATCTACACTTATGACATTGCATTTTGCTTCATGATATTGCTTGTGATCTTATTTGTTTGTGATATTGTTGGTTGTCATTTTGATATTAGCCTATGTGTGATCTTATTGTGGTATTGCTTTTGATATTGTTTGCTGTCATTTTGCTATTATTGTGCTGTAATTTGTGCTGAAAACGAGCTGCCAGCAGCAAAAAAAAAAAAATCTGGCATCCATACGCCGACGGCAATGTCGTCGGCATAGGTGTCACCTGGTAACCCCTATGCCGACGGCAATGCCGTCGGCGTATGGATACCAGAAAAGCTCCCAGATCCAGCCACGTGTACACTATATGCCGACGGCATTGCCGTCGGCGTATGGATACCAGAAGAGCTCCCAGATCCAGCCACGTGTACACTATATGCCGACGGTTTGGCCCTCGGCGTAGGCTACACATCGTCAGATACGTATCATGGACCCCACTCGTACTTCGCCGAGGGCTTTGGTACGCCGACGGCTAGGAGTTGCCCTCGGTGTATGTATACGCCGATGGCAATGCATACGCCGACGGCCAAACGGGCTGGCCCGAGGGCGTCTAACGCCGAGGGCCATACGCCGACGGCGGCCGTCGGCGTATACATACGCCGAGGGTATGGTTCCCTGTGCCGACGGCCCGCCGTCGGCGTATACATACGCCGAGGGTATGGTTCCCTGTGCCGACGGCTTCAGGCCGTCGGCGTATCGGGGCAGTCCTGTAGTGGTTTGAGTTGCAGTCAGGTTTGTATTGTGTGTTTCCAAGTTAATAAACATCTAATAGTGTCCATAGCTATGCATCGTTGTCTCTAGTTTGGTTAGGTTTGGGTACGTACGTGTCCTGGCTTGCGTGTCATGAAGAGAGTTCGTGTCCGTGTTGGTTAGAGAGTTTAAATCCGACTCGTGTAGGTACCAGTCCGTGTGTGTATATAGGAACACAAAGGGTGGCGTGAGTATGTACCGTGAGATCGGAGTTTGAAAACTAAAGAGAAAATAAAACTAGAAGCCCGAGACGTGCTTTTTTCAAAGTTTTTCGTGAAACGCAACAAATCGAATCTTTTGTCTCCAGTTAGTGGACGGAGAGATGTCTAAGCGCCGGCGACAGGGCGAGGAGGAGTGTCAGGACTACCATGACCGAAGAGGCAATAAGCACAAGAGCATCTATCTTGTTCTAGATGACTGGCACAGGGGCTTCACCATACGCAAGCTCGATGCCGACAACCCTGACCTGAGCGCCCCCCCCCCCCCCCCCCCCCCTCTCTCTCTCTTCCGGCTAGCGTCACCTCTGCAATACCATGCCATGGACTTTGCCGCTCTAGGAAGCAACATTATAGCCACCAGCGACCGATGTCCCGCATCCATGGTCTTCGACACGGAAACTGACGCAATGGCCATGGGCAATCCCCTCCCAGATGCACTCCTCGATGCCTTTAACCTCTTTGTCACCGCCGGCGACACGCTATTCGCGTTTGCCTACTACTTCATGTCGCAGCCTCCCTCCTTTGAAGTCATGACCAGCACCTTCAAGGACGACGACGTGCACTCTTTGTGCCCAAGCACCGACTGGTCATGGGAAAGCATGCCGACACCCTTCACCAAGCATCAAAGGATTGTATCCTACGCCCTTCACCCGGACGGACGCACCATATTTGTGTCTGTGTCTGGCAGAAAGGGCGGCGGCACATTCTCCTTTGATAGCGAGAGCCGTGAGTAGAGGCGTCATGGGAATGGATGCTCCCTTCCACCACCAAGGTTACTTCGACGTCGACCTAGAGGCATGGGTCTGGCTACACACGGATGGCTACATCTGCTCCTGCAGTGTTCCCTCCCTAAGCACCACCACCACCATGCAGCAACCTAGCTGGAAGATGGCCAACGAGCAGAAGTTGTGGAACCCAATACATCAGGTGTCTAAATCCCAAGGGGCTACTCTCACGTGCATGGGCAACTCTAGGTTTTACCTTGTTGATTGCGTGGTAGCCGATGGATTCGAGTTTCAGGATGTCTTTGGTGACCCTAATGGTTGTGTGCTCAACATGACCACGTGTCGTCTCAGGTACAATCATGAAGGCTGCGAATCATGGACAGAAATACTATCTCTTGTCCTGTCACGAGGCCTCTGGTCTTTTGCTCCCATAGCGTTCTGGATGTAGGTAGAAAGAATATTGCACTTAACGTTTTTATATATTTAGATGTATGTCATGCATACAAACTATGTTCATCGTACTGTATGTAAGTTATTTTTTTCAATATAGGATCACTTTATAAATTGGGTCCGATTTTGACCATCAATTTAAGCAACAAACTATGAGTATATGTTATGCGGTGCCGTCAATAAGGAGCAAAGAAAATCCCGAAAATCATTTCAAAAAAAAATATGGATTACATTAGCTAGAACCGCTAGCCGCGCCGCCGTCAAGTCGGATAAGTCATAAGTCGCGAATATTCAGGCGAGCGCACGCGCTATTCATGTGTAGTGTACAGTGCATTTGTTTGCTTGTTGCATTTTAGAATACACATGGAGTCCACCTTATAAGTAGCTCTCCACCTCCTTAGCTTAGCAATGTGGGACTAAACTTGTGGCAAGCCTTTGAAGTTTTCAGAATTTTACTATGGGCCATGTTGTGTGTAACGGGCCTCAGTGTTATAACAAGCCAAGCAATGGCTCAAAACTGGATACGGGAGTGGGCTTATTACGCCTATTGATGTGCAACTCTGTGTACGCATGAGATGTCATTGCATGATTACTCACGTTCTACTGACTAGACTAGCTACATGCATGTTCACATGCATTTAAGTTACGTCCTACATGCTACTGTATATGAACCTACCATGAAGTAATAAAGAGCACTGCTAGCAAAGGGACCAGTCAACCTAGTGGCTAGCTCTGGATGCATAAACTGGGAACGGTTAGATTTTTTTGCATGGGAGAAGACTAACCGTATGCTCGGAGGCGGTTATTGTGTACTCCCTCCGTTCAAAAATAAGTATCTCAAGTTTGTTCAAAAGTAGATATCTTTAGACATGTTTCATATATAAATACATCCATATTTGGACAAACTTGAGACACTTATTTTAGGACGGAGGGAGTATCATTTTGTGTGACCTTTTCGTTGCTAAATTTTATTACGGTACCTTTGTCACATTGATTATTTCAAGAGCTTGGCGAGCCTGACGAGCACCACAGTGGGCTCCAGGTTAGTACTTAGTAGCCTCATCCTCTTGTCTTCCACATGGATGTAGTCATGTAGATACCAAGTGTGACACCTTCAACCATGTATTGGGTATTTGGGCTCCATTGTGGCCGCTGCATGCATATCGGTAAGCTAGACATGGACGGGTGGCCGCTTGCTTGCGTTCCAAGCGCCGACAAGATCTAGTTGGAGGGCTCAAACTTCAAATTTTTGTTCCTCACTTTTGAAAATTGAGTCACCATGATTTATTCAATTCCAGTGACCCGCTCGGTACACTAGTGGAAACCCCCCCTCTTGTCCCGGGTTGGGAACCCCTAATGTACCGGATTGCCATCCGGTACATGGCAACCGGGACTAGAGCCTTCCCCCTCTTGTCCGGGGTGGGTTACGACCCGGGACAAGAGCCCTCCACGTGGGGGCAGCGCATGCGCATGTGAGAGGAGCTCTAGTCCCGGGTTGTAATACCACCCGGGACAAGAGCCCTCCACGCGGGGGCAGCGCATGCGCATGTGAGAGGAGCTCTAGTCCCGGGTTGTAATACCACCCGGGACTAGAGATGCTTCCACGTGGCGGCCTGTGACTTTTTTCGTTCCGATTGTTGTATATTACGAATAATTTGCAAAAAATACGGTTAATTATCTGTAAATCAGAAAAAAAACATATAACATATCAAAATGTTCGTAAGAGCAAGCTTTATGAGATAGTCGGGAAATCGGAAGTCGGAACGGAAAGTCGTGAAGACGGGAAAGTATTCGATTATTCGATTACAAATAAAGATCCCATATATAAGAGAGACTAGAACCGTCAACTATTCGATTACATGGAGATCACCAAGCTAGCCACTACTAGAGCCCGTCATCTATCTTGATTCGGCGCCATTGTATTTTCCCTTCGATCTAAGACATAGTTCATCAAAAAGCCCGCAATTTCCTCGCTAATTGCTCGAAAGCGGTCCTTTAGTTTCACGTTCCTCCGTTTTCGATCCATCTATAAAAGAAGGGAGATTAATATGAATATCAATCATCATAACAGAAATTATGAATGACACTCAACACAAATGATGGTTATAAAATGAAATTGTGAATTTATTTGTTCACTTACTTCGATAAATGTGTCTCGGTTCCGCTCAGAGACTATCTTGCGAATCCACTCGCAGACGTAGTATCCACACAAATTGGTTCCTTGTGGCTGCCTATCCAACCACTACACGAGAATAGATTTCAATCAAATAATAATCAAGCATCACGATGGTATTGAAATTTTAATTGAAAGGGATGCGCGAACACCTAGCTCATACTACTTACTCTGGGGTATTTATAAGTAAGGTTCTCCGGAAAGTCACCTTTTGTAGTCTTTCGGAAAAGTTCCCAAACCCTGCCCAGCAAACAATTGAATAAATGAGTTATTAATTAGTTACTTCATATCTCAGGAAAGAGACCGATGTAATAAGATAAAGATTGAAATTACCGTGCGAGCACTCCTTGGATAAATTCGTGCCTCTCTTTGGGCCAGTTCAATGAGTCCATAATATCAATTTCTGCTGTATCGACTCGAATTACTAACAGAATGTAATGGTCGCTGCGCACGTTTATATATGTCAGTAACTAATCAGTTACACTTAACATCAAGTAAGCAAAAATTAACCAATGTGTACAAGACAGTAATACTCTTACCTGAAATGGTAAGGAAACAATATCTGCCCTTTATAATGTTGTTCTCGGAGGGCCCTAAACAAGTTGTCCACCGTATCGTCGTGCTTTAATGTAAACATTTTCTGATTAACTAGGCTTGGGTCGACGAACCCAATCTCAAACGACCCCTTTCTGTCACATTCATCGCTCTTCATTCTGCATAATACCGTAGTGAGCATAATTAGAACAGGGCAATGACCGAGCTAAGCTATAGACTTACAATGTTAATGAGATTACAAAAAATAAATGGATTGAATCACTTACAGACAATAGGTACTGAGGATGCTCAAGTCGAGGGCGTCAAGCTGGTATAACTGATAGAGTTCTTCAAGTGGAATAGTTAACTCGCTTGTAATACCGCTGAAATGTTCACTTGTAACTCTCACAATGATCATTTCTCGACCTAGCAAAACGACCTCCTTGTACCACTTATGCAGTCTTGTCATTTGTGTTGGTAGAACCTTGAGCTCATCAGGTGACACTAGATCCTTCCCGTATACCCAGGGCCATTTAGCAGGTTCAAATGTAGAGGAGAGGAGATTTTCGTTGTCCAGTTGAGAAACTGAAATACCAGCATCTGCAGCAAATTGCGCGCGGTGAGCGGGATCCTTCTCAAGCCCAGAGTCCTCATCAGTGGTCACCTTGAGCGGGGGGATGGACTGATTTGACTGTTGTCCTAGCTGGGCAACATCTCTTCTCCTTTTCCCGCTGGTTTCAGCAACTTTCCTCATTTGACGTACATAGTCATCTGGCCTATTCATCGAAATCTGCGATGGCGTAGTAAGAAAATCGACAGCCCAATTTATTTGCTCTTCCGCATACGTTTCCTTTGGCAGGGGTTTTCTTTTCTCCTTAGATTCTGCAGCCTGTCTTCTCGCCTCTGTTTGTAGCCAAATGCTGGCTACCTCTTTAGAACACGGAGGTTCGTCGTAAGGTCTCGGGGGAGGAACTTTCGGTACTTTTGGGAGGGGCTCAAGTCGGTGTTTGGGTGATCGGAAACCTTTAGCCTTCATACCCTTTCGACCTTTAGCCTTTATGGGCGGTGGAGACGGCTCAGGAGATGGCTCAGGAGACGGCTCAGGAGTCGGCTGAGGAGTCGGCTGATGAGCGACTGACGCGGCGACGGAGATCGAGATGGACTCGTGCCATGGTGGTCGTCGTAAGTGTCATCATGTCGACTCAGAGAAGGCGATGGTGGCCTTGGCGGTGTCCAGCCTGGAAACTTGATCAATTTCTTGGGCCATAGAATGAGTCCACCCTGGACATCTCCCAGTTTCCTCTCATCATCCTCTCCAGGGAAATGAAGTTCGAGTGATTCATATCCGGGTTCAACGTGATCCACGCCGACACGAGCATAGCCAGCTGGAATCTCATTGTCACGATACAATGCTGTAGATTCACAAGTTAAAGCATAGCCGACCGCCGCCTTCAGGGATATGTTTCTCACTGCCTCATGTAGCTCACAAGTTTTCTTCTTAGTGATAAAATCCACGGGGTATGTCACGCTGACCGGTGTCGTGGAAGCCACGCTGCTTTTCCGTTGAGACGGACCACCTTGCTCACTATCTTGCAGGTGCAGCTGATGAGTTGCCCCTTGACTAGCTCGCTCGCGCCGCAGTTCTTCTAGTTGCTTTTCCACTCTGCTCAACCGGTCGTTTTGCTCCTGTTCCTTCCTCCTCTTTGCTCTTTCTCGGCTTCTATAAGAGTCACGGTCCTCGGGAAACCCTTCAAGCCACGTCATAGCTCCCCTGCCTTTAACAGTTCCTCCTTTCTCTTTAGTACCGAGGGCCTTCCACAGCACGTCGCGTTCTCTGTCGGGAAAAAACCTTCCCTCACGAGCATCTGTTATTGCATTCAGAATTGTTTGCCGGGGTATAGGAGTTTCTTTCGTTTCATCACCACTACATCACCTGATGCGTCATACTCCGCCCCATGAGCAAGCATCCAATTTCTGACCCTACGGGGCCAATAATCTGTAACTGGAGTGATCCCTTCTTTGCGCAGATTGGCCTCAATCTTTGCCCACTTAGGCTCGGCAGCTCTGTAGCCACCTCCACCCAACTTATGGTTATATATCTTCTTCGACGCATTCAACTTATTCTGTGCCGATCTTTTCTTGGCTAGTTGTGTCTCCTTGTAATCCAGAAATGCCTCCCAGTGAGCCCGCTGCCTCTCTAGTGTTCCAGTGAAATCTGGGATTTTCTTATTGTCGACCCACTCAAGGTATATTCTGTTCTTCCATTTATTGAATGCTGAAGCCATCTTCTTCAGAGCCCAATGCTTGACTTTGTCCCTCATGGCTGTTGTCCTTTCGGGAGTATCCAGCTCCGGCAGACTGAAAAATCTCATGAGCTTGGCCCAACATACATCTTTGTTTCTGTCGGTGACATAATAATTGCCGTCTATGCCTTTTATCTGATTCCATTCCGAAAGGCTGATCGGGACATTGTCCCTAACAACAACTCCGCATTGATGCACAAACTTATTGCGGACGTTCCCAATCGGTTGGCCTTCTGCATCGACAAACTCAATTCTGAAATGATCTTTCCCGTATACCAACCCTTTGGCATGGCCTCGTTTAGTAGTTTCTTCTTTCGATGTGGAGGAGGTCTAAAAAGAAGAAACTTTTGTTAATATATATACAAATAAATTTTTACATCTGATCAAATAGAGACTTAATTAATATACCACGCCGGACTGCGGGGGTTCACCAACTATTCTAGTTTGCCCTTGGTCGCTTCGTTCCACCTCCACTCCCTCACCGGAATCGTTCAAGAACTCGGAGCCATCTAAATCTCCTCCAATGTGTTCATCACCGGGTTGCCGGATAAAGTCCATTATCGCATCTTCCCCTTCTCTGAATTGGAAGAGAGGAACATCTCCATCGGCCATTGATTAACTATTACAAAAGAAAATAAAACAAATGATAGCATTAGCACAATAATTCATCGTAGGGAACTTTCCGACTTCCCGACTTCCCGGTTTTCCCGACTACACGACTTCCCGACTTCCCGACTACACGACTTCCCGAGTACACGACTACCCGACTACACGACTACCCGACTTACCGGTTTTCCGACTACACGACTTCCCGACTTCCCGACTACACGACTTTCCGACTACCCGACTTCCCGACTTCCCGGTTTTCCCGACTACACGACTACCCGACTTCCCGACTTCCCGACTACACGACTTCCCGGTTTTCCGACTACACGACTTCCCGACTACCCGACTACACGACTTTCCGACTACCCGACTTCCCGACTTCCCGACTTCCCGACTACACGACTTTCCGACTACCCGACTTCCGACTTCCCGGTTTTCCCGACTACACGACTACCCGACTTCCCGACTACACGACTTCCCGGTTTTCCGACTACACGACTTCCCGACTACCCGACTACACGACTTTCCGACTACCCGACTACACGACTTTCCGACTACCCGACTACACGACTTTCCGACTTCCCGACTACACGACTTTCCGACTACCCGACTTCCCGACTTCCCGGTTTTCCCGACTACACGACTACCCGACTTCCCGACTTCCCGACTACACGACTTCCCGGTTTTCCGACTACACGACTTCCCGACTACCCGACTACACGACTTTCCGACTACCCGACTTCCCGACTTCCCGACTTCCCGACTACACGACTACCCGACTTCCCGACTTCCCGACTACACGACTTCCCGACTACCCGACTACACGACTTCCCGGCTACACGACTACCCGGTTTCCCGACTACCCGACTACACGACTCACCGGCTGAACGACTACCCGACTACACGACTCACCGACTACACGACTCACCGACTACACTACTTCCCGACTTCCCGACTTAGCAAAAATCTACTACACTTAGCAAAAATCTAAACTTAGCAAAAATCTACACTTAGCAAAAATCAACGACTCACCGACTTCCCGACTCAACGACTTATTAACTCAACGAATTTCCGACTACACTAAAATATTTCTACACTTAGCAAAATCTACTACACTTAACAACAAAAAATAGTACACTAACTTAGCAAAATAATACACTAACAACAAAACCTAGTATACTAATTAAGGAAAACAGTACACTAAGCAAATTAGCTATTATTAGGAAAAACAGTACACTAAAAACTTAGAAAAAATTAGGAAAAAAACTTAGAAAAAAAGCTCACCGGCCGGAGTTGGGCGCGTCGAGGGGCGAGGTGGCGGCGGCCGGAGTTGGGGCAGAGGAGGGCGGCGCGGAGGCGGCCGGAGTTGGGGCGGAGGAGTGCGGCGCGGAGGCGGCCGCGCGGAGGCGGGTCGGAGGGCGGCGGGGTCGGGCGGACGTCGGCGCGGAGGGAGGCGCGGCCGGCGGCGAGGCAGGTGGCGGCGACGGCGACGAGAGGAGGAGGAGGCGCGGCCGGCGGCGGACGGGGGCGACGCGGCCGGCGGCGGGGCAGGGGGCGGCGACGGCGACGAGAGGAGGAGGAGGCGGCGGACGGGGGCGACGCGGCCGGCGGCGGGGCAGGGGGCGGCGACGGCGACGGCGACGAGAGGAGGAGGAGGCGGCGGACGGGGGCGACGCGGCGGACGGCGGCGTGCGCGGCAGCCTGGCGGCGCCGAAGTGCTCCCGGGTCGTGGCTCGACCCGGTGCAGCCATTGCCTGCTTATATAGCAGAGCAGCTCTAGTCCCGGGCGAGGCCACGGCCCGGGACAAGAGGTACCCCTTTGGTCCCGGGTGGTGCCACGACCCGGGACAAGAGGTATTTTTGCACATGTGTCCCCAGCGCGCGCAAAATTAGCTCTAGTACCGGGTGGTGGCACCACCCGGTACTAGAGCTCTCTTTTTTCGTTCAAAGCGGTGAAAATTCAAATTTTCGCGCGCGAATTTTTGAAAAGCTCCTAAATATGAATTTGAATAGATTCTGCATACTTTTGAATCTGAAAAAAAATTCAACATGAAAAGATTTTTAATTTGCAAAACTAATCCAATGCAATTTTCTGTTTTCTAAAATAATTATTCTAACTATTCAAACTATTAACCATTTTGCCATTTTCAACAGATGACCATGCCCTCGGTAATGCAAATGGGAACACACCCCCCGCGCGCGCGAACCATCTGAAATTCCAAATTGGGAACGCGGGAACACATGGTCTGACAGTTCCAAATAAAGTGCTTGTTCTTCTCCCCTGCTCGTCTTATCCGGTCTTTCCTTCCGATCCATTTCACATCACATGGAGTCTGTCGCCGCCGCAGCCGCGCCGGCGCGGCCGTCGCCCGTCGACTCGGGCTTTCCCCAGCGGCCGGTAAGCATACCCTGCCGTCTCCCCTGTCCGCATTCCTCTCTTGCCCACGGCGCCGGCGCGCGCATCCTCACATCTCTGACGGTTATACATTTGAAGGGCGGAATAAGGAAGAAGCGGTGTGTTTCTTACATTTCCTTTTTTAGAACACAGTTATACATAAAAGTTTAATACATTAATTGTTACACATCACCAACAACATCCCTATCTAGTCTTCACTTTTTCTTCGTGTGAGTTCCTTTCTTCTGATTGCGCCGTAACCATGGACAAGGTTCATCCATTAACTTCAGGCTTGGGTCAATGCTCACTTTGAAGGGCGGAATTTCATGAAACTTATCGTAATCTTCTGACATGTCTGTCTTGTCCTCCACTCCAACGATGATTCTTTTCCCTGAAAGAACTATGTGACGCTTTGGCTCATCGGCTGATGTGTCTGCTTGCTTATCTTTTCTTTTTTTAGGTTTGGTAGACATGTCCTTCACATAGAAAACCTGAGCCACATCTTTGGCTAGAACGAATGGTTCGGTGTCATACGCAAGATTCTTGAGATCCACTGTAGTCATTCCATACAGTTCGTCTACATTTACCCCGTTGCCTTTCAGGTTGAACCATTTGCACCAGAACAAAGGGACCTTCAAAGAAGGTCCATAGTCAAGTTCCCATATCTGCTCTATGTAACCATAATATGTGACCGTGACCTTTCGACCATTGACGTTTGTTGAATCATCAAAGCGGACACCACTGTTTTGGTTGGTGCTCTTTTTATCTTGGGCGTTCGTGTAAAATGTATTCCCATTTATCTCGTACCCTTGGAAAGTCAAAATAGTCGACGATGGCCCCTTAGACAACAAGTACATCGCATCTGAGACTGTGTTGTTATTGTTCAGATGCATTTCCAACCAACCGCCAAATTTATCCACGTGTTCTTTTGTAATCATATACTGATCCATCCCCGGGTTGTTGGAGCGTACAATATCCTTGTGTATCTGGATATACGGAGCCACCAAAGTGGAATTATGCAGAACTGTGTAGTGTGCTTTTGTGAATGAATGCCCGTCCCTGCATATGTATGATTTCTTTCCTAAAGTGCCTTGTCCACTGAGTCTCCCCTCATGTCGCGATTCAGGAAGACCAATCGACTTAATGCCGGGAATAAAGTCAACACAAAACTCAATGACCTCCTCTGTTCCATAGCCTTTGGAGATGCTTCCATCTGGCCTAGCACGGTTATGAACATACTTCTTCAAGACTCCCATGAACCTCTCAAAGGGGAACATATTGTGTAGAAATACAGGACCCAGAATGATAATCTCGTCGACCAGGTGTACTAGGAGATGTGTCATAATAGTGAAGAAGGATGGTGGGAACACCAGCTCAAAACTAACGAGACATTGAGCCACATCCTTCCGTAACCTTCCAAGTGTGGCTGGACTGATTGCCTTCTGCGAAATTGCATTGAGGAACGCACATAGCTGAACAATGGGTAGTCGAACATTTTCTGGTAGAAGCCCCCGCAATGCAACCGGAAGCAATTGGTCATAAGCACGTGGCAGTCATGAGACTTTAGGTTCTGGAACTTTTTCTCTGCCATATTTATTATTCCCTTTATATTTGACGAGAAGCCAGACGGGACCTTCATAGTGCTCAGGACTTCAAAAAATATCTCCTTCTCTTCTTTTGTAAGAGCGTAGCTTGAAGGAATTAGACGTCCTTTATCCGTTTTCATTGGATGCAGGTTGTTGGGGTCTTTCCGAAGCTGTTGGTCCTGTCGTGCTTCCAGAGTATCTTTTGACTTCTTCCCATACACGCCCAGGAAGCCTAGCAGGTTCACGCAAACATTCTTCGTCACGTGCATCACGTCGATTGCAGAGCGGACCATTAGAATTTTCCAATAGGGTAGTTCCCAAAATATAGACTTCTTCTTCCACATGGGTACGTGGTTGTTTGCGTCCTTCGGAACAGACAGAGCGCCAGGACCCTTTCCAAAGATTACATGATCTAAATCCTTTACCATATCATATATATCTTCACCACTACGGAGGGGTGGCTTCACCCGATTATCTGGTTCACCTTTGAAATGTTGTGTGCCTCTCTTTCTTAGGGGATGCTGCTTTGTAAGAAATCGACGATGCCCCGGGTACACATTCTTCTTACATACATATATACTTTCAGTCTTATCTAAACAGTGCGTGCATGCATTGTATCCCTTGTTTGACTGTCCTGAAATGTTACTAAGAGCAGGCCAATCATTGATTGTTACAAACAGCAACGCTCGTAGGGGAAATTCCTCCTGTTTGTACTCATCCCACACACGTACACCTTCGACGGCCCACAACTGTAAAAGTTCATCAACTAATGGCCTCAAGTACACATCAATGTCGTTGCCGGGTTGCTTCGGGCCTTGGATGAGCACTGGCATCATAATGAACTTCCGCTTCATGCACAACCAAGGAGGAAGATTATAGATACATAGAGTCACAGGCCAGGTGCTATGACTGCTGCTCTGCTCCCCAAAAGGATTAAAGCCATCTGTACTTAGACCAAACCTTAAGTTTCTTGCGTCACCTGCAAAATTCTCGTACTCTGTATCGATTTTTCTCCACTGCGAACCATCAGCTGGATGTCTGTTCATCTCGTCGCTCTTGCGGTCTTCTTTGTGCCATCGCAACAACTTGGCATGCTCTTTGTTTCTGAACAAACGTTTCAACCGTGGTATTATAGGAGCGTACCACATCACCTTGGCAGGAACCTTCTTCCTGGCGGGCTGGCCCTCAACATCACCAGGGTCATCTGCTCTGATCTTATACCGCAATGCACCGCATACCGGACATTCATTCAAATTCTCGTACTTCTTACCGCGGTAGAGGATGCAGTCATTAATGCATGCATGTATCTTCTGCACATCTAATCCTAGAGGGCAGATAACCTTCTTTGCTTCATACGTACTGTCAGGCAATTCGTTATCCTTTGGAAGCTTTTGCTTCATTATCTTCAGTAAATTCCCAAATCCCTTGTCAGATAAGCCATTCTCCGCCTTCCATTGCAGCAATTCCAGTGTGGTACCGAGCTTTGTGTTGCCATCGTCGCAATTTGGATATAACTTTTTTTTGTGATCATCTAACATGCGCTCCAACTTCAACTTCTCAAGTGCACTTTCTACTTCGTTCTGTGCATCAACGATGACCCCACGTAAATCATCATGTATAATGGGATCATCTGGTACCTCTTCATCATCAGCTTCCCCTGTTGGGTTACCAGCGTATTCAGGGTACATGTAGTTGTCATCGTTCTCTTCTTCTTCGTTGTCTTCCATCATAACCCCTTTTTCTCCGTGCTTGGTCCAACAATTATAGCCGGGCATGAAACCTTCAGTTATCAGGTGGAGGTGAATTCTGTCTGTGTCAGAGTAATCCTTCTCATTCCGACATTTCCTGCATGGACAACACATAAAACCATTCGGCCCCTTGTTATCCTCAGCCACTTTGAGAAAAGATTGCACGCCTTCCATGTACCCTTTCGAGCGCCGGTCATTATACATCCACGGATGACTCATCTGCAAATCACCGCTAAAACCCATTACGGTAAACGAACATAATAGGGATAGTAGAGTAGTGACCAAATGAAATAATTATGCATTTAAATCATACAAGTAATTTTTTAAAATAAAAGATAAAAAAGAGGCTCACCGAGGTGGTGCCGGTCACGGGACGGCGGGGGCTATCCACGGCGGTGAGGACCGGGACGACACTAAAATCCACAAATCATAAATTAATTTGAGCTCAAAATACATATAAAAAATACAAATAATAATTATGCATCTAAATCTACAACTAAGATTTTAAAAAATAAAAGTTTCAAGAAATATGCTTACCGAGGTGGTGCCGGTGACGGGACAACCGGGGCGATCAACGGCGGTGCGCACGACACTGGAACACACACATAATATTCTAATTAAGCTTAAATTGCATATGAATCAAATGAACTTCCTAACTTAGGCATTTCATCAAACACCTACCAAGCACCAAAAAATGAAATGAGCTAAGCTATTAAAGAAATGAGCTAAAATGGACAATGACGGATGAAAGAATCAAGTTGCTAACCCTTGGATAGATGGCTGCCGCTAATCTTGACAATAGTGAGAAATAAATGGAGATAAACTTGAGCTAGAGAGAGGAAACAATGGAGCAAATGAAGATGAACTCGAGCTGAAAAATGGAGGGGCTGCTCTTGGGGTGGAAGGTGATGCAGGGAGGGAAATGGTCTCGGGAGATAACACGACCCGGGACAAAAGCTCCCACCTCTTGTCCCGGGTTGTGCCACGACCCGGGCCAAGAGGTCCACGCCCTGGGCGCCCTGCCAACGCACCTCTTGTCCCGGGTCGTGGCACCACCCGGGACAAAAGCTCCCTCCCCACCCGGGACTAGTGCCAATTTTTTGACCCGGGACAAGTGCACCCCTCTAGTCTCGGGTCTTAAGCCACCCGGGACTAGAGGCAAAATCGGCCTTGGTCTAAAGCTCTTGTTTCCACTAGTGGTAGGGCCGTAGGGCATACGCTCGAGGGTAACAAGGTCAGCGGTATAGAATCAAAAGTAAATCCAAGATGTCGAAAGTCATCTACGATCGACATCATAGAGGTGAAACTTGTTACCGACGGTGGTGGTATTAGCATGAATTTCGGCGTGGATGTGGCATTGTCATTCACGCGAAATTCCGCGAGTGCGCACACTAAATCTGTTGGGTACAATCATTTGTGTGTTAGTTGCATTTTAGACTCTAGTGTGCAAACCTAAATCCCTCGGTGGACTGGGTTTCCACAATCTGCCGCGCTCAAACGCCGCCCTTTGCGCTCGCTGGATTTGGCTCCAGAAGACGGACCGATCCAAGCCATGGCGGGACTACAGTACCCGTTCTCGCCCACGGCACGCTCCATCTTCAACGCCTCGTTGTCGGCTCTGGATCCTCGGTGTCCTTCTGGCGTGACCCGTGGATTGGTGGTCAAACCGTGGAGGCTATAGCGCCGGCCGTGCTTACCATGATCCGTCCCGGCATCGTCCGTTCCCGCACGGTACGTGATGGCCGCATCGGCAACGCTTGGGTCACCGACAATCGCCGGTCCCTTGTCGGTGGACGCCGTCGTTCAATTACTCTGGTTGTGGCATGAGGTGAACCAGGTGGTGCTTAGCGAGGCTGATGACACCTTCACTTGGAAGTGGCGCGCCGATGGCTGTTTCACCTCTAGATCGGCATAGAGGAAGTTCTTCGAAGGCACGGTGCCGTTGGAGGGAGCCTATTTGGTCTGGAACTCGTTCGCACCTATGCATTTCAAGTTCCATGCTTGGCTCTCGTTGCGGAAACGGTGCTGGTCCGCTGATCGTATGATCCGGCATGGCCTTCCCTCCCATGTGATGTCCCCTTTGTGCTGTGGAGATCGAGACGCTGGATCACTTGTCATTGCAATGCCGATTCTCTCGTGCCATTTGGTTCCGACTGATCTCGAGGAGAGACTGGCCGATACCTCTCCCTGGAGCGCACAGCTCGTTGCTTGTATGGTGGTCCGCAGCGGCGGCAAGGACATCAATTCCTTCGTCATGCTGGTGATTCGCTCTCTTTGGCTTGAACGAAATGCTAGGGTTTTTGAGCGCACCTCGACGCTGGCCCATGTTCTATTGTTCTACTACAGAGGATCGAACTAGTATACATTTTACCTTGTCGTGTTGTACCCATTAACCTGGAAAATGAACAACTATAGTACTAGTGTGTTGACTTGACTCGGACACTAGATTGAACTAGTCTATACTACTATTACTAGTTGAATACCCGTGCGTTGCTACGGGATATAAAAGTTGTAACGACATGTAGTTTTGTACATACCAAATCACGAAACCAAAAGAAAATTGATCAAAGTTTTAAAAACGTAGCACATACAATTGAATCTCTTTGAGAATATGTACTTTCATCAATCAAAGAAAAGTTAACAAGGTGAGTACCAATTCCGAATTAATTCGTTTGGTGAGGTTTGTATCATTTTTAGACCAGCTATATATCGATTTTTTGCTTGCATCTAAATATCTCTGTATTTTTTTGTTTTGTTTTTTGGATTGTTGATATATTTTATCTCTTGTCGCTTCTCATCCACACAATTAAAATATATCATACACAAAAAAGAGCACAATAAATCAGTATATTTAAAAAATTAACATAGATTAAATGAATATAAAAAAGTCCAGACCATGCACATTTTCTATTTGTTCTGAGTATATTTAAGTATTTAGTTCTTTTTTTTTTGAAAAAAAAAATGAACGTGAACAGAACTGGCTCAACAAGAAGAACTTTTTGTTATCACAAAAAGAGTACAACGCTCTGGACACTTACTTAGGCACTTCAGCTTGTTAAAAAAATACGGAATAACCCTTGCCGCTAGGTGCCCTTGCTATCAAGTTCCCTGAAGCTACGCACCATCCGCTCACAAAGAGACTGCGGTTAAGAATAAATTCTCGATGACACCGTGACACCGCACCATCCGCTCACTCCCCCCACTCCTCAAGCTCCCTGCTACACTGCCCGAGCGTGAGCTCACTCTCCCACTTCTCTAACTCCATGCCCGACCCCCTCCTCTTCCTCCCCATTGCTTGCGCCATTTCTTGCCGCCGGCAGCGCGCTGTCTGTCCCTTCTGTTCGATTGCTGATTCGTGACGGTCGATTCGTCGCCGAGCGGTGGCTGTGACTCACTTCGTCCTCACGCTCGAGCATGGTCGAGGCAGCCAGTGCGGCTGATGGCTTGCAAATCGGACAATACCAATTCATGCATCAACAACCAGGATAGAATAAAGCAACCATGGAGGGCAAAAGGCACATCTCGGCAAACTCAACAAGGGCTGCTAACACATGATAGAAGAAAGTGAAACAAATCTCTGTTGAGCTCGACCGTGAAGGTATGTGGAGCGCGGGGGAGGAAGAGGTACGCCCTTTGGGCTTACCGCCAGCAGCCGCTATGTTTCCCGTCGGGGGAGAGAGATAGGAGGGAGTGGATCGCGCAGAGATGCGCCAATCGCCATTGCCGGCGAGCTACGCACGAGGGTCCCCAGCTACCTCGCCTCCTAACGGACGTGCCGACGCCAAGCTCGGCACCCCGTCAGCGAGCTCCTACGCGACCCGCGCGGCTCCACTCCAACTGTAGCTGGCGGTGCCCATCTCTAAGGCGCTCGTCGCGCTCAAGGGCTCCTCCGCCGCCGCGTCCAAGTCCCCCGACAAGAACGCCTTCGCCGCAGCTGGGCCAACGCCCTGCTAGGCAGGGGCGGAGCACGCCGGCGCGCGGCAGACGAGCGAGGCGGTGTTCCGGTCGCGCGCCGCCGTGAGGAACTCGAGGACGCTCTCGAGGACGTTCTCCAGCACCTGGTCCGGCGGCGCTCCGTTGCCATTGCTGCACCGCAGATCCGGCGCCCACCGGGCGGGGTCGTCGTCCACCGACATCAGCGAGTCGGAATCCTCCGCCGCATCCGCATCGCGCATGCTAGGGGATCGGAGCGGAGGAGGGTGGAGTGCTCATGTGAGAGACCGGAGGTGAAAGCCCACGGTCGTGGTGCGGCGCGCCGGGCAAAAAATAAAAACGAAACAGTACCTAACTTACCGGTGGCAGTGGTGAGTAATTAACCTATTAACATAAGGGTAAAATCGGAAATTGAAAAAACGTACCATGACCATCACCACCTCTAGGCATATTATATAGTAGAGAAAAGAGCAAACATGTTGGGATACTTTAAATCTTGCCCGTTCAATTTCCAATCAACGATCCAGATCGTTCCGATGTCGAGCACCAAACACTTTAAATCTTGCCCATTTCAATTTCCATTCAACGATATCCGGTCGTTCCATCCGATACATTCAATATGATTCATGCAGGATTGCCTTCTCTCTATCTCGGTCCTACTGCTGATTCCTTACGAACTCTAGACTCCTCCGATATGAAGTCTGCTGGATCAGCCGTGGTGATGTGATATGAACTCTGCTCAATCACCCGTGGTGCTGTCCAACACAGAATCCTTGACCATCTACAAAAGAAGCCACAACCCACCCCGACATCCAAGACTCCCAATCCTGTCCTTCCGCCCGTCGCCGACTTTGTTGTTCAGAGCTCTCCTCGCCGGCAGACGCGTCTCTACCGACGTTGCCCCGTGTCTCCTTCCATATCGCCTCTCATCTGTGACGGCGGCTGGAGAAGGTGAGTCAAACCATCCTACAAGCAGACACTCTGATGGGCGACGGTCTTGAGGTTTTGAGGAGGTAGTCGGTGGCCCAGCGCACGGCGTCGGCGGCCGACATCGGTAACGCCACGGACCACCTGGTCTCATGCAGGCACCGCAGACACCGACAGCTCAATCTTTCCCTGCCACGGCGTCAGTGCTATCCAATGAGTGCGGCACGTCGTACGTCGCCTGCAGGCCGAAGAGCACGTAGTAGACGAGGATGGCCACCGTGCAGCCGAAGCGCATGCATGTAGGCCAGGGACCCGAGCGAGCCCATCAGGAAGAGGTTCGTGAGCACGAACATGGCCGACAGCCATGACATGAGCGGCATGTCGTACATCTTGGGTATGCGTTGTTGCTTCGCGGGAAACGCTAGCCCCGCCGTGCAGGCTACCCATCCAATGTCGAACACCACGTACCCCGGCCACCACCCGGCGTAGCTCGAGTTGTAGTACACCGACATGCCAATGGACGACGCGACCACCAACGCCAGGAAGGCCAGAAAGGTGCGCAGCTGCGAGGCTGGGGTACTCCCGGCGACGTAGTAGCGGCGGTCGGCGGACGAGCAGCGCGACGGCGACGAGTGCGGAGATGAAGAGCGTGCTGATGGCGGACACAGAGGCGAGCACGTCCAGGATGGAAAAGAGCGCGACGCAGGCGGCTCCGAGGGTGACTGACATGGCCAATCAAAGTTGATCGGATTGTTTTCTTGCCGGGCCAATCAAAAGCGAAGAACATGGCTGAAGTATGTGGCATGTGCCACGTATGAGATTAGATGCAAAAAAAATTGAGGTGATTAAATGCAATTTGTATAGAACAAATCTTTGTACATGGCTATCTACTTTTATTTGCTCATATGATGTGTAGGAATTTTGAGTCTTAATGCTCACATTTTATTTTGTTGTTGAACTGCATAGGTTCTTCGGAAATCTGACTTCGTAATATGCTACAGATAATTTAACTACTGATGCTACCATCAAATTATTTATGTAGTTACCTAACTCTGAATATTCATTATCACGCTAATATCGATGGTGCTGTCCAATTTAATAATACAAAATTTAGGTCATTTTAATTAGTAACTATTATTGTTTTGTTTAAACTTTTTTTAACAAAAAGGGTAAACTAAAACCACACAATGTCGCAACTACCAAATAGATCAACGTATCGATCTGCACGAGTTAAAAGCGTCGTCATGGTAGAAAAAATACTATGATGTTTCTTTATCTTCTTTTTGCATTAGTCGACACGTGCATCACACGATGCACATGCAATCTATACAATATTTTTTAATAAAATGTTGTAACATGTATGGTATCGGGAGGATCCATATGACAACATGCAGTTCTGATTCTCTTGCTTGATATTGAATACTTTAATTCTCAAATAAAATCTCACATAAAGTTGAATGATCAGATGATATACTTTAGTTCGGTTTTGAGGGACATTTTGTTGAGACGCGCGTGCGCGTGCATAGCCACTAGTATACTTAATTAGACAACCAGCTTGACTCAAACTTGAACACGAACGAAGCATTAATTGCGATATTTTGCCCATTGGACAGTTAAGAATTTGTTAGGCTGCTCATTTTGTCATGCATTGAGATGTGTGCACATGCATGTGACGTGAGGCACGTACCACACACATATATGCATGTACTCCCTCCGTTCGAAAATAGATGTCTTGCATTTGTCCAAATTCGGATATATGTGTACACTAAAACATGTCCACATACATCCAAATTTAGACAAAACTAAGACATCTATTTCTAAACGGAGGGAGTAAGTCTTCACACTAGAATTAACTCGATTAAGTGGTAACTACTCGCTTGCTAGCTTGCTGCAACAATTTGAAGCTAGCGTTTCTTGCTAGTTACCTTCATA
Source organism: Poa pratensis (assembly GCA_947311845.1). Lineage (NCBI taxonomy): Eukaryota > Viridiplantae > Streptophyta > Magnoliopsida > Poales > Poaceae > Poa > Poa pratensis. The sequence goes on from CAMZMU010000060.1 coordinate 50,766,835, forward strand.
CGTATCGGGACGCGATGATCACGTTTGTTCGTGGATTTAGTCCTTGACGATCACCGCCACATCCACCTCTCTCACTCCTTCCTCTTCCTCTACTAAGAGACACCAAACCTCGTCGAACATGGGGCCAACGTAGCTTGCCATGGTGGCACCAAACTTTGGACCGGGCCGGAGGTAGGATCCATGGCTGGATTCCCATAAAAAGAAGCTAAGGGTTAGTGTGGGGGTGCGGGTCGTCGAAGCCGGGAGAAAAGGAGGACATGGCATATAGCCTTAGAGGGATGGCCGGGGGCGGTGATGTAGATGTGGAGAGTTTCGGTACGGCATGCATCGCGGCTGCCCGTCGATATTGGGTGACGGTCCGGCGGCACCGCCCCCCCCCCCCCCCCCCCCCCCCCCCCCCCTCCAGCCGACAGTGTGTTGCCGGAAAATTGACTGTACTTGTAGTCCGCTAGCTAGTTATATATACATCTCGGAGAGAACTATCAAATCATTGTTGACATTCTAGAACGTAACGGACCAAGCAAGCTAGGTTCAGATTATCTAGCTCCACCATCAAGACAGCGCTGGAGGGTTCCCCAAACCTCCTGTTGCCGGAGCGACCGAATGAAGCTAGAGAGAATACATGACCTCACAGGTGGAGCGAGAATACATCACCTCCCCAGTCGCTTTTATGTGGAGAAGGGGGATGGGAGAAAACTGATAGTTGGCGAGGGATAGCATTGTCTAAAGCGGTCCTCCATTCATGCATGTATATATCATATATGTACATGATGGTTAAGGACGTGAACTAGTAGTGCGTTTTTTTTTTTTGAACATGAAATGTCAAATAATAAATAAGACAAAATAATTATGACAAAGTATTGGGATAGCTAGTTGGCGATCCGGTGTAGAGGAAGTCACACGCTGTCGATTTTGTACACATGACAACAAGCCCTAGAGAAGACAAATTGACGGTGGTAATAAGTCTAGTTTAATTCATTATTTTACTCGTAGTAGAAAACTCATGCTTCTCTTCAAGTTATGCACGAGACATCTGAAAAGGATGTCGCGCTCATACCGACGCCTACTACCGTGTTTGTCCTAGTTCTTCCTCTACCGAGATCTCCTTCCTCTCTTTAAAGTTTAATTCATTCCCCGTAGCAGGGGTGCCACAACAAGCAATAAACAAGACGCTTGCAATTATAGGCAAATAGCCTAGCATAAAATAAGGAGAGCCCAACACTCAGTATTGGGCTCGAAAACCTCAAAACACTCTGCTACAACCCCTGAAATGGTGTGGCCAGCTCCAACGAGTTGGTGTCACCCATGCATATGCCATCAAAGTGCGCACTAGCCCGATGCTTGAGCTGCATGTTATGTTGGTGATGCCGTGATACCCTAGTACAACTCCGCCCTCCGACGAGTCGGCGCCGTGCATTAGTAGAAAACAGGCCTTCCATTTTCACCTTTTGTCCCGCACAAATTACGACCCACGACTAAAGGGTCCATTGGTCCCAGTTCGATTAGCCGTGGCGTCAGGGAGCATTGGTCCCAGTTCGTTTTGGACCTTTGGTCCTGGGTCGTGTTACAACCCGGGACCAACTGTGGTGACCCTTTGGTCCCAGGTCGTGTTACAACCCGCGACCAAAGGGTCTACCCTGCAGAGATCCACCACCATTTTGAGCTCGAGTTCATCACTCATTTCTCCTCCATTTCCACTCCCTCACTCAAGTTAATCCCCATTTTTTTGGCACCACTTGTGAGGATTGAAGGCACCCCATCTATTCAAGGGTTAGCAACATCATCCTTTCCTCCGGCGTTGCAACTTTAGCTCATTTCATTGCTAGTTTAGCTCATTTGGTTTTTGTAGTGCTAGCTAGGTGTTTGATGAAATGCCCAAATTAGGGAGTTCATTTTTTATATGCATTTTGACCTCAAATTAATTTATTATTTGTGAATTTTAGTGTCGTCCCGTCCTCACCGCCGTCGATAGCCCGCGTCGTCCCGTCACCGGCACCACCATCGAAGCGCCTAAAAGCAATTCAAGAGGAATTGGCGGGATTTTTGAACAAGGAGGTCCTGAACAAAAATGGAGAATTTTATCAAGGTGATACTTATTTTATCGGACGTGAGCTCGACGCGTGAATCAAACGTGATGTCGGTGTAATATAAACTTGTGGGCTATGTATGTTATGAATCAAACGTGACCTCGGTGTATTGTTTGCTTTATTATGTGTATGACTTATGTGTATGACTTTATGTGTATGACTACTTGTTGTCTGCGCGCGCAACGTGATCTTCGTAAAAAATAATTAATTGGAAAACAAAAAATCGAAACCCCTAAAAAATAAATTAGCAGAAAAAAAGCAGAAACTCTTTGGTCCCGGTTGGTAATACCACCCGGGACCAAAGGGTGTCGGCCATGCGCGCTCTGTGCAGCCCACGTGGAGACCCTTTAGTCGCGGGTCGTAGACTCCCGAGACCAAAGGCCACCCACCCTCTAGTCCCAACCCTTTAGTCGCGGGTGCAAATCCGGGACAAAAGACCCTCTGGACCCACGACTAAATGCCTGTTTTCTACTAGTGGTGGCATCATCTTCCCTCACCTCCAACCCGCGTCGCCTGACTACTCTCTCACTAAGACCCGGCCGGCGTTGCATGTTCTTTCTTTCCTATGCACAACTACATCTTAGTTAAGCCAATTGAGGAGAGTGTCTTTGAGTAGGTCATGGAAGAGACATGGTTCGGCCAGTGAGGAGCCAGCGGACCTGGGAAGCGGGTGCATTGTGACGACACCGTCGCATTGTCTTCATCGATAAGTCAGCATCGTCATTTTCACCTTAGGCCGACCTGCAGCTCGTTGGCGCATGTCCGATGTCATCGGCTAAAGGCAAAACCTACGTACAAACTTAGCTAGCATCCTGGTGGAATAAATCTAAACATGTAGAACGAACTAAATGTTTGACTCATCTGCTCACGTACTAGCAAAGCTGACCAACGATTTCTTTTTTGCTGTATTCACCTGGTCAATCAAGAAATACCATCGAAATTCAAGACCTCTTTAATAAAAATAATAATAAAACGTAGCCAAGATATAGTTAATCTAACTAACCGATCAAATGATAATTAGCTTGAATTTTTTATATTCTTCGTTTTCAGACATTTAGAGCAAATAATCAACAATAAGAGAGCACATTTATGTGACGTTCAAATACACAGTCCAACTCAATCATACGTCTTATATGCGATCACGCACTAGTGAATAACAAATGTCGAGGAAACTTGATGTCACAGTTCATGCAACCTGGGCTGGTTACATAGAACAACAAGCAGTGTTATGAAATTCATTCGGAGCTGAAAGCTTGGCACAATGCATTGTAACCATATCACAGAGTTACAGTTCTAACAAGCTGCCAGCATAGAGAATAGCTCGAACAAGGCATGGCATGTCCCCGAGGTATTCAGCTTCCAAGTGATGCAGGTTGCATGCAGCTACAGGTCCCAGCTATCATGTCTGTCATCTAGTCGTCCTCGTTGTCCTTGAACAAACCAAACATTGTCAGCAGAGCAGATTTAGCAAGAATTACTTTGGAGGGTTTCAACTTGACCCACACGACATGACAGCACCATACACCTATGGGCTAGCACGTTTGTTTTCTTGAGATGGCACCTATGTGGAAACATCACAGTTTTTTCTATCAGGGGATAAATATCAACGGATCACGAGTCTCTACGGACTAAATATTTGCAACTAGCAAGTACATGTACATATCATTTATGTTTGTGCATTTTCAGCACCGATTGCAACTGCCCTACACCTATGAATGAGCATACACTAGATCTTGACAACATAACCAGATTACTTAGAGTAGCAAACTAGGGAGAAATCTCATGGTTTGCTAATTGGAAAAAAAACAAGGAAAGTTTCAACTCAACAAGGCAGCACTCAGACATCTACAGGAGCTTTCTCAGCATGTCAATGATGGAATATGAATACACAAATAAGTTTCATTGGCTAGAATAAAATTGCACAAGGTAACCATTTCATGGCAGTGAGATAAGAGGCACAAAAATATCCAGAATAAACATGGGCATTTAATGTGTATAAGACCAGGTTTTGATATGATTTATAGCAAATTAGTACCACCTATAGAAAAATCAAGGGACAACTAGCAGTCCCAGCAGGATTCTGGGTCATGGTAAAATCATAAGGACACAGCATAGACTTCATAGTCCAGCTAATTAGTTTAAAGGCCAAAACATCTTGATTGTTGAAACAAAGACAACCAATATGTTTCAATTCCAATTAATAGACTGAAGACCACAAGAACATCAAAGTGTGAACATGCTGATGGACATGTGCAGTGTAAAAGACCAGGCTTTGAATTGATTTATAGTATATTGTAAGTCTGTAACAAACAACCTACAGAAGAAGCAAAAAGGACTAGAGGTCTGAGCAGCATTTAGGATCATGGTAGATTAAACCCCAAGGACATAAGCACATCGTAGAGCTCAAAATTCAGTAAATTTATGCAAGAAAAACACATAACATATGATTCATGCCTTGTATCTTTCAAAGCAGCGAGATGAATAGCAGTAGCACCCTCTTCCCTGCCATAAGGCCACCGCTGGCATGGTCCATCGGCGAGGAGACCAAGTAGTGGGCTGCAGGGGCGCAACATTGACCTGCAAAACCACAAACCCACACACAAGCAAATGAGGTACAGGATTGTTTCGCGGACAGACACGATAATGGAAAGATGGTGTGGACGAGTTGGCGAAGGGTCCGGTTAGCACATACCATATCGTTGGCGAGGTGGACGGCGTCGTCCTGGTAGCTGGGCTTCCACCCTTGGAGTAGACGTGGAGGAGGTGCGCCGGCTTCAGCCCCGGGGAGGGCGCCAGACCAGAAGCACGTGCGGTGCAGCACGACCATTGGGCCGAGCCCTCCTTCCTGCCATATATATATGGTCCTAGCAGTAGCATCATGGGCATGCTAGTCCATGACAAAGTTCTGAGTAGAGAAACAAAATTCTGTCAGGCAAGACAGAGTTTTTGCACTAGCTAGGGAAACTCATGTATGGATGATTCAGATGATGAGAACCACTTGTCAAATGGACACGCATTAGCATACAACATCATCTGGTAGTTTAACTTGCTAGTACAACACAATTAGCAGCCAAGTAATGCTGGACAGAAGAACGTATCAGCATGCGTGAATAGTGGCATGTAGACGATTAGATGAGATAACAAAGACATAGATAGCAGCGTAAGAAAAAACGGACAATGGAGATGGTCGGCGCTGGAGACTATTCACTGACCTGGAAAAACACGCACACACGGAAGCATGTGAGTTCACGGACAGACAGGGCGATAACGCAAGAATAGTACAGGAATCACAGGCTATGCCGACGGCCGTTTGCCGTCGGCACAGGCCACTATGCCGTCGGCACATACCTATGCCGACGGCCGCCGTCGGCACATGGTCGTCGGGATAGGTGCCCGTAGGCACAGGTCGTCCGGCCGTCGGCATAGGTGAAAGCCGTCGGCATAGACTGTGCCGACGACCAAAAAGGGACCGTCGGCCTAGAAGTCGTCGGCGTAGGTAAGGTGGGACCCACGGAGGCCGGCCGCGCTGGCGGCACCTATGCCTACGGCAATGCCGTCGGCACAGGGTGGACACGCGGCACAAAAAAATCCCTGTCGGCCGGCCGTCCCTCGGCGGGGACGAGCTGCGAACGGGCTGGGGGCGGGCTGGGCCGGCGCGACGAGGACGGCGGCGTGCTCATGGCTCGCCCCGGTGTCTGACGCGGGGAGGACAGCGGCGATGCTCCTGGCTCGCGGTTGCCGGCGCGAAGAGGACGTCGAAGGCGAGGGCGCCGTCGAGGAATGGAGCGTCCGCGGTGGCACGAAGCCCTGCCGCGCCGTGAAGATGCCGTACTGGTGAAGTGGTTGTAGACGACGGCATCTCGCCGCCGTACCGCACTCGCTGCCGCGCGGCTTGTCCGGCGGTCTCACGCGCGCCGCGTCGATGGAGCTCCTGCCGGGCGAGGGGGCGCATGCCTTGCCGCCACCGGGATGGTGGCTTCCGCTCGCCTCACACCGCGCCGCCGAGAGGGAGGCCGCTGAGTACTGCTCTTCCCCGAATCCCCACCGGGATGCGCATGAGGAAGAAGATGGAGGAGAGGACGGAGCAGGGGTCGACGGCGGGTGGCGCTAGGCAGGCGACCGGCGACCTGGTCGAGGTTCCGCGGCGCGGAGGTTACGCCGGCAATATGCAGAGCGCCGGGGCGGCGAGGCACGGCGCTGCCGAGCTGGGGCGCGGTCGAGCTGTTCTGTGTGGGATTGATGGGAGCGAGAGGATAAGATGGAGCGATGGGAGCGAGAGGATAAGATGGGATTTTTTTAGACGGAAACAAGAGGACTAGATAGGATGTCTCTTGACCAATCAGAAAACAGCTAGACAGATCCCACGGATCATGTGCTTTCTCTGAGATCCTGGGAGTCGTTGGATCTTGCAGATCAGCATCCAGCGGCTCATATTTATTATCCGTGTGGAACTCTCCTGACCAATCAGAACGCGTAGTCTTTTGCCGTGTAGACGACTGATCTTTTTGTGAATAATTTTTTGAAAACTTTTTCAAAACTTTGCCGTGTATATAACCACTACTTTTGCACATTAAAATGATTTTTTGAGTATTTTATCACTTTCTTTTAATTTGTTGAAAAAACGGTCAAAATGGCCGTCGTGCCTATTCATCCAAAGGGGTCGCATTTTTCAAAACTATCGATGGTTCCATGATATAACCACTACTTGTGTATCTTAAAATGATTTTTGTAAAATTTTAAGAGCAAACTATCACACACTTGTAGTTCAAAATTGAATTACTTTCGGAAAATAGGAATAAATTCATTTAAATAGGCAAAATTAGGTAGAAATCAAGAAAATTCCTAATATTGCTGAATTGTGGATAAAATATGGCCTACTTTGTGTGAGAATTGGATGGGTGCCATTTTGCAGCATATTTGTTGTACTTGTTTCACAAAAAATGTCATTTTTGACAATTAAAAAAATGAAAAACGATATTTATAAACATAATTTGAAAAAACTTAGTTCTGCAACATTGTTTGTCATAACAAGACACACCAATGTGTCAAATATGACCATATTATCACAAACTATGGCACGGGGATGCTCATATCTAGGTCATTTGACTCGAAACTTATACATGTTTATAGATGATTGACCTTTTTGTGAAGAAGTTTTTTGGAAACGTTGTCAAAACTCATGTTTATCATTTTTCCTATCAACTAGTACACATAAAAGCACTCAATACCAAAGGATTTCATTTTTTGAGCATTTTTTCACTTTCTTTTATTTTGTTGAAAAAACGGTTAAAATGGTCGTCATGCCTATTCATCCAAAGGGGTCGCATTTTTCAAAACTATCGATAGTTCCATGATATAACTACTACTTGTGTATCTTAAAATGATTTTTGTAAAATTTTCAGAGCAAACTATCACACACTTGTAGTTCAAAATTAAATTACTTTCGAAAAATAGGCATAAAGTCATTTAAATAGGCAAAATTAGGTAGAAACCAAGAAAATTCCTAATATTGCTGAATTGTGGATAAAATATGGCCTACTTTGTGTGAGAATTGGATGGGTGCCATTTTGCACCATATTTGTTGTACTTGTTTCACAAAAAATGTCATTTTTGACAATTAAAAAATAAAAAATGAAATTTATAAACATAATTTGAAAAAACTTAGTTCTGCAACATTGTTTGTCATAACAAGACACACCTATGTGTCAAATATGGCCATATTATCACAAACTATGGCACGGGGATGCTCATATCTAGGTCATTTGACTCGAAACTTATATTTTTCCGAGCAACTAGTACACATAAAAGGAGTCCATGCCAAAGGATTTCACTTTTGAGTATTTTTCACTTTCTTTTATTTTGTTATTTGAACATTTCACCACGCTTGTGTACATATATTAGGGCACCACGGTTGACTAATGGACTTATTTAATTTATTGTGCTAGGAATGGATATAGGAAGATGAAAACCAAATATGAGCACAAGTGATCACAAATAATTATGTATACAAAAATATTGTGCAAATATATGTATACAAATATATTCGAGCACAATAAAAAATTATGTATGCAAAAATATTGTAAACCTAGAATTTGTCATCATAATGATAAAAGAGATTATAAATATTGTTGCCAATTTAATCTGTCCGTGTTCTGTACAGGAAGGAAATGTGCTTAAACAAATATAGTTGCCAATTTATAGTACTATGTGAGGAAAACGAACATATAAGAACGTGTCTCCAATCGTAAACAGCAAGCACTTGTAGGTCTGATGGTTAGCACAGCTTTCCCTCCGTTGTTGTACGAGAGAGGTTCAAGGTTCAAATGCCCACTACGCTTTATTTTTTCTGAGCTCAGGTGATATGCCGACGGCCACGAAAACAAACCCGCCGGCATAGCTTCTATACTAGCTGTGCCGACGGCCACGAAAAAAAACCCCGTCGGCATAGTTCCTATAGCAACTATGCCAACGGCCCCGATAAAAGACCGTCGGCAATGAGAAGGCCGTCGGCATATTCATCCATTCCTGTAGTGGGTGCTGATCCCCCCTTAGGGCACAGCTTGATAATGCGGACAATCTGGAGAAGGGTGGGTTAGCACATACCAAGTCGTTAGCGAGGCCGACGGCGGCGTCGTGGCGCACTTGTCCGGAGAGTTCCAGCTTCATTCCTCGTCGGGGCAGTAGGAGCATGGATGGTGTCGAGATCCCTCGTTGGTCGTGGAAGTAGATGTGCAGCTGGTGCCGTCCTGCCAGGTAGCATCGTGGGATAGTAGCCCCACCCCAATCTGGCCGGTCGCCATTGTCTAGCAAAGAAAAGAAAGGAAAAGAATGGGGATTCCAAGTGAGAGGGGAGACGAGGATTTACAGATTGAGGGTTGGGGGACAGCACAAGTCGTCAAACCTTGATACGGGCGGTGGTGGACGAGGCGAAGCCAGGCTGCGTCGTCCTTGGTCGACGGAGCCTAGGGTTCGCGGATGGAGAGGCTCGGGATTTGGTGTCGGCGAGGCGAACGGAGAAGGGCGTCGACGGGCGAGGTAGGGTGACCGGCGAGCGGCGAGGAGGTTGGGGAATGGAGATCCATCATCATAAGATATATCTATACCTAATAATAAAGGAAGGATGACTTCTTGTGATACGTCGTTGAAACTACCCCTAAAGTTCACGAAAATTACCCACCACTGCCACCAGTTACATGAAGTTTAAAAAAAAACATTTAGAGTGTTTCTCTCGTCCGTTCCATACGTCCCTCTGTTCTTACCGTGATTCTCCTTTGTGTTCGTATCGAAGATGGTTTCCATCCCATACAAAAACATCTTTCGTACTTCGCGAGTTTCCATGATTTTCGTTTCGTACGTCAAGAGACCAATCCAAACCGGAGTATCCTGACGAGACCCGAGTCGGCCTCTTATTGCATTCTCTGGGCTTTTAAATACGCGAGCAATCGATTGCGCTGCTCAAATCGATTAGACCTTACTCCAAGTCGAGCATTCCAAACTATCAAACAGGCGAGCTACAAATTCGACGGGAGATCAAGCGAGAACAATGGCGGGACCACGGCGGACAGAAGCAAAGTCGACAAGATCTTGGGCACACGCGTGCCCGGCGCCCTGAGCCCTCCGAGCTTTTGTTCGTACATCGTACGGGACGGATGCTTCCATCACACCGACGCGATTACGACGATTACCAGGACGTAGCCCACAGGCCGTAGCGCAGGCATAAGGAGATCAACCAGCCGGAGCTAAGCGTCGAAACGGACCACCCTTACATTGCAGTACGCCACAGAGGGACCCGGGGAGGAGAGAGTGTGCGGTGTGCCTACACGACGACACCGTGGACGCCAAGATCGAGTCCATCTCCATCCGTATCCGCATGGTCTGCAAGCGCGGCCGCGACAGCGCCTGCACAAGGAGTGCAAGCAGAGCGGCCAGTGCGCCACCGCCGAGCCCGCCCGGATGTCACCAACTGCCCCCCGCTGCGTTGTCTCGTAAAGCGCCGGGACGTATGAGACGACAACGACGACCACAACGTCGTCGTATGGGTTGCCCAAGGGTCTCGGTGGCCGACGCGGACTGGTCGCTGAAGAAACTCATCTGGGAGACGCTCAACTTCAGCTGTCTGATTGGATCAGATGGCATCGAATCGTGCATATAGATAGACAGTTAGACACGAAGCTAACCATGGTTGCGGTGTTCGATCTCCGAGGTCGTAGAGATTGCAGGGTCGTGCAGGATCCGTGGTGTGTGTTTTAGGGAGAAGCAAGTCGCCAGAAGCAAGTCGACCTGTACGTTAAGCTAGCTAGGTCATAGCCAAGCGAGCCAATACGTGCATGTCACCTGATCGATCAACCAGCCTGCTGCCCTGCTTGCTAGCTTGTACGTGCGCACCTCGACAGTCTGAAGTTTGTACGATGCAAAATTTAATAGGTTTCTTCTTTTTAATCAGTGACAGATTCAGCAATTTGGGACGTAATCTTCAATCATGGTTCATGGATATCAAGGAGCAAAGAATGAAAAGAGGTAGAGATCGGTATGAACGGATGACCAATGAAGAAAAAAGAAGTGATAAAGGGCCTTGAAGCCTATTGACCAAACAAAACAATTAAGGATTTAACTCATTTGTAAAAGAAATGTACACAAGGGAGTAAGAAATATGCAGATCTAGAGAAGAAAAAAGTACACACAAGATAGGCAAAATATGCAAATATGTAGCCATAACAAAAAAAAAGATAGAATAGAGAAAATTATAGGCAACCCTGAGAGGCTGAGATTAGGCGGAACACACCATGCAAAGATTCGATTGCCATGAAGAATGATGTTTATATCGCAACAGAAAAGGAAGTTAGTATATCTACCATCAATGTATACGAAGAGGTTATTTGAGATAAATCAAGGCATCAGAAAGATAAGAATGAATCAACATATATTTTTTAACCCTCGAGCTATTTTTACATTTGTCTCAACTTGATACTCATATAGGCAACACAAGTAATATTGTTTTACGTGATCAATTATTTTTGGGTAAATTTGGATTGTGCCTATGTTTTTCAACAAATAATTGTTATTCATTCCCGTAGCAACGCCCGGGCATTTTTACTAGTATATATATATGCCTTATTCTTTGAAATTATTTAGAAGTGCGCCGAGAAACGAAGTAGCAAAAAGTTAATGCTAGTATTCCGTGGGTCAAAGCACTCGAAATCTTCCAAAAATAAAAGAGAACATTCAAGAGTCGCCAAAAAAATTCCGTTTGGAGTTTATTAAACACGTCCTTGTTATTACACCGCACACCCTGCAGATTGGAGCAGCAGCTGTAGACTGTAGCTCTCATTCCGTTCTTCTCCTCAGCTAGCTGCCTGCGAGGGCGCGCAGTGGCGCGATGGTGGGCTGTGGACCTGCCCGAGCTCGACTCCCAGCGGGAGCGAGTTTCGGGTGCCTCACCTGCGCGGCACTGTTTACGTGAACAGTGCTGGCGCGTCTTCTTCACGTGAACAGTGCCTACTTCTGGATCAATTTCATCGTGGTTCTGTCAGAGGTATTGTGGTGTGTTCACCACCGCAGGGTTTTCCAGTAGGTCTAGGCTCACGGGGCTCAGAAGGTTAGTATAGTCTGGTTAGGTCTAGCTTGCGCACAGGTGGCGTGCGTGTGGTGTTGAGTGTGTGTGGTGTGAGTTGTGCGTGAGTTCAGATACTACAGCTGTACTGTAAAAGACCAGGAATTTAAAAAAAAAAAGCTAGCTGCCTGCCCCCGCGTCGTCTCCTTCCTCTCGCCTTCCTTCCCCCGCCCTTTTCTTCCGCCTCCTCCGCCTGGATAGAGATCCAGTGACTTCATACACAGAAGTCACCGGGTACCTTTAGCCATATCTTTGCCCTCCGATTTAGATCCAACGGACAAGATTCATCTAAAATATGAACTCGAAATTTAAACTTTTCAGAAAAAATTTAAAAAAATTCAGCAAGTATTATATGCCCGTTGTGTATTCTGTGATTTTTGTACTTAATTTGGATAAATGGTTTATCAGTAAATAGCATTTTAAATTTTGAGCTTAAAAAGCCATTAAAGCATAAACGACGGATCCAAATAAATTGCAAAAATTACAGAATACACAACGGACAATATACAACATACTTGAATTTTTTCAATTTTTCCTAGAAAGTTTGAATTTCGAGTTCAATTTTTCGGTGAATCTTGTCCGTTGGATGATAATCTGAGGGCATCTAGATGGCTAAAGGTACTCGGTGACTTCTGTGCATGAAGGCACTGGATCTCTGTCCCTCCGCCTAACCTCTCCTTCTCCATCTCTTCTTCTTCTCTTCCAGTCCACGGCGACCTCGGACTCGCCCCACCAAACCACGCCAACCTTCGATTCGATTTCATTCGCTGTTGCTTCAACATCCCCCCGCCATTCGCGCCACCATCCGTTCCTAGTTCCCCTTCCCCACCGCCGCCGCGTCATCTTCGTCAGCCCGCCAGCATCTGCCGAATCCATCGCCTTCTTCTTACCCCCGTCCGCCCGCCTCTCCCCTGACCCCAAACCCAAGAGCAAGAAGCGGCAATCTTGCTTGCAGCAGCAGCAGCAGCGATGGCGTCGATCCGGCGGCCGCACTTTCCGGCCAAGTCGCAGCACCTGCTGCGGCACCAGCACCCCTTCGACCTGTTCCTCTTCTTCACCCGCCGCCCGCTCCCGCGCTTCGCCGCCTTCTTCCTCCTCGGCCTCCTCCACTTCCTCTCCCACCTCCCGCTCCGCCCGCACCTCCCCGTCCCGCCCAACGCCTCCTCCTCCACCAGCTCCAGCAACAGCTCCCCACTCTCCACCAGCTCCAGCAACCCGCCTCCGATTCCGGCGGCGCCGACGAGCACGGCGGCGACAAGCTGCTCATCGTCATCACGCCCACGCGCGCCCGGGCGTCCCAGGCATACTACCTCAGCCGGATGGGCCAGACGCTGCGCCTCGTGACCCCGCCGGTGCTCTGGGTCGTCGTCGAGGCCGGCAAGCCCACGCCCGAGGCCGCCCTCGCGCTGCGCCACACCGCCGTCATGCACCGATACGTCGGCTGCTGCGACAAGCTCAACGCGTCCTCCTCCTCTTCCGTCGACTACCGGCCGCTCCAGATTTACGCGGGCCTCGAGGTGGTGGAGAACGACCGCCTCGACGGCGTCGTCTACTTCGCCGACGAGGAGGGCGTCTACTCCCTGCATCTCTTCGACCGCCTCCGCCAAATCAGGTGTGCCCATCTCCTCAGATTTCTCGCCTTCAGATTCAGCGAAACGCGTGGAATTGGTAAACTCTGCAATTGCTGATACATGTCTTAAGATTCGGGTAGTTAATTTATGATTTCTAGGAGTTTGGGCATCGAGTTGCCTTAACCCAGTCAAAGATCCGAGCTTTATCCAAGCCCTTGCTAGCATTTTCCCTCTCACAGACTCAGTAATCAGTGGCGTCAATAAACAGTTTCTTGCATTAACAGTTTCTAGTAGCAAATATTCAGCTGGGTGCATTGAATTTCAAACCTCAAATTCTGCGAGTATTACTGGATAAAACTGGATGATGCATAAAGATCCAACTTATTGACTTGCTGCTGCCTGTCATGATTTAGGAGGTTCGGCACATGGCCTGTTCCGGTGATCTCTGACGGTGGTAGCACCGTCGTGCTGGAAGGGCCCGTATGTAAACAGAACCAAGTTGTGGGGTAGCATACAAGTGGTGAAGCCAACAAGCTCCAGAGATTTCATGTCTCCATGTCGGGTTTCGCATTCAACAGCACCATGCTCTGGGACTCCAAACTCAGGTCCCATCTGGCCTGGAACTCGATCCGGCATCCGGAGATGGTGGAACAGGGTTTCCAAGTAAGTTCTTCGTTTCTCTTCAAATCTCTTGAGCTACACACAGTACTATGTTTAGGTACTCCAATGGCCAGTACAGTGATTGCATTCATTTAGTTCATCGACATTTTATCTCATTCCAACCATTATACCGATACTCGATATGAGGAAATTAAAAAGGAAATGAAAGGTGGCAATGGAGTAAAATAAGAGTAGGAAACAGTTCTATGCACTCATCTAACACATGCCACATGGTGGTGGTGATCAAATCCATTTGGTTGGACTTTGTTTCCGATGCCTTTCTGCATGGTAATAACAGCCGAGATTCTTGTTACTTTGCAGGGAATCACTTTTGTGGAGCAGCTGCTGGAGGATGAGAGCCAGATGGAAGGCATACCTGCTGACTGCTCCCAAATAATGAACTGGCATGTGCCATTTGGATCTGAGAGCCTGGTCTATCCCAAAGGATGGCGAGTTGCCACGAATCTGGATGTGATTATTCCTCTAAAATAGTAGCATCAACAGCTCTGTTCAGCAAAACTAACTCATTTGACAGGTTGGTTTTACTTTTTCAATCCTTACTGCAAACTCTGCTTTCGATCTCTACATCTGGATTGTGATGCTTATTTATTTCTCGTTCATAGCGCACTTGCGCCCTTCAACTTGACGCTAACGTCTATACACGAGTGTCATTCGGTTCTGTTTGTCTTGTCTCTTTCTTCCAATGATATTTTTTCCACCATGCCGAACTGCAATGGTAGGGCTTACTGTATTAAATCAGTTGGCTTCTGATTGGGGCTCCTTTGAATTTTCATCTACCCTGTATCCTTGGTTGACAGGGACTATGGTGTATACAGCTGGCTTTCAGTCACTATACAATTCTTTATTTTCGTGAAAAGCATGTTTTTCGCTTGTGTATTGAAAATGATTGCTAAATTGGTTCAATATATTGCAAAAAAAAAATCCAGTTTTGCAAACTTGCGATAATTTCAGTACGTATTCAATTTATTAAGCTGAATAGACACCAAGCTCAACATAAATGATAATTCTCAGTATATTCATTTTATTAAGCTGAATAACCACCGAGCTCAAGTTAAATGGCACAAATTAAAATTGGTTGATTGTAAGATAAAAATAGGCGATCTCCTAAGAACCGGACTCTACGATGTTTGTGTTCAATCTTCATCACAGCTATCCCTTTCGCCTCTGAATATGTTTGTACCATAATACTTGCGATGTATTTATGCAAATCTCTTCCAAGTTTTATAAACCGAAATGCTGGTACTTTGTTTCAGGCATTTTCATAGCAGTTAAGCCTTGAAGATTGGGCTTAACAAACACAGAGGCGTCCCAGATTGACTACCTTTGAGAAGCATCTCTCAAGAAGACGGTGCCAGATACCTCAATCCAACTTTTGGGAATTGTTTTGTAGGATGGAGAACTAGTTGGGCAACTCTTTGGCTCATTGCCATGTAAATGTACATGTTGTCGCAATTTGTATTCATTTGTTCAGTTGGAAAAGCCACAAGGTGATATATACAAAATTCAAATAGTTTTGCTTAGTTATGGATAGTTTTTATAGATGTTCATTACATAGCAAGCTCAGGCTGTTTGAGCATAAAATCATACCAGATGAACTCATGGGTCAGATGAACCGGTTTTATAATAATACCAAAACATTCTGCAAAGGCATAAGATGTTTATAAAAATTGTGATACTTATCATCAATCTCAAAGCCAAACCATCGAAAGAACAATGCCATGCTAAACAGGCATCCAGTATGAACAATCAGAACTCTGTGTAACAAGGAACGGCTGACTTCAAGCACGGCTTTGTGTACAAAATTCACGCAACATGAGATTGCTTAGGCACACGGTTGCGACCAAAATCTAGCCAGTATGGTAAAAGAATTTCGGATTACAAGATATCTAATACAGAAGGATTGCTCATCTAATCTCTCAGACTAGAATCTCAATGTAGGGTCTCCCTTCCAATCAGCGGATCATCAGTCCTTGCATCCCCTGTCCACCATCTTCAGCCACCTTGTTAGCTTGGATTGTGCTGATAGCATTTGCGATGTTTCCCTGTAGCACAATTTTAAAAGGGAACTGAATCAGTTGAAGGGTAAGCATTTAATGCTTTGCAAAAACAATGAACTAGAGTAAAATATGAATCTGAGAAAGCTTTGCATGTTGAAACCAGTGCAGTAAAGTTTTCTGGCATTCATAAGCAACTGGAGAAGTGATGTATAATGAGGTAACAGTTAGAGGCTTACCCTCCACACTCCAAGCTTTGAACGAAGATTCTTCCATTGTGGAATTCCAAAGATCCTCTCGGTATGCCGACTGAAATTACATAGAAGACCATGTATTAAACAAAAGAAAAAAGATAACACACTAATATGGAACACAAAACCTTAATGCACAGCTAAACTATTAACCTTGCGGACATAAATACCTGACAATGACAAACTGATTAAGCTGATCGACTTTGCAGTCCAAAATCTTGGATGAAATTGCTTTCACAATCCAATATTCCACTTCATCATCATTGATCTAATAAAGAACTAGAAAAAGTCAATACAGTATTACAGTTATTAGTGAACAACAATGGGAAGGCAAGATGAGTTGATTACCCCAAGTGCTTTTGTAATTGCAGAGTAAGGGATTTCACCAGAGCAATGGCTGCTCAGATCAAGCAGAGACATCAGTCGCATTTTGGTTATGCACTCAACATGAACCAATCCTGTATATGGTCCAACATTAAATAACAAGAAAATTAAGTAGCATAGAATTGTTAGCATTTGTTCAATAGAACATACCATGTCCCTGAAGCAAGGCAGTGTTAGCAGACTGAAACTCTAGATAGGAATCAAGCCTCTGAGTAAGGAATATCTTCAATAGCTGGTAAACTGGCTGATACTTTTCATCTTTCTCGAGCTGCGCTACAGCTGGCATATAGAGCAGATCACACTGCAATATGAACATATTTCCGTCAAAAAAAAAGTACATGCAATGAAAGCAGGCGCAAGGTCTTTTAAGTGGCCTGGTGAACAGATGTATAGCTTGTCAAGATTAAAACTCGGTAAATGCAATAGTTTCAGAGCCACCATTGGCATATAAGCCACGTCGCCATACATAGTAGAGGCACAAAGCAATGCAATGAACTACAGCAGCAGTGGACCATGTTGACTGAAAGAAATAAACCATCCATCCAAAACAGAATGCATGTGTAGAGGATATGTTTACCGCAATGTTATAACCACACATATTCAGGGTTGACAAGATTAACATTGCAATCCATATGCAAGCAGATTGTTTCAGTTTATCTTTGTCCATATAAAGAATATTGGCATGTTATAACCGCATTCATATTTGGTAATATGATTTGAGAACGACATGTTATATCAATTGTGATACAGACAGTGATGCATAGATCACAGTAATCGAACTCAATTCGCGCCATGTCCCCACAAGTTTATTCACACAAACAGAAGACCTAACAGCAGAGATGGTAGCTAAATGATAGGAGTACCTGATAGAGATCGGCTGACTTCACGAACTCAATGATCGCTGCAGCAGCTTCTTCCTTTGCTTCACCGATTACACCGGCGTCATCACCTGATCCATCAAAAGTGGCTAGGTACTTGTTCAGAAAGTTGAAGTACTCCTTGCTCATGCTGTCAATCAGTACAAAGAAGATTGAATTCCATCAATGTAAAATACTGCCACACGATGATAAATAGATGCAATGAACTTGAAACCAGAGGGGCGTGTGTCTCACCCCTTCTGGTCTTTGAGAATCCTGGAAACGGCGAGGAACAGCTCCCTCTGCTCCACCTTGCCAATGCCCCAGTCGGCGACAAAGGTGTCGATGTTCTTAAAACTGGGGATGACACACTCCGCAGCCTTCCCGGCAGCGGCGACCTCGAGTGCCTTCCTGTAGACGAAGGCCTTGCCGTAGGGGCTCGGGAGCAGGTTGTACAAGCTGAACAGACTGCACACATTGGAAGCCAGGTCAGGCATCGTAAGGAAACGAAGCAGCAGTTGCAATACAGATACACGGGTAGCAAGCGCGGAGTCGATGTGTTTCTTACACTTTGATGCGCAGCGCCGGCTTCTCCCCCGGCTGCTGGACGAGCTTGGCGCAGATGGCCTCGGCGATCTGCAGGGCCTCGTCCTCGGATCCGGCCTTGGTGACGAGGTTGGAGATGATGGCGAGGATGCACTCGAGATCTACGGCGCGCGAACGACAGAGGGTAGTAAGCAAGGCGCAATTCCAACGAGAAGCAGAGAGGGGGAGGGGGAGGGGGATGGGCGGCGGCTGACCTTTGTCCGGGACGCGGGGGAAGAGGAGGTCGGCGGATGCGAGCATGAGGGAGGCCATGTCGAGCCAGCGGGCGGCGAGGACGTGCTGCTGCGCCTCGGCGCAGAGGCGGGCCACCTCGGGCTCGGCGACCTCGGGTCCCGCGTCGGCCCAGGCGAGCTCGGCGGTGAAGCACACCACCGCCAGCATAGGCTCCTCCTCCGTGGTGTTCACGATCGTCACCATGGTCGGTTCTTTCTCTGTTCGCTTCTGCGCCGCCGGAGTGGGAGAGGAGAGGAGGAGGAGATGGGGATTGGGAGGAGGAGGAAACCCTAAAACCCGATGCGACTGACCGCTGACCCAAACCCTCAACTCACCCAAAATATTTTGGTATTATTATCAGTGAAAAAGGAATCATCTTGTAAAAAAAAGCCTCGCAACAATACCAATAATCTAGAAAACTGACAGTACTTCAGAATAGCAGACTAGCTGCTCCTAGGGATGGCAACGGGTCTGCTCCCCGCCGGGGAGTGCCTTCTCATCCCCATCCCCATTTAACAATCGGGGAGCATTTTCTCCCATCCCCATCCCCACTGGGTTCGGGGCGGGTATCGGGTTCCCCGTTAAAAAGCTAAATTCAAATGATATTGTCATAATCTCATGATCTTACACTCTCAAAACACAAACGTACACAACTTGTGTATCACATATGTGGTAAAATGACAAAAAGATAATATCATATGTTAAATACTATTAAAACAGACCACACTCAATACAATATTGTAACAACTTAAATGTAAAAGTATACTGATTTATATGTATACTTGTATATAACAGGGAATGGCGGGGAATGGGGATGGGGAGACCTTTTAATCCCCATCCCCGTTTAACATGGTGGGGATCAAAGTTCCCTATACCCATTCCCTAATAGATGAATTCCCCACGGGTATACGGGGAACGGGGCCCCATTGCCATTCCTAGCTGCTCCCTGTTTATTACCCATAGTAGCAGCTGTCGATACAGTGGAAACTCAGGAGGTGCATTTCTGCAGTAGGAGTTGCACAATGTAGCTAATTAGATGGTTAATTATATCTGTTGTCCATTTTATGCACCATCGAATGAGAGTTGCATATGTGACTGCGACATCGGCGGTAGTACTTATCTATCCATTCAGGATACTTGATGCTTCCTGATGATTAGTAATTTAGTTTTACTTGCTTACATTATGAAATCAGACCTGCTATACGTGTACGACATTTTTCCGACACCTGTACGACGTGAAACCGTAGGCCTCCGATGGGCTTCGAATCTGGTCCGATGGATTCAGTGCCGTACGTGAATCGTACATTACACCGCCGTACATGAAGCAATTTCGTTATGGAATTTGGCAAATTATTTAAAACAAGTGACTTACGAGGCAGCTCCTTAAGGATAAATATTATCTTTAGAGGTCGTACTGTGTTCAGGAACATCGGTGCGGAAGTCGGAAAAACTTGGGTATCTCTATCTCCCGTTTCAACGCAAGGGCACGTTTGCTAGTAATACCAAACTAGAAACTGATACGGAGACATTTGTTAGATCATACTCTTTACAAATATTTATCATAAATAATTATAAATTAAAGATTATGTACTGTGGAAAACATAGTTTGAAGTCAATTAATTTGGAACGGAGGGAGTAACAGACTTTGTTACAAATACAGTTTAATCCCCCTCCCCCGCCGCCGCCTTCTTCTGTATTAGTTGGCGCGGATTTAATACAAATATTAAATCGTAGACAACTAATACTTTGTGAACAAACAAAAAATGTACTTTTAATACTTTTAACATTCTAAAAATAAGATTCAAATAAGTATAAAAGTTTAGTGTAAATTATATTCATAATATTGCGAGCTCACGGCTGGCGAGGACGTGTTGTTGCGCCTCTGCGCAGAGGCGGGCCACCTCGGGCTCGGGGACGTCGCGAGCTCGGCGGTGAAGCGCACCACCGCTAACATGGGCTCCTCCTCTGTGGTGTTCACGATCGTCGCCATGGTCGGTTCTATTCTCTCTTCGCTTCTGCACTGGAATACAACGCCGTTGCTGGTGCTGCTGCCGCCACCGGAGTGGGAGAGGAGAAGAGGAGGAGGAGATGGGATTGGGAGGCGAGAGGAGAATGAAACCCTAAAACCTGATGCGACTTAACACCCGACGCCTTGGGCCCGCTGGTCAGTCAGTGCGTACTAAACCGTCCGACCCAACCCTCAACTCACCGTGTACATTACAAACTTCAAAATATTTTCATCACTAAAAAGGAATCATATGATGCCAGTATCTTTAAAATCAGGAATTATTTTGTAACAAACAGCCTCACAACAAAAACAGTAATACTATAAATGATAATAATTTGACAAAAAAAATATAAGTTATGATGTCAGTATCTCTAAAGTTTTTTGTTTACACAGTTTGCCGCCATGCGCAAATACCACCACTACAACCGCTTGGTGTCGATCTCCATCTTCCTACTAAGAATCAAACCTTTAGCCTTGTTTGAGGCTTATTAAACAACTCGCTAATCGATCACATATCAAAGAGCTGAGCGAATGTCTTTAAATTCACATTTTTTAAAGGCAATAGGTTTGAATTGTTTGGCACATTGGGTCCTTGCACTTCACGTATAGAGTACTTATTCATCATCGTATGAAGACAGGATACGACAGTGTCATTTATTCATCTCCTAAAATACTTTATAGATATATATTAGGTGTATTATCAAATCCAAAAGTAGTGTATGGCGAGAAAACAATACTGCTTGGCCAACAAAGAGTAGTGTTTGTCACTTGTAAAGTAGAACGCTGAGCCATAGCCGCACTGACCTCAAGTGAACACTACACTCTTCCAAAGATTGTGGCGAGATAATGTACCATATCAAAATTCTCTCGGTTATCCAAAGATTTGTAGATGCCACATTCTTTATTCGTGAGGTCATAATTGGTAGTCAGCATTTTTCTCCCTTCGTCGATAAGTTGTAAAGGGTGCACTTTTTTTTAACCTTATACCCAGTCTCTTGAGATATTGGGTTGGACTATGCTACAATCCGGGTAGTACCCAACCAAGCTCCGCCCCATTGGTCCATTAGGTGGAACGTTGTTGTCCTCTTAGGTAGGTTGGCATAAGACGAATCCTGACTTTGTCTATCCTCAAGGTGTGGCTCATGTAGGTGAAAGTGTGGTTCTACGGGGTCACCATTTTTTTGATGAAGGGAACTTTATTACTTATTCTACAGGGTCACCATGGTGGCTTCGTGGTGGGAATGCCATTTTTTCCCTCGGTGATCGATGCAGAGAGGGTGAACTACTGGTTTGCCGACGTGTTGTGCAAATGACCAAGGAGATGGGGTGACCAAGTTGGTGTTAGAGAGACGTTTTGAGGGCATTTCTAAGCAGAGTAACAAGGAGAAGGATCAGCCAATTCATGGGCCGTTGGTAGAAGATGTCAATGAGATGTTGGAAGGGCTTTCATGATCGTGCGATCAAACACGTGTGACTCTCGAGTAATGTGGTTGCACATTGCTTAGAAAATTATGGACAAGTGAATAAAACTTGTAACACCTTGTTTGGGGTTTCCCGAGTTACCTTGCGAACATTTTGGCACCCTAATTGTGTCGAACATTAAAGAAATTCGCAACGATTGATCTACAGAACTGATTGACACTGGCATATTTGAAGTATGACTATTCATATATAAAACAACTTGATAACCTTGAGACCACACACGTACAAGAGCTTTTAATTTCCTTACAAGACAAGAAAATAGGAAGGCATGTTTAGATCACGTGGCCAGAAGTTTTGGCACGTGTTTGACGTCATTATTCTCTGGACCATGCACTAGTTGATTTGGTCTACGTAATTGGTCGAAGTCGGATGTGATAACCCTTAGGAAACATGACATATGTGCTGCGGAACACATCTGCACCTTTGATTTCCTCCCATCTATTAAAACAGAAAGAAAATTCATATAAACAAGCAGCTTGCATCATTTACGGCTAAATTTCATATTGTCTCTTTGTAAAAAAAGACAATGACATGTTTCGAGATGCAAGAAAAACGTACTTGTACTCAGTCACCAAAACAATGGATGAGAAGTGTAATTATAGCCTTGCTGCTCCAGGACACACCCCCTCATGCCTGCTCCGAATGGCATAAAGTTCTTAAGCGGTGTGCTACGCTTTGTCTCATCTGCATTTTTTAACTCGTAATTACTGGCAATCTAGCTAGCGTGGATTATTAGCAGAACAAATATATATAACTGGGCCAGCCAAATAATAATATTCATTAATACAACACATAGAACATTCAATATGATCATATGAATGAAATGATTACTTGTCAATCACTAACCATCCATCTCCATGGGTTAAACTTGAGTGGATCTTCGAACAGTTCCGCATTGAGATGTACTGCCATGGGTTCACTATGACAATCCATCCGGCCGGTATTGTATAACCTGGATAGAGACCAAGTCGACAAACTAAACAATTACAGCTATGCAATGTTGTTAACTACAATGTTTTTTGTCAAATGAAACAAACTATGATATGATGACGTTCAATGGAGTGTGCATGGATTTTTACCGTTTACTTGTGCATCCTTTAGAGTTGTCCGGAAAACTCCTATCGCAACATTGCTTATCCAAAAAATCTCATTGGTCACCTTCAGTCAAAGTAAGAAACAGTCATGTTAGGAACTGTATAAACAAATTTACCAGACAATCAAGCACCATTTAACCAGATTAGTAAATCTCAATGACTTGCAGTCTTCCCACGTGAGACTAGAATGCCCATCCTTCCGGTTCTTCAGTATCGGTTGATTCTCCTCCTATTGTAGTGTATGTTTTCAGGATCATAACAGCTTTTGTGAAATATTTTTTAAAGATATTTGTTAATTTAAAAGTGTAAAATCTTGTTCTTGGATCTTTCTCACATCCATATAACGATATAGTATTACAAACTAATGGCGTGTGCAGTAGAATACTGCAAACCTTGAGAGCATGGACAACTTCAGGGATGTCATGGAGGGACTTGAACGCTATAGCGATGATTGCATCCAGTGTATAGATGCTAGCGAATAATAACGTAGAAACCATATCAACAGCAAAACCCTCGCTTATCAATTGCTCT
Organism: Poa pratensis; assembly: GCA_947311845.1. Lineage (NCBI taxonomy): Eukaryota > Viridiplantae > Streptophyta > Magnoliopsida > Poales > Poaceae > Poa > Poa pratensis. Next base: position 50,790,204 of record CAMZMU010000060.1, read on the forward strand.
TCACAATGTAGCTGCTCCACAATCAGGTCTAGCAGGTCACCATGTTTCTTATCAGGTGTTTCCAACCTGTCTTCCAGTGTATCACTGATTGTCATGCGCACATTTTTCCATGCTTGTATACATGAGAGTATTGGGTTAATTAACCATCAAATGAAAAGATGAATTGGTTTCACCTTGTGCCTTTGGAAGTACATATACACAAACTTTCAGCGCCTTGACCTTCTAACTTTCAGTTCAAGTGGTTTCATGTATATGGGTAGTCAAAGTTAGAAACAACTGTATGTTTGTGTACCTGCATAGAGCGGTAAATGCTGTCCCGGGGAAATATATTGGGAAGGAGAGCAATCCCTTGGAAAGTGCATGGATGCTCTTTCTGAGTTCTGCCAACTTGGCCGCGTCGAAACTAAGAAACTTCTTTGCTACGAGCTCAAATAGAATCTTCAAGAAAAACAGCACATGTATTATATGTACATATGCACCAAACAACAACTCAAATGGGATAGCACAATCAAGACCAGGGAAGGACACTCACATCTGGTGCGCCACCGCGCACATCGACACTAGGCTTGGCGCCCATGTCGCGAGGCAGTCTCTCACAACGCTCTCCAGCTTAGGGAGCAGCACATCCTTCAGGTCCTGGAGGCCGAACAGCGTAAAGCAAAACCTGCGGATGAACTTCTGGGTCGCACCCCTAAAGGCATCGATGCTCACCCCACCGAAGATCTTGCGTACTGCCTCAGGGTACCCGATCTGGAACAGGTCGCCCTCCTCCTTAAGGATATACCGGTTCACCTTCGTGTCACAAGAGAACACCGCAGGCTGGCGAACAAGCTTGTCTTGAAGACAGGACCGTATCTGTTGTGTAGTGCAATAGTCAAATTTGAAATCATAATGTAGAATTAAGTGTGCAAACCATGTATGGATGTTCACACACAACTCCTGCACAAAACTCAAGTATTGTCCAAACCAACACAGATATATGGAAGTTCACACACAGTGCATACCTCCTCATCCGTAGTTTGAAGTAGTTTGGGATGTCCAAGGAAGAGTTGGCCTTGATGAACTGGAAGGTCTCACCGATAACAGGAAATCCATGGAGCCAGGCGGAAGAATCCCATTGCATGTGGGTTCATCCATTTGTATATCCAGTATACTAACCATCCTATAAGAAGTGTAGCCCCAGGAGGGCTATGCACTGGACAAGACACAATTCCATCTGGAAGGAAATGATATGTCTATGATAGTTCCTACAGATTACACAATTCATCACAAGTTGCGCTGAAAACAAGTGAAAGGGAGAGAGAGGGAATAGATTGGTTGCATTGCCTCATATAGTCATATATGTAGAAGTTTCAGTGTACAAGTTTACAAAATCCAAATTACAACTAAATAAATGTAATCAATACCGAATCAATATATGTAGAAGCTTCAGTGTACATGTTTCAAGCAACCAAATCGCAACAAAATCTATCCAAATCAATGTAAACAATACCGAATCAATATACAAATATTTCGGTGGACAAGATTACAGCAATAAATAAAAGTAATTAATACCGCATCAATATATATAAGCTTCTATATTTGTCACCTAGTGTGATGAATAGTTAGTCTTACGTCATGATTTTAAATGTCAAATCTGACCTATGCATGTCGGGAGTAAAGAAGAGAGTAAGAAAATACATACATGACGTAATTTTAATATTTACGCGACCGTTACAAAACACTGCGTAAGATACAATGTATTTTCGTTGTGGGTCAACATGAATGCAACTGTTTATCTTACATATCATAAATTTTGATGTTATGAAACAAAAATTATGGGTACAATATAACTTCTATTGCACCCAAGTGCTAGATTCATGAAGGAATGTTCCATAGACAATGCTACAATACCATTTGTTGGATTCAAAGATAAACGCCATGAAGATAAAGATATGCATTGAGCATTGGAATCATATTTAACTGAAAGACGAATACGATATGGTCAAGAAGACAAGAATAAGAACGTGGCCGGAGGAAGTTCAAAGCATCAAGATGAGATTCAATGAAGATGACCTTATTTTGCGGAACGCAAAGGAATTCATGCTTTGGCTTATTGAGTAAGCCTCGGAGGATCAAGATCCAGAAAGACTTACTACAAGAGAAGAATTAAATATATGCCATCAATATAAAGTAATGGTGAGTTCGTGAGTTGAGTCATGGTTGACCAAGTCTTGAAGCAAAGCACTCAAAATTGGTGGTGTCTCTCTAGAGATTGAAGATACAGCATGCAGAAGAAATACTGGTTATTCATGGTGAATCCCAATATTGGCCACGAGGGAGTTGGTCCTTGTGAGCGTATCTTGAAGATTATGAAGGGTTGGTTAGTGCCTTACAGATATCATCATAATGAAGTTAGGAAAAAAGATGCAAGATTGACCATGACGAAGTGCAAACATTCGATTCAAATTGGTCAACACACAAAGGTTATATGATACAGCAAGTGTGAACCAAGTGATCTAGTGCACTCCAAATCACCTCTGAGTTAGTGCGAGCATTGATGCGACAAGTGGGAGCGCCCCAGCGGCAATACACACATCCCGACAACACACATCCCACAATGCCCCAGGGACGCTGCGGAGCACGGGAGAGAGGACACAACGGCGAGGGGGCTCCCGCACCTTTCATCGTTCGCCAACAAGCTGCTTGGACGACACGGGGAATAGGAAGTTGCGGCACGGTGGCTAGATATCGAGGACAAGTGAAACGGAGCTTGGCGGTGCAGCAGGGTGTGGGATGATGCCCACATACGAGGACATTGGGACGACGCAGGAGCGTGAGGGAAAGGATGGGGAGGCGAGGGACAGCGCGGATGGTAGTGAGACGAGACGTCGCGGATGGTTGTGTGACGACGAGGTGGTGGACAGAACGGGACGGAACAGCCGCACAACCGCCCCAAGGAAGTAGATCCGTTGACGGTGAGGCTCTGTCCGGCCGGATTCGACCTTCGCCGAAATCGGCGACGACATCAAAATCATGATAAAAAGTCTGTCGGGTGCAATAGAGGGGATAGGGGAACCATAGAATGTCCTTTGGACTGTCCCGCAGGTGGTTTTAACAATATAGGTCATTGGGTGGGAATACCAACATTTGGGTGTCCAAAATGGGTACCTACTAGGAAAAATTGAGTATCCACACATCTTTCGATGTACAGAGGGGTCCTATTTTTTGTCAAGATACAAAGGAAAGGCAGTTCCTGGGCATTGGATGCAAATATGGGTATTGTCTTTGGAGATTTTGACATCACAATGGACTACAATGATTATTTTGGTTCCACTGTTTTGCATATGTTTTCATTGACTATTTGTTTTTTGGTACCATTCGTAGAAACAAAGACGAAGAGACCGTTTTACCAAACATCATTCAGTTGTACTCCCTCAGTCCGGAATTAGATGTGGTTTGAGTATATCCACACGAATTAGATGTCGTTTGAGTATATCTGCACATTTAAGCGTGTCTAGATACACTCACTTTTAGTACAACTAATTAAGGAAGTAGATGATGATATTATTAAACTGAAACTTTTTCCTTTCTCCTTGAGAGGACGTGCTAAAAATGGTTGCTATCTTTGCCTAGAAATAGTATTGATTCATGGACTAAATGCAAAGATGCTTTTATTGGAAAATATTATCCTCCTGCTAAGATTATTTCTTTGAGAAGTAGCATAATGAATTTTAAGCAATTTGATAATGAACATGTTGCTCAAGCATGGGAGAGAATGAAATCATTGGTTAAAAATTGTCCCACTCATGGACTGACTACTTGGATGATCATCCAAACCTTCTATGCAGGATTAAATTTTTCTTCAAGGAATTTATTGGATTCGGCCGCTGGAGGTACCTTTATGTCCATCACTTTGGGTGCTGCAACAAAGCTTCTAGATGATATGATGATTAATTATTCTGAGTGGCACACCGAGAGAGCTCCAACAGGTAAGAAGGTAAATTCTGTTGAAGAAACCTCTTCCTTGAGTGCCAAAATTGATACTATTATGTCTATGCTTGCAAATGGTCAAACACATGTTGATCCAAATAATGTTCCTTTAGCTTCTTTGGTTGCTCAAGAAGAGCATGTTGATGTGAACTTCATTAAAAACAACAACAATGCTTATAGGAATAATTTTGGTAATAGCAATTATAGGCCCTATCCTTCTAATAGTGGCAATGGTTATGGAGATTCCTATGGTAGATCAAGAATGCCTAGTGAGGAAAGGATGCTAGAAATTGAAAAGGCCACTAAAATTTTATGCAAAAGCAATATGAGCAAAACCAACTGTTTACTAGAACTATGGATGAACAATCTGCTATGCTAAAAAATATAAGCCATCAACTTGAGAATTTAAATAGGGAAATTTCTGGTTTGCAAGGTAAAATTTCTCATGCTGAAACTTGTATTTCATCGATGTCTGAAACACAATCCTCTTTGATTAATAAGATGGCAGCTAAGCCCGAAACAATTGAGAGTAATACCTTTGCTAGCCAATGCTATACAAGTTAAAATTGATAACAATGTGAGGATGTTAGCTGAATTGCATGCTAGATGGGAAAGAGAGGATGAAATTGCTAGAAAGAATAATATTGCTAGAGTTTATACTATTACTACTTCTGAAAATGCTTCAAACTCAAGTGTTAGCAAACCTCCTACCATTAATGGCAAGATAATTGGTGTTGGTAATGTTTCCACTTCTATTGCAAAATGTCCTAAATTGCCTGATAACTCTGAAACTGTCCTTGATAAAGATGCTGAAATTTCTAGCAATAAGGAAGATAATAACTCCATTACTTTTGATGATAATGACTTTGATTTTGATGGTTGCAATATTTCTGAAGTAATTAAGTTCTTGCAAAAGCTAGCTAGAAGTCCTAATGCTAGTGATAAACATGGCTTTTACTAAACATATTACTAATGCTCTCATACAAGTTAGGGAAGAAAATTAAACATGAAGCTTCTATCCCTAGGAAGTTAGAAGATGGTTGGGAGCCCATCATTAAAATGAAATTGAATGACTTTGATTGCAATGCTTTGTGTGACCTTGGTGCTAGTATTTCTGTTATGCCTAAAAGATTTATGATATGCTTGATTTAGCACCTTTGGAAAATTGTTACTTGGATGTTCACCTTGTGATTCTACTATTAAAAAACCTTTGGGAAGAATTGATGATGTTCTTATCATGGTTAACAACAATTATGTCCCCGTTGATTTTATTGTCTTGGATATTGAGTGCAATCCATCATGCCCTATTGTGCTGGGAAGACCTTTTCTTAGAACTGTAGGTGCTATTATTGATATGAAAGAAGGGAATATAAAATATCAATTTCCTCTCAAGAAAGGTATGGAACACTTTCCTAGGAAGAAGATTAAGCCACCTTATGATTCTATTGTTCGAACAAATTACAATGTTGATGCTTCTTCACTTGGTAATACTTGATGCATGCTTTGTGCCTAGCTAAAAGGCGTTAAAGAAAAGCGCTTATGGGAGGCAACCCATTTTTTTTTCTGCAATTTTTCTTTTATTGAGTCAAGGAGTTTGTTTACTTCTGTAGCAACTCCTTTGTATCTTTATTTTCTCGCATTGTTGTGCCAAGAGTAGCCTCTAATGTTAAGATGATGCTTAATTTTGATTGCTGCGCAGAAACAGATTTTTGCTGTTCACTGTACGAAATTCCTAAAATCACCAGATTGTTAATTAAATCTGAAATTTTTGTGCGTAATCTTTATGAATGTCTGAATCTTTCATTAGTTCAAGTTTTCGATCTGAGCGTCGTAAGTGCCTCGAAAAAATTCGTCTTTGCGGACTGTTCTGTTTTAGACAGATTATGCCTTTTTATTTTGCATTCTCTCTTTTACTAGTGTTGAGTGAAATTCTTTTTTGGGTGGAAGAGCTTCACATAACATCAGTGGCTGTAGCTAATGTTTAAAGTAACAAATCATATTGCGTCTTTATAGAACATGTGAATTTTTGATTATGCACTAACCCTCTAATGAGATCTACTTTGAGTTTGGTGTGACGGAAGTTTTCAAGGGTCAAGAGAGAAGGATGATATAATAGGATCAAGAAGAGTGAAGAGCTTAAGCTTGGGGAGGCTCCCATGGATCTCCCCAGCATATTTCAAGAAGACTCAAGCGTCTAAGCTTGGGGATGCCCAAGGCATCCCCTTCTTCATCGTCAAAATTATCAGGTCATCTCTAGTGAAACTATATTTTAATTCTTTCACATCATATGTGCTTTTCTTGGAGCGTCTGTGTGCTTTTATTTTCAGTATTGCACTTTTATTTTCAATAAAGCTTGACTGGACCCTAGCATTCTTGATTGGGAGAGAGACACGCTCCGCTTTTTCATGAGAATACTCCTATTCTTCACTTATATTTGTTGAGTATTCATATCTAGCGCTGTTCAGCTTTTAGCTCTTGTTTTCATGTATCTCTTGTCAGAGCTATTAGCTTTCTTTTGTAGAAAGTACTCTCTTGCTTCACTTATATTTGTTTGGAGAGTTGATGAAATAAATTGATTGGTGTTTGGTTGGTTCAGAAAATGTTGCATGTGGTAATTGGTATAAGGAAAAACTTGCTTAATCTTGTAGATCACTAATGGATAACTTGATGCTTGTCAATTGTTTTGAGTTAACAAGTAGATCATGATTAAATTTGTGCATCACATGAGTTAAGCCTATTAGTGAAGAACTACCGTAAAGCTTGTTGAAAATTTGGTTTGCATCGGTGGTATCTCTAAGGTCTAGATATTTTCTAATAACAGGGTTTGGTTAACAAGGAAGACGGTATGAAGTCTTATAACGTTTGCAATATGTTTGTCATATAAAACTTGGTGTACGGGTTGATATTCTTGTTTGCTTACATAACCTTGCTAGCCTAAACTCTGTACTGAGAGGGAATGCTTCTCGTGCATCCAAATCCTTGAGCCAAAATCCATGCCATTTGTGTCCACCATAACTACCTATATGTGGTATTTCCTTGCCACTCCAAGTAAATTTTTCATGTGCTACCTTTAAATTATTCAAAATGTTATTATTCCCTTTTTGTGTCAATGTTTACTAGCTCATGAGGAATTAGTGTGGTTATTCTTTATTCTATTTGTCAACTTTTACACCTGGACTAGTGGCATATACATCCGCTTATCCAATAATTGCAAAAAGAGCTGGCAACGGGGTGCCCAGTCCCAATTAATTACAACTTTAACCAATTAATTCTCTTCACACTTTTGCCCTGATTCATCAGTAAGCAATGACAAACAGTGAAATACCTGAATGTGTGTAAACCAAAGAGAAAGAGGGATGATCTGCCTTGCTGGTAGAAATAACGTCCTTCATGGGAGCCGCTCTTAAAAGTCCGTTTGACAGGTAGAATACTGTTCTCACCCGCTACCATTCGTTGACAATTAACAAACACCTCTCAAAAATAGATACTCCTCCATGGTATGTGATTGATGGAAGGCACCCGAGGATTCGGTTAGCCATGGCTTGTGTTAGCAAGGTTGGGAGGAGTATCAAATATTTTATGCAATCTCTATATGCTTTCAAAAACCTAAAAGCTCTAGCACATGATTTAATCCCTGCTTCCCTCTGCGAAGGGCCTTTCTTTTACTTTTATGTTGAGTCAGTTTTCCTATTCTTTCTGTCTTCCACAAGCAAACACTAGTGTCAACTTTGTTACAACATGCGTTATATGCAATATTGGACTTGTTATACTACTTTGTGTTGACAATATCCATGAGATAAATATGTTGAAAGTTGAAGCAAATGCTGAAACTAATTCTTCCTTTGTGTTGATTAAATACCTTTTATTAGAAACTATTGCTTTATGAGTTAACACTTATGCAAAACTGTTTGATGCTTGTCTCGAAAGTACTATTCATGAAAACGTTTAGCTTGTGTGATTCATTGTTTACTCATTATCTATTTGGTAGCAAATTATAGACCATTGACTTGGATCACTTCATTCATTTACATGTGCCTTGCAATATTATATGATCAAGATTATGATGGTAGCATGTCACCTCAAAAATTATTTTGTTTTTATCGTTTACCTACTCGAGGACGAGTAGGAACTAAGCTTGGGGATGCTGATACGTCTCAAACGTATCTATAATTTTTGATGTTCCATGCTTGTTTTATACCAATTGCTACATGTTTTGCATCTACTTTATATCACTTTTATACATTTTTTGGGACTAACCTATTAACAAGATGCCGAAGTGCCAGTTCCTGTTTTCTGCTGTTTTTGTATTCCAGAAAAGCTAGTCTGGAAATATTCTCGGAATTGGACGAAACTTCACGGGGACCTATTTTACCAGAACACACCGGAGCCAAAGGAGCAACGAGAGGAGCCACGGGGCCCCACACGACCAGGGCGCGGGCCCCCCTGCGCGCCCTGGGTGGTGTGGGCCCCTCGGGGGTCGTCAGCCGCCGCCCTTTCGCCTACTTATTCCCCCCGACGCGAAAACCCTAAGACCTGAGCAAATATCCACGAAAAGTTCCAGAGACGCCGCCGTCGTCAACCCTAGCTCGGGAGGGTCAGAACCTCTTCCCGGCACCCTGCCGGAGAGGGGAATCGTCACCGGAGGCTTCTACATCGCCATGCCTGCCTCCGGAGTGATGCGTGAGTAGTTCATCCTTGGACTACGGGTCCATAGCAGTAGCTAGATGGTTGTCTCTCCACTTTGTGCCATCATGTTTAGATCTTGTGAGCTGCCCTACATGATCAAGATCATATTATTGTAATGCTACATGTTGTGTTTGCTGGGATCCGATGAATATTGAATATTATGTCAAGTTGATTATCAATCTATCTATGTTATTTAAGATCTTGCATGCTTTCCGTTACTAGTAGATGCTTTGGCCAAGTAGATGCTTGTAACTCCAAAAGAGAGTATTTATGCTAGATAGTGGGTTCATGCCTCCGGTAATCCATAGTGACAGCAAATTCTAAGATTGCGGATGTGTTGTTGCCACTAGGGATAACCTAACAATGCTATGTCCACGGTCATATGTATTTTTACATTACGCACTTTACTTAATACGATTATCCGTTGCTTGCAACTTAATACCAACGGGGAACTCGGATGACAACCTGGCGGTGGATTATTAGTCATAGATGCTGTTGGATAACGGTCTATATATTTGTCGTAATGCCCAATTAAATCTCATAGTAATCATCATGTCATATATATGCATTGTCATGCGCTCACTATTTGTCAATTGCCCAGCTGTAATTTGTTCACCCAACATGTTAGTTATCTTTTATGGAGAGACACCACTAGTGAACTGTGGACCCCGGTCCATTCTTTTACACTGATTAAACAACCACAAACTGCAAACTGTTCCTTTTCATTCTCTGCAATTTACTACTTTTTCCACACCATACGTTTAATCCTTTGTTTTCAGCAAGCCGGTGAGATTGACAACCTCACTGTTTCGTTGGGGCAAAGTAGTTTGATTGTGTTGTGTGCAGATTCCACGTTGGCGATCGTGTTGCGCCGTGCGAGCCGCCAACAACCTTCTGAAGTTGCTGCTCCTACTGGTCGATAAACCTTAGTTTCATACTGAGGGAAAACTTGCTGCTGAACTGCATCATACCTTCCTCTTGGGGTCTCCCAACGAACGTGTGTAACAAGCAGCAAGATTTTTCTGGCGCCGTTGCCGGGGAACAAGAGTATTCTGCAAGGGGAGTTTCACGCTTCCAATCTCTTTACTTTGTTTTTGTCTTGCTTAGTTTATTTTATTTATCTTGTTTGCTTTCAATTATCAAAAACACAAAAAAATTAGTTACTTGCATCTAGTTTACTTTCAAGTTATTTTCTGTCCTGTTTTTAATTTGCTAAAATGAGTACTCCTGAGAACACTAAGTTGTGTGATTTCACTAGCACAAACAACAATGATTTCATATGCACACCTATTGCTCCACCTGCTGCTTCAGCAGAGTTTTATGAAATTAAACCTGCACTTTTAAATCTTGTTATGAAAGAGCAATTTCTGGTGTTAGTACTGATGATGCTGTGTTCACCTTAATAACTTTGTTGAACTTTGTGAAATGCAAAAGCTCAAGGAAGTAGATGGTGATATTATTAAACTGAAACTTTTTCCTTTCTCCTTGAGAGGACGTGCTAAAGAATGGTTGCTATCTTTGCCTAGAAATAGTATTGATTCATGGACTAAATGCAAAGATGCTTTTATTGGAAAATATTATCCTCCTGCTAAGATTATTTCTTTGAGAAGTAGCATAATGAATTTTAAGCAATTTGATAATGAACATGTTGCTCAAGCATGGGAGAGAATGAAATCATTGGTTAAAAATTGTCCCACTCATGGACTGACTACTTGGATGATCATCCAAACCTTCTATGCAGGATTAAATTTTTCTTCAAGGAATTTATTGGATTCGGCCGCTGGAGGTACCTTTATGTCCATCACTTTGGGTGCTGCAACAAAGCTTCTAGATGATATGATGATTAATTATTCTGAGTGGCACACCGAGAGAGCTCCAACAGGTAAGAAGGTAAATTCTGTTGAGAAACCTCTTCCTTGAGTGCCAAAATTGATACTATTATGTCTATGCTTGCAAATGGTCAAACACATGTTGATCCAAATAATGTTCCTTTAGCTTCTTTGGTTGCTCAAGAAGAGCATGTTGATGTGAACTTCATTAAAAACAATAACAATGCTTATAGGAATAATTTTGGTAATAGCAATTATAGGCCCTATCCTTCTAATAGTGGCAATGGTTATGGAGATTCCTATGGTAGAACAAGAATGCCTAGTGAGGAAAGGATGCTAGAAATTGAAAAGGCCACTAAAATTTTTATGCAAAAGCAATATGAGCAAAACCAACTGTTTACTAGAACTATGGATGAACAATCTGCTATGCTAAAAAATATAAGCCATCAACTTGAGAATTTAAATAGGGAAATTTCTGGTTTGCAAGGTAAAATTTCTCATGCTGAAACTTGTATTTCATCGATGTCTGAAACACAATCCTCTTTGATTAATAAGATGGCAGCTAAGCCCGAAACAATTGAGAGTAATACCTTTGCTAGCCAATGCTATACAAGTTAAAATTGATAACAATGTGAGGATGTTAGCTGAATTGCATGCTAGATGGGAAAGAGAGGATGAAATTGCTAGAAAGAATAATATTGCTAGAGTTTATACTATTACTACTGAAAATGCTTCAAACTCAAGTGTTAGCAAACCTCCTACCATTAATGGCAAGATAATTGGTGTTGGTAATGTTTCCACTTCTATTGCAAAATGTCCTAAATTGCCTGATAACTCTGAAACTGTCCTTGATAAAGATGCTGAAATTTCTAGCAATAAGGAAGATAATAACTCCATTACTTTTGATGATAATGACTTTGATTTTGATGGTTGCAATATTTCTGAAGTAATTAAGTTCTTGCAAAAGCTAGCTAGAAGTCCTAATGCTAGTGCTATAAACATGGCTTTTACTAAACATATTACTAATGCTCTCATACAAGTTAGGGAAGAAAATTAAACATGAAGCTTCTATCCCTAGGAAGTTAGAAGATGGTTGGGAGCCCATCATTAAATGAAATTGAATGACTTTGATTGCAATGCTTTGTGTGACCTTGGTGCTAGTATTTCTGTTATGCCTAAAAGATTTATGATATGCTTGATTTAGCACCTTTGGAAAATTGTTACTTGGATGTTCACCTTGCTGATTCTACTATTAAAAAACCTTTGGGAAGAATTGATGATGTTCTTATCATGGTTAACAACAATTATGTCCCCGTTGATTTTATTGTCTTGGATATTGAGTGCAATCCATCATGCCCTATTGTGCTGGGAAGACCTTTTCTTAGAACTGTAGGTGCTATTATTGATATGAAAGAAGGGAATATAAAATATCAATTTCCTCTCAAGAAAGGTATGGAACACTTTCCTAGGAAGAAGATTAAGCCACCTTATGATTCTATTGTTCGAACAAATTACAATGTTGATGCTTCTTCACTTGGTAATACTTGATGCATGCTTTGTGCCTAGCTAAAAGGCGTTAAAGAAAAGCGCTTATGGGAGGCAACCCATTTTTTTATTTTGCAATTTTTCTTTTATTGAGTCAAGGAGTTTGTTTACTTCTGTAGCAACTCCTTTGTATCTTTATTTTCTCGCATTGTTGTGCCAAGAGTAGCCTCTAATGTTAAGATGATGCTTAATTTTGATTGCTGCGCAGAAACAGATTTTTGCTGTTCACTGTACGAAATTCCTAAAATCACCAGATTGTTAATTAAATCTGAAATTTTTGTGCGTAATCTTTATGAATGTCTGAAACTTTCATTAGTTCAAGTTTTCGATCTGAGCGTCGTAAGTGCCTCGAAAAAATTCGTCTTTGCGGACTGTTCTGTTTTAGACAGATTATGCCTTTTTATTTTGCATTCTCTCTTTTACTAGTGTTGAGTGAAATTCTTTTTTGGGTGGAAGAGCTTCACATAACATCAGTGGCTGTAGCTAATGTTTAAAGTAACAAATCATATTGCGTCTTTATAGAACATGTGAATTTTTGATTATGCACTAACCCTCTAATGAGATCTACTTTGAGTTTGGTGTGACGGAAGTTTTCAAGGGTCAAGAGAGAAGGATGATATAATAGGATCAAGAAGAGTGAAGAGCTTAAGCTTGGGGAGGCTCCCATGGATCTCCCCAGCATGAAGACTCAAGCGTCTAAGCTTGGGGATGCCCAAGGCATCCCCTTCTTCTTCATCGTCAAAATTATCAGGTCATCTCTAGTGAAACTATATTTTAATTCTTTCACATCATATGTGCTTTTCTTGGAGCGTCTGTGTGCTTTTATTTTCAGTATTGCACTTTTATTTTCAATAAAGCTTGACTGGACCCTAGCATTCTTGATTGGGAGAGAGACACGCTCCGCTTTTTCATGAGAATACTCCTATTCTTCACTTATATTTGTTGAGTATTCATATCTAGCGTGTTCAGCTTTTAGCTCTTGTTTTCATGTATCTCTTGTCAGAGCTATTAGCTTTCTTTTGTAGAAAGTACTCTCTTGCTTCACTTATATTTGTTTGGAGAGTTGATGAAATAAATTGATTGGTGTTTGGTTGGTTCAAAAATGTTGCATGTGGTAATTGGTATAAGGAAAAACTTGCTTAATCTTGTAGATCACTAATTTGGATAACTTGATGCTTGTCAATTGTTTTGAGTTAACAAGTAGATCATGATTAAATTTGCATCATGAGTTAAGCCTATTAGTGAAGAACTACCGTAAAGCTTGTTGAAAATTTGGTTTGCATCGGTGGTATCTCTAAGGTCTAGATATTTTCTAATAACAGGGTTTGGTTAACAAGGAAGACGGTATGAAGTCTTATAACGTTTGCAATATGTTTGTCATATAAAACTTGGTGTACGGGTTGATATTCTTGTTTGCTTACATAACCTTGCTAGCCTAAACTCTGTACTGAGAGGGAATGCTTCTCGTGCATCCAAATCCTTGAGCCAAAATCCATGCCATTTGTGTCCACCATAACTACCTATATGTGGTATTTCCTTGCCACTCCAAGTAAATTTTTCATGTGCTACCTTTAAATTATTCAAAATGTTATTATTCCCTTTTTGTGTCAATGTTTACTAGCTCATGAGGAATTAGTGGGTTATTCTTTATTCTATTTGTCAAACTTTTACACCTGGACTAGTGGCATATACATCCGCTTATCCAATAATTGCAAAAAGAGCTGGCAACGGGGTGCCCAGTCCCAATTAATTACAACTTTAACCAATTAATTCTCTTCACACTTTTGCCCTGATTCATCAGTAAGCAATGACAAACAGTGAAATACCTGAATGTGTGTAAACCAAAGAGAAAGAGGGATGATCTGCCTTGCTGGTAGAAATAACGTCCTTCATGGGAGCCGCTCTTAAAAGTCCGTTTGACAGGTAGAATACTGTTCTCACCGCTACCATTCGTTGACAATTAACAAACACCTCTCAAAAATAGATACTCCTCCATGGTATGTGATTGATGGAAGGCACCCGAGGATTCGGTTAGCCATGGCTTGTGTTAGCAAGGTTGGGAGGAGTGTCAATATTTTATGCAATCTCTATATGCTTTCAAAACTTAAAAGCTCTAGCACATGATTAATCCCTGCTTCCCTCTGCGAAGAGCTTTCTTTCTCTCCATAAGCAAACACTAGTGTCAACTTTGTTACAACATTTGTTATATGCACATATTGGACTTATTATATACTTTGTGTTGACAATATCCATGAGATAAATATGTTGAAAGTTGAAGCAAATGCTGAAACTTAATTCTTCCTTTGTGTTGATTAAATACCTTTTATTAGAAACTATTGCTTTATGAGTTAACTATTATGCAAAACTGTTTGATGCTTGTCTCGAAAGTACTATTCATGAAAAGTTTAGCTTGTGTGATTCATTGTTTACTCATTATCTATTTGGTAGCAAATTATAGACATTGACTTGGATCACTTCATTCATTTACATGTGCCTTGCAATATTATATGATCAAGATTATGATGGTAGCATGTCACCTCAAAAATTATTTTGTTTTTATCGTTTACCTACTCGAGCATGAGCAGGAACTAAGCTTGGGGATGCTGATACGTCTCAAACGTATCTATAATTTTTGATGTTCCATGCTGATATACCAATTGCTACATGTTTTGCATCTACTTTATGTCACTTTTATACATTTTTTGGGACTAACCTATTAACAAGATGCCGAAGTGCCAGTTCCTGTTTTCTGTTGTTTTTGTATTCCAGAAAAGCTAGTCAGGAAATATTCTCGGAATTGGACGAAACTTCACGGAGGGACCTACTTTATCAGAACACACCAGGAAGTCCAAAGGAGCAATGAAGAGGAGCCACGTGGGCCCCACACACACCCAAGGTGTGGCCCTCCCCCTAGCACGCCCTGGTGTGGTGTGGGCCCCATGGGGGTCATCAGCCGCCACCATTTCGCCTACTTAATCCCCCCGATGCGAAAACCCTAAAGACCCGAGCCATTATCCACGAAAAGTTCTAGAGGCGCCGCCGTCATCAACCCTAGCTCGGGAGGGTCCATAACCTCTTCCCGGCATCCTGCCGGAGAGGGGAATCATCACCGGAGTGAAGGGGATCGTAGACAGAAAACAAAAAATTTCCTACCGACGATAACCATAAACTAGCCAAGATCTAGCTATGCAGATATACTATACGAAGGAGGACGGAGTACATACCCTTGTAGACCGAAAGCAGGATTATGTTCCCGCATAAACGTTGCCGATGAAGCCGACGAAGCCGACCTCAAGGTCGTGTAGAGGAAGTAGTCGTACTCCCAGCGCCACACGTGTAGCGCCTCGTAGTTCCACACACGTGCGGTGTAGATGACGACCTCCGAGCTCCAGATCCAGCAGAGCAGCGGAAGTAGAAGATTGGATCTCGAAGCACGGCGGTGTGCGGAAGTAGAAGAAGGAAGAAGGGATGAATTTCCAAGGCATGGAGCACTCCTATATAAAGGGAAGGGGGAGGCCAACCTCCTTGGCTCCCCCATGTGGCTCCCCCATGTGGGACTAAACCCCACATGGGGTGCGCCGGCCATGGGGGCCGCCGGCCCTGGTGGGCCCCATTCGGCCCATCCAGGGCGGCTGGCCCTCCCCCTTTTTTTCTTTTTCCTTTTGGGAGTTTTTCCCTAATGGGCTTCTAAGGCCCATATAGGTTTTAATGCCTTTTAAATTCGAATTTAATTAAATAAAAAAATATATTTAATCATCAATAACACTTATTAATATTAAATACATATTATTTAATTCATTCGGACTCCGAAAACATATTTCGTTGCCTCCGATCAACATCGGACATGTTCCAGAACGCTTCCGGAGTTCCTGGTTTCTTTCTCTCTTATATCCAATCTAATCGTCACCTACCCTTACGTGTGTTACCCTACGGTTCGGGACCACAAGACATGAACGAGACACATTCTCCTATCAATGACTAACAGCGGGGTCTGGATACCCGTGATAGCCCCTGTGCATCCACGAAAGACCTTTTATCGTTTGAACCTTTAGACGTCCAGTCTCATCCTCTTGTCTGTCGATACTTAGATTGTTCGAGCATCGTTCTCCGGTATCACGATTACCGAGCATGACCTCATCATCGACAAATCTATCTTTACTCGTCTGTGATATTACATCCCCGTGACCTAGTCACATGCTTGCAAGCTTATTGATGTAATCTCACCGAGTGGACCCAGAGTATCTGTCCTGCTATTTGGATTGGCAATTCCCGCTCTTGATCACTCGCTTCTACTGCTTCCTTCCGATACCCGAAAGTGTCACCTTTATTGTCATGCTATATAAGACATGCTGTTTGATGCGATCAGCCGCATCTTCCAGAAGCAGAGATTTGATATGATCTCACAGTCGAAGGTATGAACACTACGTTTCTATATTTTGGGTATGTCCATCAAATCATTCACCCAATGATATGACTCCGTTGTTAACCGACGCCATTGTCCATGATCAGGAAACCTTGATCATATGTTACCCAACGAACTAGTTAAATAGAGGCTACTAGGGACCTGGTTGTTTTCATACCACACGTGTATTAATGTTTCCGCGTAATACAGTTATAGCATGATATTTAAAACATATTATGAACAATTGAGATATGACAAATAAAATCACTTTATTAATTGCCTCTAGGGCATATCTCCAACACGGAGGGCTCTACATCACCATGCCTGCCTCCGGAGTGATGCGTGAGTAGTTCATCCTTGGACTACGGGTCCATAGCAGTAGCTATATGGTTGTCTCTCCACTTTGTGTCATCATGTTTAGATCTTGTGAGCTGCCTATCATGATCAAGATCATCTTATTATAATGCTACATGTTGTGTTTGCTGGGATCCGATGAATATTAAATATTATGTCAACTTGATTATCAATCTACGCCCTATGTTATTTATGATCTTGCATGCTTTCCGTTACTAGTAGATACTTTGGCCAAGTAGATGCTTGTAACTCCAAGAGAGAGTATTTATGCTAGATAGTGGTTTCATGCCTCCGGTAATCTGGGAGAGTGACACCAACTTCTAAGATTGCGGATGTGCTGTTGCTATTAGGGGTAACCTAACAATGCTATGTCCACGGTCATATGTACTTGTTTACATTACGCACATTACTTAATGCGATTATCTGTTGCTTGCAACTTGATACCAACGGGGAATTCGGATGACAACCTGGCGGTGGATTATTAGTCATAGATGCTGTTGGATAACAGTCTATGTATTTTGTCGTAATGCCCAATTAAATATCATAGTAATCATCATGTCATTTATATGCATTGTCATGCGCACAATATTTTGTCAATTGCCCAGCTGTAATTTGTTCACCCAGCATGTTAGTTATCTTTTATGGAGAGACACCACTAGTGAACTGTGGACCCCGGTCCATTCTTTTACACTGATCAAACAACCACAAACTGCAAACATTGTTCCTTTTCATTCTCTGCAATTTACTACTGTTTTCCACAGCATACGTTTAATCCTTTGTTTTCAGCAAGCCGGTGAGAATGACAACCTCACTTTTCGTTGGGGCAAAGTAGTTTGATTGTGTTGTGTGCAGATTCCACATTGGCGATCGTGTTGCGCCGTGCGAGCCGCCAACAACCTTCTGAAGTGCTACTGCTCCTACTGGTCCGATTAAACCTTGGTTTCATACTGAGAGAAAACTTGCCGCTAAACTGCATCATACCTTCCTCTTGGGGTCTCCCAACGAACGTGTGTAACAAGCAGCAGTCAGCTGCGTGATCAGCAGCCATCCTTTCCTCGAGAACCCTCTCGCCACGCTCCCTGCAACAATCAGATTCAAGTTGGTGCACTTGGAAACGTAATTTCGAGTTTTCAACCACATATTTTGTGGATTCACAAATAATTAGTTTTGTTTGTGAATAATACCTTCTTCTATTTGCGTTAGGATCAATAACTGGGAGGGCCAATTCTGAAGGCTTAGAACTCGCACACAACATCCGGTGTCGAGATGGGAATGGGTCGACCCGGCCCTGGCCTTGGATCCGCCCTAGTGGCCCCAGGGCCAATTTGAGAGGCCATGGGTCGACCCATAAAAAAATAATTAGTGGCCATGTTGGCCCGATGGGTATTTTGGGTCGACCCAAAATTTAGCTATACTTTGACTCGCGGACAAAACATTGTTAGCATGAAGCATGATTTAGTGCAATCCGACTAGTGTAGATATAAGGATTTCTAATCCTACCAGATTAGCTGTTTAGAGTGCTTTTTATATGCATGCTGACCTCGTAATTGCTAATCTGGTAAATAAAACCAGTAATTAAGCGTGTCACGCCTGTACCATCAACGATGTTTACATATGTGCGTGTGTCGGAAGTCGGCAAAAAAAAATCGTGTGCTCCTGAGGTTGAAACAAAGGTGTAACGTGAGTTTAGCTAACATAAGTGATGCGCGTTTTGCCAAAACAAATCGAGCCAACTTTTCTAGTTGCTATTACGTTGGGTCGACCCAGCTGACCCAACGGGTCACTTGGGGCCGGCCCTCCTGACCCAAATTCCATTCGAGGCCGGCCCATGTGACCCATTGGTCTCGAATTTTTGGATCGGGTCGGCGACCCAGCGGGTCGACCCGGCCCATTCCCATCCTGAATCCGGTGGCACACATTAGCAACTGGGTCTGTGACTGGTCTGCAATGATCACACACACAAAAAGATGATTTGAAGAGGGGGATGGGTAAAACCGTCTTTGCCGGTGCAGTATAACGGTATTAAGAATTACCGCATGGCATCTGGGAACAAGGTGGAGAAGGAGAAGTCATCACCTGCGTCACCCTTAAGTCCTGTAAGTGGGTTCCTTTGAAAGTATCTCAGGTAATCCAGCTGACATACATCCCAGATAGCAAAGTTGGCAGGAAGTTGATGGAATCGGGCACAATGAAGGCCATGATAGTTGAGAAGCACATAACAAAAAATGGCATCCACTGCAGCAACAAAGAAGACATAATGACAATGAGAACCCACATCAACAAATTTGCAGCTTGCCAACGAAGAGCTACGCATTGATACAATTACAGCCTTAGAAACTGTACTATGCTAGCAGTCCATCAATGTACCTTGGCCTTTATTTTCCAGAAAAAGCACATGGGGAGCTCAAGGTGTGGTAACAGTTGCTTCAGCGCTACCAGAAAGCCAGCAAGGGCACCATGGAATCCAGAAAGTGGTGCGACACTGCACAACATGAGATGCAAGGTTAGCTAGCTAGTGGTTATAATGTGTAATATTTGTCCAACAGTTTCCGAGACAGTATAATGTAAGCCCAAACAATCAAAGTACCAAAGTGATCTAAGTACGATCAGGAGACAATAGAAAGAAATGTCCAAAATGGAAAATAATAATCTGCACTGAAATAGAGCTGCAAATGCATGCTAAATGGTAACAAGTCAACATGCTAAATGATTTGAGGTTTAAATCTTACAGGAAGCTCTCTTTTCCGGTGACATGTACAGCGCAATAGCGATGCAGAATGCAAGGACACCGCAGATGTAGTTAACCATGATAATAAACTTGAGGAACTCCTTGCGGCCCCAGACTGGTTCGATATCCTTCCCACAGAAGAGAAGACCAAGAGAACTTCCAATAGCCTACAAAAGCAAAAGCAAAACTATTAGGATAGAGGGGCAGACCACCCAAAGGTTATTGTCCAATTTTATGCCACGGTGTCATTTGATTCTGAATTAAGCTAATCTAAAGTGATGACTGCAGAATGCTTTCGAGACTACCCATTTTGC
This sequence comes from Poa pratensis, assembly GCA_947311845.1. Lineage (NCBI taxonomy): Eukaryota > Viridiplantae > Streptophyta > Magnoliopsida > Poales > Poaceae > Poa > Poa pratensis. The sequence goes on from CAMZMU010000060.1 coordinate 50,810,034, forward strand.
TTCAGCTCCAATGGTTTTACTTGGAATGTAATACTACTATGGCTAGAGGAGGTGTCATGAGTTTCCATTTCCTAGCTGGAGTGAGATCTAGCTGACTCACCCCTGGAAGAACATGCTCGATGTAACCCGCCGTGAAGACGATCCATACAAACGGAATTGTCCTGCAAGGTGCAGAAACGAAATTTAGCGATTATGCACTCCATTTAGCTACCGCTCTGCAAAGGAAACAAATTCAGAGACGCGGCAGATACGTACTTGGCGGGGACGATGGCGAGGTAGTCGATGGAGGCCGGCACGAGGGAGAGAGAAAGGGGATCGCGCGAGGATGCGAAATTGCGAATGCAGGGAGGTGGCGGCGCTCGGGAGTGAAGTCGTATCCATTTGCATGCCATCGTGGCCGTTCAACGTTGCTCCTGTCGCGCGCGTGGCCCAACTAATCCACCTTTTCTCCTAGCTGGATCTCCTGGGCCTGGCCCATTTAATACCCCTGGCTTGCATGTCAATATGTCATGACGAGAGTTCGAGTCCGTGTAGGTTAGAGGGTTTAATCCGACTCGTGTAGGTACCACAGTGCGTGTGTGTATATAAGCACACAAAGGGCGGTGGCCTAAATTTGTACCGTTAGCTCTCAATCTTTTCTCTCCAAATCAGAGATGTCTAAGCGACGACGACACGGCGAGGAGGAGGAGGAGGGTCAGCCGGCCAACTACCATCACCGCAGCGCCACCAAGCACAAAAGGAGCATCTATCTTGTTCTAGACGACTGGCACAGGGGTTTCACCATCCGCAAGCTCGACGCCGACAGCGCCGACCTGAGCGCGCCCCCTGTCTTCCGGCTAGCGTCACCTCTGCAATACTATACCATGGACTTTGTCGCAATGGGCAACAACATTATAGCCACTAGCAACCGATGTCCCGCGACCCTTGTCTTCGACACGGAAGCCGACGCGATGGCCATCGGCAATCCCATCCCCGAGGCACTTCTCAATGCCGTCAACTTCTTTGTCACCGCCATCGACATGTTATTCGCGTTTTCCTACTACTTCATGTCGCGGCCTCCCTCCTTTGAAGTCATGACCAGCACCGCCAAGGACGACAGCCTGCACTCTTTGTGCCCAAGCACCGACTGGTCCTGGGAAAGCATGCCGACACCCTTCACCAAGCATCAAAGGATTGTATCCCACGCCCTACACCCGACGGACACACCATATTTGTGTCTGTGAATGGCAGGGACGTTAGCGGAACATTCTCCTTTGACAGCGAGAACCGTGAGTGGAGGCGCCATGGGGGAATGGATGCTCCCTTTCCACCGCCAAGGTTACTTCGACGCCGACCTAGCTGCATGGGTCGGGCTACACATGGATGGCTACATCTGCTCCTGCCAAGTTCCCTCCCTAAGCGCCGCCACAACCATGCAGCAGCCTAGCGGGAAGATGGCCAAGGAGCAAATGCTCTGGAACACAAGACACCAGGTGTCTAGATCCCAAGGGCCTACTCTCACATGCATGGGGAACTCTAGGTTTTTCCTTGTTGACTGCGTGGTAGCCGGCGGATTTGAGTTCCAGGATGCCTTTGGTGACCCTAATGGCTGCGTGCTCAACATGACCACGTTTCGTCTCAAGTACAATCACGAGGGCAAGCTGCGAATCATCGATAGAAACAATACCTCTTGTCCTGTCTCTAAGCAACTCTCTTCTTTTGCTCCCGTAGCGTTCTGGATGTAGCTAACAAGGAAAAATTGCACCTACAGTTTTCATTTATTTAGTTGGATGTCATGCATACATTCTATGTTCGTCGTGGTATATGTATGTTACTTCCTCATTTTTTTATATACAAGACCACTTTATAATATGGGTCTGTTTTTTACCATCGATTTGAGCAACAAATTATATGTTATAAATGCCCCCCCCCCCCCGCAAAATAGATTTTTATTTCAAATGTTAATCCATAGCGGTTCCTATGGCCTCCCGCAGGGCGCGACAACATCCTTGAATCTTAGTTTTTGCCCTAATATGAATGAACACACTCATGAGGATCCCTTCCCAAACACAACCATGATCTTTCTCTGAAGAAAAAAAAAAGTACTCTGGATCTCCCCGACGAGCAAACTTAACACACGTGCACAATTATGATCGATACGGGTGAAACTTTGTCGCAGACAGCACCACATGTGCCGTGGTAAATACTAGTCCAGGATGAGCCTACTTGTCAAAGAAAAATGTCGAAGATGAGCTTAATTGGTGCAAATGTCTCCCACTAATCAAGTGGGCTAACGTAGTGCTGCACCGTTTTCTGCCCGATCGAGCCGCCCCCTACGTCGCCGCCACCAGAGTGCCTGCAATTACATTACCTTTGTCAACTCAATTAACACATGCGTTGCTCAATCTAGCTAGCTAAGCTGATCGATGTTCGAGAAAGTTAAGCCTTGTCACGTAGAGGCGTGCACATCATCTATAGAAAAAAATTGTAGATTGATTGAAGCGTGCCCTTGACCTCAATAATATAGGGAGCCTATTAGCGAGAGAATATTTCTAGCTCTTGAATTCTAGTGATCAAATTATTTAAAATTTTTAAAAACTATATTTAAATAAAAAATAAAAAGATCATCCATGTTCTCAATCATGTTTCCCATAACCGTGCAAATACCTGTGTGAAATGCATGGTTTTAAATCTCTAAATTTTGGCATTTTTGTGTTGCCCATAATATAAAAAAAATCGCATTGTGATTTTGCATGCTTGTAGGATACACCATTGACTACATCCACAATTTTAGTAGAATTTCTTAAACTTATAAAATATATTTATTTTTTTAAAGAGAGAGAGATCACAAGATCTCGAAAGCCAAAGTGAGTTTTCGACCAAAGAGGTGAGTACACCAAGTTTGTTAAAACTGTTATGTCGTGATCTACAAGAAATATATGGCTCGGTTTATATCAGACAATTCAATAAACAATCTAACTGCCTAATTAAAAATCTCTGAGCATCCGAATCTTTGTAGTACTGGCACTTTTGTTAGTACAGGTACAGTGGTTTGCATTTGAGCTGCACTTAATTTCTTCCGGTCGGAGCTAGCATTCACAATGCTTTCAAGTAACGGAAATAACTAACGTACGTGCCAGCAATGGAGGTGAGTTCGGCCACGATATAAATGCCACAAGGTGCTTACGAAGTTCGACCTGGCCCTCCTGCAAAAACATGCGTCGATCGTCGTGGCCACATGTCTAGGAGGATCCATATGCGCCTAAATTGGCCAGAACGAAATCATTGATATCGTTGCTTGCCAACATGGTGCATCTCATGAAACAAATATCACGCAGAACTCGCAGTTCAGACTAAGCCAATTTAAACAACGGGTGGTCTCTTATCCCATCTCTTAACCTGTTAAACACTATTGTGTAGTATTCCGATGTTTAATTTCCAGTCTTATATTTGCTGCAATTTAGCCTGGCACCTAGAAAACTTCAACCTCAACGACGATTCTGCAGGTAACCACCAGGATGGAGTGCTAAATAGCTGTCGGCGGATGAATCCGTCAAAGGCTTTTGGCGCCGCTCGTGGGACGAGGCGGGTGTCATCGCCAATGGCAATAAGGACCATTTGTCATCGCTCGCCAACACACTCATGCGGGTACGGTCATCAAATGTGTGATGATGTTCGCATGCAGACGGTGCCTTTTCTATTTCTGTGAGTGTCTTTGGACCTGTGGCGTGCTCGTTTCCACCTGGAGATCAACTTGGCTCCCATGCTACTTGGTTTCTGTTTAACATCGTCGAGGCTACAAGTTATGAAGATGGAGGCTTGGCAAGTGGAGGTGGCAGCGCATGGTGTGTGAGGTTGTGTTGTGCTCCTTTGAGTACAGCTTAGCTCGGGGTGAAAACCCCTTGGTCTCACCTTTGTTAGTTGTACCAGGCAATGGCAGTGCTTATCAATCATTGTCTTGCTGAAGATATTGCATGGATTTTCTCTGAACCGCTTTCTAGGGTGAAAAATATAAAATCTGACCTTTTATGACTGGATTCGGCGATGACAACAGTTACACGTCGTTCCTTTTTCGTAACCCGTGTGTTGTCTAGGATAGTGGTTTACATTGTTGTTGTTATGTGTCTTTCCTGAAGTCAGCATGACACTAGAATGTCATGTTTTTATTTTTTTTTCTTCATTTTTATGTCTTCTCTATTTGTATTCTCAATGTCTCGACTTGCTCTTAATATTGAATTCAGTTGGTCCCTTACACTGAAAAGCTTTCAGCCATATGAGCTATGGTTCGATGATACAATGGATAATGGAGATTTTCTTGATAGAAACAAAGTATGCGTTACTTTCCTCAAAATCATGCATTGGCTTCATAATACATTGGCTAAAATTTATTTTAATATATTTTATATTAAACTTTTATACTTATGTTTAGGTTGTTACAATCTTAACAAGTATAATTTATATTTCTTATTTGGCATTGTTAAGCACATAAAAGTTGTTAATGTTAGCCATAGCATTTTTATATAGTTATAATGTATATGTTTAAAATACGTTTGCATTATGCTAGATTAAAATTATAATTTGTAGCATAGTTTTCTTCATGAGTTAATTTTCTATAATTGTAGAAATTATATAGTGTACGCGTTTATGATAGAGATATCTAAAGCATATGGTCTAAAATATATCTTAATAGAGGATTTTGTGTATGATTAGGGAAGCATATTTATAGAGACTTCTAGAGTGTAAGTTGAATGTTGGCATGATACTTTACCTACTTATCGACCATGTATCTGAAGATGTATTTTACCTACCATACTTATCATTATAGAGAAGAGAAAAGATTAAGGTATCACTTTTCAACCAAAAGAAGTTTTGTTCTCTCTTAAGAAAAATATAAAGTCCCATCACTATTATGTTTGTTGTTGCAAACTTTCCAAACAAATTTTATGTGCTGCTTTAGATCATGCTCTTACAAAATTTTATTTTCCGCGTCTGTTGTTCAACGATGTTTCTATGTAATTTTTGTTGGTTATTAATAATCCATTGCAAACTTTGATCATGTTGGCTCCATTTATTCATCCGCCTGAGTATCTTCCAAGTGATCATCATATGTTATTTGACAAGCTAACATTTTATCCAACTATTTTAGGTTAAAGAGTTGAACCAACCACCTCATACACTCAAGACAATATAATGAATTACCTTCTCATTGAAGAGTTCGCGTTTAACTGTATAGCATTAAAAATCATTTCCGACTTTATATTGACTATGCTTTGTACCTCACGCAATTCCGATTTTATATTAACTATGCTCTATACCTCACGCATTTAAATGTATAGCATTAGAAATATCAAGTGATACCACACCCACATGATATCATGATACCACTTCTTAAAATTCAAATGTATAAGTTTTAAAAATCCTGAACTAAATATGGGTAGGATACTCTTACCCATGGTAAAATTGCTATCCTTACGCATTCAAGTTGGGTGTGGACAAGTATTGGGAACCCCAATATCTTTTTTTCATAGTTGTTTCTTTTCCCATCCCGTCGCCCTGGCATAGCACTCACTTCCTGTTCTTCGGAGGAATCAACTGCCTTCTCCCTTATTCATTGAGCACAGGATTTGTCTGTCTTGTTTGTGGAATATGCTTATGCAAATTATAGCGATTGTAAACACACATCTTGTGCTCACAAATCTATTTCAGTATTTTCTGAACACATAAATTTGAATTTTAATGAATGGTATCATCAGTTAATGATTATCATGTGAGCATCACTATTCACTAGATATATTCTGACTAACCACTAATTACGGCATCATAGTCCCCGTCCCTATACCCATCACAAGTACAACAAGCACGGCCACGTACAGCCAGCGCGCCGAAAAGATTGCCGCTCGCTACTTCACCCCGCACCGTGCACGTGCGTACGTGCCCCCTGGCCGCGCGACGATAGGCAGCTGTCGCCGGCCGGCCGTGGTGGCGGCGCACCCTCAATAAAAGCCACGCTTTTCGTACCGTGCATGTCAAAACCAATCCACCCAAACTCCCAAATCCAAAGTGCTCTACACCTACGTTGCACGGATACGGCTCAAAATCCACGTATCCTGTGTCGGATACGCACGGATATCCGGATACACGGATACTTCACCGGATACGTATCCAGCCGTATCAAGTGATTTTTTGTTCTAAAAAATTAATAAAACAACTCAAATATGGGTTACCGATACAAAATACCCTAATCCTTCCCGTATAAAGCCACCAACACCTAAGCTAGATGGAAACGTGACCAAGATAGAGCTGCGTCGCTGCCATTATGAAGCTTTTTTGACGAACAGCCATATAAAGGTACTCCTATATATCCTGATCCGTGTTTTAAAATTAGAAATTAGTAATTTTTATATATTATTAATTTTAATTATACATATCTAGACGTATCCCCGTATCCGTGTTTTCAAAAAATCGACGTATCGCGGTATCGCCGTATCCGTATCCGTATCCGTATCCGTATCCGGGCATCCTAGCTCTACACGTCCGCCGGAACCACAGAGTCACGAACCCAATCCAACATTTCTTCCGCCGCGCGCGAAGAAAAAACGTTACCCGCCAGTCGCCACCATCCCCACGCTCCGGAGCTCGCGACGATCGAATGCCCGCATGCGCCGGTGCTGATACAGGCGCGCGGCTGGAAGCTCGTGCGCCGGCGATGGCTGCGGCGGAAGGCAGCGGCGATAGAGACGGGGCGGCGATGAGGAGGGCGGTGAAGCGGCTGAGCTTCGGCTCGTCGTGGGAGGAGAGGGCGGAGGCGGCGGCGGAGGTCGGGAGGCTGGCGCGGTCCGACGAGCGGACGAAGCGCGCGCTCCCGGAGCTCGGCGTCGTGCCGCCGCTCCTGTCCATGCTCGCGGAGGGAGGAGAAGCCGCCGGCGCCGCGCGGGTGGCCGCTGTCAGTGCGCTGCTCGAGCTCGCCAGAGGAACACACAGGTCAGTCATGAACTCATGATTCCCTGCTAGCTACCCGCTGCTGCTGTGAGTGAATTCCTATTCCTGTTCCTGATCGGCCGTGTATATTCAGTTAGTTCGCTTTCGTGCGTGCGTACAGAGGTGGTCCTGTCCTGCTTTCTTCTTCCCCGGTTCTTCATCGCAGTCTTATTCAGGAGCTCCCTATTGTTTGATCGAAACCTGTGTTTCGAATACGAAAACTGGCTAAGCAACAGCCATTGGAAGAGATGTCTTCTGTTAGCGTCACCAAGCCATGCAGAAGTCGTCCTCCATAACAATTTTTATTTTGTGTTCGATTTTCTGAATATGCGCACACACAATTTTTTCCCCTTCTTTCTGCCTGCAGGGATTAGGTACCCTTTGGCTGTTCTTCTTGGATCCTCTTGGATTAGTTGACCTTGGACGAAATGATTATTCTAGCATCATTGTTCGTTGGTGTTAGGCAGGCCAGACGTACGTCCAATGTTCGGCAGGGGTTGCTGCAATTTGACCTTTGATCGATGCTACACCCAACTGCCTCGTCAAGCTTTCTCCTTCCTATTTTTTTTCTACTGTATTCTCCTTCCTATTTCGTTCTCTCTCGATGAAAATCTTGCGTATGCCAACCGAATTAGAATTAGTAGCCACGTGCTCTGTTTAGATAAAGATATTTTCGTCAGAGGAAGTGGATGTTACGACTGGGACATGCACTGCATTTTTTCCACGTACATGGTGCACCATAATTCAAAATAACATTGTGCACGATTAGATTGCCCGTGACGACGCTGATATTGACGCGCATGATAGTGATCTTCCTCTTGGCCGACTCGTCTGTCACGGATCACATGATCCATGGAGAATAAATCCATCCTCGTTTTGGAATGTCCTAGCTAGCATGGAAAAGAATTGACCCTAAATGGAAGATGGTTTCTACGCATGGAGGATGAAGTGCTGTGCTCAGTGCTTCTTCAATTTTATATCTTCCTCAGTGCTTGCATCCTGTGATTGTATCATGGCTGATTGACCTCTGGCCTCTGCTAATGGATGCTACTGTACTATTTTGGTTTCAGAAACAAGGTGCACATCGTGAAGGTCGGCCTGCTGAAGAAGCTGCCGGACATCATGGCCTACAGGGACCTGGCAACGAGCCAGGACCTCTCGCTGCTCCTCCTCTCCGTCTCTTCGTTGGCCAACACCGACTTCCCGCTCTCCTCCGCCGAGCTCCTCCCGTTCCTCGTCGCCACGCTGTCCTCCCACGCCGACGTCCCGGCCGACACGAGGATGTCGTGCCTGGCCGCGCTCCGCAACCTCTCGGCCAACCTCGAGCACGTCCGGGCCGTGGCCACCAGCGGCGCCGTGCGCGCGCTGCTCGCGCTCTCCTCCCTCGACGAGGCGACCGCTGTGGCAGCGCTGGGCGTGCTCGCGGACCTGGTGGCGGCGAGCGCGTCGGCTAGGCTGGAGATGGCGGGGGACGAGGCGGCGCCCAGGGCGCTGGTGGAGGCCGTGGCGCGGCACGACAGTGCGGCGTGCCAGGAGCACGCGACGTACCTGATCATGGCGCTCGCGCACGGAACCGCCGGACGGGAGCTCATGCGGAAGATGCGGCGGTTCGGCGCCGTGCAGGCGCTCCTCGAGGTGTCGTTGCTCGGGAGCCCGCTGGCGCGGAGCAGGGCGGACAAGATCCTGCAGTGGTTCAAGGACGACGGGCGGGACGGGATCAGGGCGCACTCCGGCCCGCGCACAGAAGCCACGCCGACACCGTCGTCGTGCTGTGGCAGCGATGGCGAAGCCGGAGACGGCCAAGGAACGAAGGTTTGCCGGAGCGTCGTGGACAGGATTGTGAAGCAGAGCCTTGACAGGAACATGAAGTCTATCATGCGGCGAGCCACGGCGTCCGTGGACATGACGGCGGACGCTACTAAGCAGCTGGGGGCGAGCTCTAGCTCCAAGAGCTTGCCTTGCTGAATAATATGCAAAGTGCTGGCATTTCTTTCTCTCCTCCCTTGTGTGTGAATAGTTAATAGTGATTTCATCTTAATGTGCAAATTCAGATAGCTATATATCACCCAGTGATTTTCATCTTAATGTGTAAATTCAGAGAGCTACAACATATATCATCGACACGATGCGCGCTCTTGCTTTTGTTTAGTTTTCTCAGATATTAGTTCAGAAACCACTCAGGAAGAGTTCTCTGAACAAAAAACTGTTCCTTGTTGATAAATTGAGTGGACTGTTTTATCAAGGAAACATATGATCTTTCCTTTTGCAACGATTGGTGTATATCTTCGACTCGCAGTTCTCAGCTTCTGCCAGCGGCGAGCTTTTGCTGTTGCAGGTGCTGCTGATCCCGTTGCGACTGGAACACGGACGCCTTCTCCTTGATCTCCTGGAAGGCGCGCATCGTGTCACCGTCAAATCCACCTGCAAACTGAACGAGATGACTGGATTGAGTACCGTGTCCAAGTATGCGACGGCGTGTATGAGCAAATGGAATGGTGGTAGTACCTGGTGAACCCTGAAGGCGAACCGGACTCCTTGGAGCATGAGTTCCTCTTCGTCGGGACCGCCTTGCGTGGCCTCAAGCTCAGTAGAAACCCGTCCCAGGTACTTCCTCGCTAACTTCACCGACTGGATTTTGAGCTGCATCGTCAAGACTTAACATGTTACTGGAATGCCATTTTGTTCAGAGAAACTACGAGCTAATGTGATTTACGGAAGAAAAAAAATAAGGATACATATCAGAAAGTCGAGGTAGTTGCGATGCGAGTAAGTAAATATCTCCAATCTCAAATAGGGTAAAGGATAACAAAGCCATTTTCGAAAGTGATCTGTCAGACAAATTGTATGTGCTACCTAGGAAAGTGAACATTTGTTTACCACCTGATTTGCAGACCTGTAGTCATTCTTAGAATTCAGGTTCCATGGCAATAAGAAAGCAGAGTTCAAATACTAAAGGAGACAACAAGCTGTGATAGCAGACTAGCAGTTAACTGAAGCACATTTTTCAGGACTAGAATATTGGCCTGGTACTAGTAAGCAAACTCTGACCAATGATTAGAAGCAGCCTACATCCTACATTCCCTACAGGGGTAGGTTCTAACAAACATATTAAGCGTGTCAAAATGATTATGGGATTATATCCGTGTGTCATGTGTGCTAGACGCACTGAATTTACCTGACTGACGATTCCGGTGTCCTGCATCCACTCCCATGGGATCTGGTACCCGCGGTACCGGCTCATCGCGCCGTCGCGCACACGCCCAAGGCTGTACACTCCATGCTCCAACCTGCCAATAACCATGAATGATGAGCTCAAGGAGACAACAATGAGGTAAAAGCAATAAAGAAGTGAGCGCAAGGATTGGCTTACTTCTCGAAAAGTGCCTGCATCTTCTTGAGAGCAGAAGAGCACGGCTGCCGTGGATTGTCGCAGAACGACGCCACCTCCGCCTCGACCTTCTTCAGGTCACGGTAACCGAACGCCGCTTCCCGGAGCGCGTCCGCCCTCTGCTCCGGCCAGTCGAAGTGCTTGAGCACAGCCCGTTCATCCACCTGGCATTAAATGACGGATCCAATGACAGAACAATGATCAGTCACCCATTCCTTTGCCAGGACTTCTCAAGAAAAAATATCCTCTGCGAGAAGCAAAATTGTGATGACAGTGTATGTATGTCGCCGGCGAGTTTATTACCAGTCGTGAGAGCTCGACGTCGAGCCACTTGACGAAGGTGACGACGTCGTCGATGTCGGCGAACGCCGCACCTTCCACCTCCTTGATGAGGAACCGAATGAAATCGCCCTGCCTCTCCACGTCCGACCTGATCTGCAGTGTCCAATACCCAACCAAAATCAAAACCATTCGTCAGACTAACTTAGTTATTTCTCCCATCGTAAAGCTAGTAAGATTAACAACTTCAGGGTCTGAATTCAAAGGAAAGCAACACACTCGTCTGAATTAAAATCCCGCTCGGTTCAAGAGAAATTGGCGCGAAGCAACGGTTCCATCTGGGTCAAAGTTTACTCCCCCCAACGGCTAGTATACCGGTCCAGACACTGTGCTGTTTTTTTTTTTGAAAGGCAGACACTGTGCTGCTGCCCACGAGAACACAGTGAGTAATAAATTCTCGAAAAGAAGAAGAAAGCTTCACTTGTCAGCTGGCTCTGTGGGCCCAACAATCAGTATTTGCCTCCTCTTTTTTGTTCCCAACTAAAAATTGTCCTATCTTATTCCTCTGCTAGTCTGATATGAATCACAAATTGTTTTCTCTCATAGCGCCGATGGATAAGAAGAAACCAACAGGAAGGAATGGGATTCTCCATGGAATGCGGGGTGGTGAACTCGAGAAAGATGAACGGGGGAAATGCGCTTGTTTCTTTCTGGTGCTGTGTTCTTTCTTCTTTGGTAAGTAGCGCAGCAGCAGGCAACCACTATTATCGGCGATTGATTTGATTTTATAAACATGACGACGATGATTTGAAAAAAAAGAAGGATTTTTGGGGGGGCGGGGGGGGGGGGGGGGGTTTGTTTGAACTTACAGCGATAAGGTGGGAGGAGCGGTTCTCGATCTCGCCGATCATGTCCCTGGCGTTCGCGGCGCCGGAACCGCCTGGCCCGGCGTCGGAGCCGCCGCCGCCTTCCCGCTTGGAATCCCGTCGCATCAGCGAGTGGTAGAACTCCACCACCTCGGGGACGCGCCTCACGCATGGGCCGGCATAGGGTGGCGGAGGGGGAGGAGGCGGGGGCGGAGGCCCGGCGCGTCTCACACCTCCGCCGCTTGAGTTTGAGGTCGAGGGCGACGAGCTCGCGCTCCGGGATCTTTTCGTCGGCATTGACGGTGGAGGCGGTGGTGGTGGCGGGGGTATCGGTGGGAGCTTGCAGAGCTCCGGCTTGCGGCTCGTTGATGCCGCCGTGTCGGAAGAGCAGGACGGGGTTGACGAAGTGGACGAGCCGGAGCTCGCCGGCGAAGCGCGGGACGAGCCGGAGAAATACGACTTGGTCTTCACAGACGATGGCATTGGCGGCGGGGGCGGGGGCGGAGGAGGAGGAGCGGACTTGCAAATCGTCGGGGACGCGCCTCCCGCATTGGAGTTATCTGACGACGAGCAATCGTCGGAGGCGCCGCCACGCTGCCGCTTCGTCATCTCGGCCATCTGCCTCTCCAACTCCACAATCCTCTGCTCCCTGCTCGACACCCCCGCGATGGCGCCCTCGAGCTCGGCGCGCAAGCGGGCGTTCTCGGCCTGGAGCCTGGTTAGGGCGTCCCTGCACCGGCCCAGCTCGCTGCTCTTCGCGGCGAGCTCGGTCTCGAGGAAGGGCACGATGACGACGGTCTCCTTGAGGATCTTGTGCTCCAGCAGCTCGGTGCGCAGCCGGGACTCCCGCTCCTGCAGCTCCTCGACGAGGCGGGCGAGCTCGGCCACCTCCGGCCCCGCGGACGGGACCGACGCGGCGCGCGCCGGCTGCACCTGCGCGGAGGAGCGCGGGAAGTAGACCCCGAAGGAGCGCGCGAAGGAGCTGCCGCCCTTGGACCCCGAGCCGGGCGGCGGCGCGGGCGAGCCAGAGGATCGCCGCCGCGGCGTCGTCTCCGCCGGCCGAGGCGCCGACGATGGGCCGGGCTGCTGCAGTGGGGATGGTGCCGGTGCGGGTGCCGCCGGCTTGCGCGCGGCGGAGGAGGACTTGGGCGTCGCCGGGCTGCGCTGGAAGCCCATGGCCGCCTTGACTCGGCCGGCCACCATGGCTGACGGTAGCGGTGGCTGACGTCCGGCCGTCGAATACGAAATGGGCAACTAGGATTGCGCCACGGACATGCTCGACCTGCTTGCTGCTCGGGGTCACTCCTCTGTCTAGCTTCACTCTCTCGGGTGAGGTCGTGTGTCGCGTAGGCCTCCGGTGAGGTGAGGTGTGGGGAGTGTTCAGCTCGAGGGAGAGCGGTGGGGCACGGTATCCGAGGAACGGTCTCTGTCTGTTCTGGTCTGAACGTTGAGGGGAGTGAAGTGGGCGGTAAAATACTCGAGCTGGGAGCTCGTTGGAAGAGAAGGTGGAATCTGAACGTTGGGAAGCCTTCGATGCATCTGCTTTGCACGTTCTGAATCTGGAACTAGCCTCGTTTTGACCTTTTGCTTTGCACGCCGCGTGTCCTGCTAACCGCTCTTTTGAGATTAATCTATACTATTATTAAAAGACCAAACATGTGTTGAGCTATGTTGATACATTAAATCTAACTCGTCCAATTTGATCAACGATCCAGATCGTTTCAACTTTCGTTGTAATTACAGGATTTGCCACGCATCTAGGCTTTCACCACCGTGCCTGCTGCCAGCCATCGCGTGATAGCCCTGCCGCCGCACTACGCTTGTGCCCGTCGCCGGGGAGCGCGAGAGCTCTCCGGCCGCCCTATCGCACGGCTGTATGCCCTTCGATCCTGTCCACCCGCCGTCCTAACGCATGATGCCCTGTTCGCGGTCGTCCTGCACGACAGACTGCTCGCGGAGCCTCCGGCCGCCCTTGGCCGCTGCCCCGCACGACAGCCTCCAAGCCACTACTCAACGCGAGCGCTGCACGAGGCCCTTGACCTGCACTTGACCGGATCCTGACACACATCTTTTCCATGGGCGCCTCACACAATCCTTTCCATGGAATCGTCGTGTAGGATGCAACTACGCATGAGTTTGATGACCAAGCCGATTCCGGCAAGTCCGTGATGCCGATCGATGCTGAGTCGTGCTCGACTCGACAGCACAGGGGGGAAACATGAGGGTCACGAGGAGCGAGGGAGGAGAGCTTCGGATCGTGGCCATGTCATAGAGGGGGTTCGCTGCTCTCCATGTCTGGCGTCTCGACAAGAACAGGAGCACCAAAGGCCAATGGGGTGAGGGAGGAGTTCGGGGACTTGACCAGGTTCCAGTCACGGTGTGTTTGGGCTATTTTGTTTCAGAGTAGAAAGTTCATGTAGTGCTATTGGCTGAAGCCAGGGAGCGTTTTACTAAGCTGCAATATTCGTTTTGTTTGGCTGTATTTGCTGCGCATTAGAGCAGAGAGGATCGAGATGTGTTCATCAGTATGTATTTACAATTTTACATAACCGCAATTAGCTCCTTGCACCGTTAGCTCGTAACCCGTCGCACACACCAACCGCGAGCCGCACGCGCACACCGGCCGGAGAGCTATGCTGTCTTTTTTTTGCTGTTCATGTAGGTGGATAATACATTTTCGGTAAATGGATCAATAGTCATGAAGATGTGTCATTGCTATGTAGAAAGGTGTGCATACTAATATATAGGTTTGGTTTTGATTGCATTTACCTCTCTGTAGACATCATTGTTGGGATATTCATCATGTTTTAGATAGCACTAATTTATGTCATGAACGCTTAAAATAATGGAACAAATGCATGCCAAGAGAAGAATTAAAATTTCAGCTGATTAAATGGAGGCCATATCCGTAGTTGTATATATTACTACACACACGGTTTGTTACCCATTAGAAATTATAAAAGAAGATTGGTGAATTCCCCTTTATAGTATATGATTTGGTTTCAATAAGACGTGCATGGCACGTACACGTTAACTAGTTGTATACTAAGTTTACAAAGAAGGGTATTACTATTATAATGCTAAGCAAAATAGTAAATTCTAGAGCTTATCTGATCCAGTGGAGATTTTTTGATCCGTGCTCCATCATGTTTAAAAAAATTAAAAATCATATTTATAAGTTTCAAAAAATTCTGAAAAAACTTCCACGTGTAGTCAATGCTGTATCCCACAACCGTGATTTTTTTTAGATTGAGATACTTTATATTATGGGCTACACAAAAATATCAAATCTCATAAAACATAGAGATTTGAAAATATACATTCTCAGATCTACACATCTGTGATTTTTGTGTAGCTCATAATATAAAGTTTTTGGAGTTAAAATTTTGCACGTTAGTGGGATATATCATTGGATACACATGGATTTTTTTTCAGAATTTTTTAAAAACTTATAAATATGATTTTTGAATTTTTTAACCAGGAGGGAGCGCTGTTGCCGGGGATCACAAACCACTTTCCGTTATCTGATGCTTTACTGCCATCTTCTGCTGTTTCTGATGAGGGCTAGGAAACCACTGTTCTCGACCTGACTAGGTGAAAAAGGCTTAGATTTGAAATGGTTTTTAGGCAAAAACCTATAATCTCAAACGAGACGATCTCCAACGAGTTAAGAGTTAAGACCATGCGAGCTCTGTTCACACTAAAATAACTAACTTCAAGCAAGCTCATACTGAGTCGAGTTAAATGCTGAACCATAATTATTTCATACTTAGCTTGTAACAATCTCGAGTCATCTCGACCTGTTTTCAAGCTAAAAAGGTGAAAATTATTTGAAAGCCAGTTATCATAGAAATATCCCATAGCAATATTATAACAAAACACTGTAAACAATGTTCAGTCCGAACGACAATAATACTCACTCTATGCCAAAATATAAGACGCACTTTAATTTCTTTGTTCAACGACGTACAACTTGATCATGATTTGTACTTATAATATCTTGATAAAATTATTATAAAGATATATAAAATGAAAGAATTGTGTAAGACGAATCTAACGACACCATTTATACATTCTCAAACTTTATATATTATAATAGAGTACAATTTTTCCTAAATGTAGTTTGTTTATTATCTCTCAATCGAAATACTTTGGTGGAACATCATGCATCAAATATATAGCATAGGATCATACCACTTTCCATGTTAGTGCTAAAATTTACTCTATGTTTAATTAACCTACGAGATTCATGCATATATAAAGATAAAAATCCCATCCACATCATATATCATCATCTTTTTTTCAACATAATCATTTTACATAATATACAATTTTGAACGGACAATCTTAAATTTAGTAAGCTAGTGTTGACTCAAGATCAACGCATTTTCTAAGCAAGATATATAAGACACTCTACTTAATTAACCCATTGTTTTGAGTCGCTTGAGCTAAAAAGAGTCGATTTCGAGCTGCTAGAGGGTCTCGTTCATTTCTTGCAGTTGTATATACCTTCTATTTTGAACAAAACGCTATAAACACCCAGAAATTCAAAACGAATCCCGGTCTCATATCCTCCTGGTTGAGTAGGAAATTAAAAAACATTTAGAAACTTTTGAAAAAAATAGCAACAAACATATCGAACTGTTCCACATACATGCAAAATTTCGTGATCAAATGACATTTATGATGCCCTCTGCAAAAAAAAACAGTAATCAATCTGAAATTAAAAATAATATTGTGAACACTATTTTTCCCCATCATTGTTGGTGTTGCGCACCCCTACAGAGGTTGGCTGGATTGGCTTGCCAACGAGCTGCATCGGTTTTGACTCGTGTTTCGCTCCTAGGCTTCGTAGTGCTATATAGTAGTACGTCAATTATTTTAAATTAGGACCATATTTTTTTAAAAGAAAATGAAACTGAACAAAGTTTGATGAACTTAAAAAACAATTACCATATACTCACTCTTTTCCAAACTAAGTGTTTCAGTTGTAGTGTGAAGTTGTATGAAATCAGAGAATATTTTTTTCATACGACATCTATAGAGTATCATAGTTGTATATAATTTTTCCTAAACATTTGGTCAATTTTTAGGTGGTTTAACTTTTGAAGAAACTATATGCACCTTTTTTGAAAATGGAGGGAGTATATCTGGGTAGGTGAGATTGTTGATTTGAGTATGCGAGTGGAGTGGTCAGGTTTGTTTTACCCTGTTTCGTTCATTAGCTAGGGACGATATCCAGAGTCCCCGATTGTCGAGAAGGGCAGAGTCACACAGAGACACAAACACTTGAATGTACAGAAATGACAGTGAAAAATCGTACAGGTGAAAATTCAGTTTGTTGTTGTTGGCAAGTGCTGCATCTGGCCCATGCCTGGATGCATCATCCACGGACAGTGATGCGTGCGTGCGTGCGCTGTGGGCAGTCGTATCATGGCTAATCACAGCACTGCTAGCGCTGCCAAGTGCCAAATATACTGAGTAGGGAGGATCTGATCGAATCCGAAGGACAGTGACACGCCTAAATTGCCTTTTTGGCATCTCCTGCCTCGCGCGCGGTGAAGCCCGAAAGCGAGGCCAAAACCTCCCTCCCTCTATACACTGCCCTCTTCTGCTTGTCCGCATTTTGCGGTTACAACCACCGCTGCACCGTCGAGGAGGACGGCCCACATGCTGGTGTAACAAAAGAAGAAGAATTCGGGTTGATCCGGTAGGCGGTGATGATGCAGAGTTGGAGTAATGGCGGCTCCCTCCATATTGCCCGGAGCAGCAAGACCGCCGAGGCCATTAATGAAGGTAGGTAGCTAACAGCCGTTGCTGCTCTCCTCATCCCACCAGTACGTACGTTCGAACTCTTTTGGAGCGGTCGGGAGAGACGCTCTCCCTCCCTCGGTTGCACGTGACGCGCCCCGCCGCTCCATCCCGTCGGCGCTTTGTACGTGTCTACCGGAGCCGCGAGGCATGATGGCGGGCAGCCATGATATGCATCCCGACGTACGCACTTATCCCTGCCTTGGTGGCAGCTGTTGCGGTCGATGATTACCAACGACCAACGTCCCCCCAAGTCTAGCCAGTGTAGGAGGAGTACGTTTCAGGTTTGCACGTACGTCAGTCAAGCTCCACTGCCCACCCACACGACCACTGGACCACACCACACGACCGGCCACCGCTCAGTGCTCACTCGATTAGTGCTGCAAGTCCACACACGACATCGATGTAAAGTAAAACCCGCCCGGTGGTTTTGAAGCAAAACGTGCTTGCGTGTGTACGTACGTGTGTTCACTAGCTTGGAGGTAATTAAGAGCATCTCTAACTAACACACATAGGAAAGTGGCCAAACCTGTTTATTTGCAGTTCGGTCGAAAAAACGGACCGAATGGATCCGGTGAACAATTTTCAGCTCCCCAAATATAACACCTACATACCACGTAGAACCAGTTTTAGAGTCGAATTTTGGGGTGAACGGGAAACGAGTCAACATTCCCGTCGGCTCCCAAGTTCAATTCCACGACAAGGAGCTCAATTTCGGGCGTCTATCTTCGATTCCCGACTAGAAGACCCAATTATGACCGATTTCCTACGAAATGACGGCCTGTTCGAGTAACTCCATGGAGCACCTCTACGGGAGGAGGCGGGTCGAGAAGGGGGAGCCACACTAGACGACTAGGCGAGGGCCTGAGTCGGACGGGGGCGGTGATGAGAGCCGGAGCAAATAGTTCACCGGCGCTCGGTTTGTAACTAAAAGATAAACTCCTTCGGGAAAATAAAGAAAAAAATTATATTTTATAATGTGGTGTTAAGAGATGCACGGATCTTCCTGATATATACCGTAAAATCGTTCATAAACTTAAAATGTATTATCCGGTTCGTGTTTTTCGGGTATCTGACAGAGATGCTGCGCCGTGGGGAATGTAGGCTTGATTGGTGCCATCGAGTGTTAACCGTTGAGGAAAGCAGTGGCATGGACGCAAATTAAGGATCTCTCCGAAATGGAGCGTGCATCATCTCTTGTGAAATCATTGGGTTTGTCCTGGTGCACGAGTGCGGGTACGTACGATTGGTCGGACCCATCGGGCCCAGGTTGGTGGGACTAATCAGTCCTCCGTGGCGTGTTCACTACTTGAAGCAACCAACGGACGGATTCAATCAACCTCCCGGTACGGTCTTCAATTTTGTCCTCCAACAGGGGTGTACGCAGTGCAAACGTAGGTGAGCACTGCTGGAATTTAAACACCCACTGTGCAGTGTAGCTGGCTGCCTCAAACAATTGGATCGTCAAGGACACAATTTCATTTGGAAAAAAAGATTACTTTATCGATTTTTTTTTTGGAAAAAAGGATTTACACAAGTAGATAACAATAGTACTACTCCTAAGTACTAGTACTTCTTTCCACTTTGAATTTTTTTTTTTAGTGAGACAATCAATTTGATTTTTTGTTCTTTTCAGTTTCCGGCGGTAACTCCAAACAGAACGTACTATAGATTGGGCTACGTAGAAACAAACTCTGGACTTCACGGTTCGACCCAAAGAAGCTTTATGGAGCAACGGACCCGGGTGCTTGTTCACGAGTCTCGCTGGAAGGCTGTTTCGGCCCATTATAGCCCGTCACGCCACCCCGAGTTGTGACCTTAGCTTGGGCCCTGCCGGTACCACCTAAATTCCTAGAGTAGTTTTTTTTTTATGAAATGATATATGTAGGCAAAATAAATATATCAAATGGTATGTTCCTTTCGAAAAAATATATCAAATGGTATGTTTGATAAAACGGATTAGGACATGACTAATTTTTTCGTCTAGGTTTTGTTTGTCCATCGGTTGGCATTCCAGAAAAAGGCTGGGGAAGCTTGCCTGTCATCGCCATTGTTGGTGACCTCATCTACACCTCCCTTAGTTCTAAAGGTCAAATGCATAACATTTTTAAAAATTGTGTCTACTGACAAAATGTTCAATTGTTTCATTTGGATGTCTTTGTTCCAAATCATCGATACCTGGCAAATATTAAGGGTCACGATTAAAAGATCGTACACATAAGCAGTGAATGCTAGTAGTACCAGTATGAGTGAACGTCTCGAACTCTCGATCTAGAAAAGTCGAGGTCCAAATAATTTCTGAATTTAGAACGCGATTGTTTTTTCAGTACACGGAAAAAGCGCGCGGCGCCCGGCCGAGTCTGAAAGACAAGATTCTGCTAAGAACATCGCGAAATGTCCGTAACCGAATTCCTGATGAACCCAAGCAAGCTGCCCATGCATGTCATTCGCATGGCCTGCAAGTGCCACTACGCTGATGGATCTTCGTCTCCGATTGGAGCATGCCGTTACGCGCGAATCGATATGCGTTTGTGTCATCGTGCCCCCATATCGCAATGTCACGCCATTTTCACCTCGTCTTCGCCATCCATGGCCACACAACCAGGCGAAGCTCTCGAAAGCATGCAAGAGCCGGTCGATCCATGGATGCCACGCCGTTGATGCCGGCCGGTTGATCAATGAACGCCGCCGCGTATAAACGCCGAGCAACAGCACGCCTGCTGATTCACCTGCACAGTGTTCAGTGGTTCAGTTCATTATTCATAGTTCGTGGTGCAAGTGTGGACGCCGGCCATGTCGGAGGAGCAAGGGTGCCTTGCTGGACCTCAAACAGCGCCGCCGCCGCCGGCGGCGAGGTGGAAGGAGCTCCACGGCGAGCGGTGGTGGGACGGGATGCTGCGGCCGGAGCTGGATCTTGACCTCCGGCGCACCGTTATATGGTACGGCGAGATGGCGCAGGCGACGTACGACGCGTTCAACCACGAGAGGCTGTCGCCGCACGCTGGGATGTCCAGGTTCGGCAGGCGGCGCTTCTTCGAGCGCGTCATGCTGCCGGCCCACGCCGCCGCGTACCGGGTCACCAAGTTCCTCTACGCCACGTCGTCCGCCCCGGCCGTGAAGGGCGCCGCGTTCGTCGGGGCGTCCGGGAGGGACAGGCGGTGCAGGGAGTCCAACTGGATCGGGTACGTGGCGGTGGCCACCGACGAGGGGAAGGCGGTGCTGGGGAGGCGGGACATCGTTGTCGCGTGGCGCGGCACGATCGAGGCGCTGGAGTGGGTCGACGACCTCGAGTTCGTCATGGTGCCACCTAGGGGCCTCCTCGGGGACGCCGCCGGCACTGATGCCATGGTGCACCACGGCTGGCTCTCCATCTACACCTCCACTGACCCGTCGTCCAGCAACAACAAGGACAGCGCCAGAGACCAGGTAGCAACAAAAAAAAGGGCACTGTCACGTACGTACATTGTTCATGTTCAGTGTTGACTATTGAGCTCACCTGCTGACCTGCCTGTTCGTCCCTCGCCGTCGTCTGGACTGACCACAGGTGCTGGCAGAGGTGCGGAAGCTGGTGGACGAATACAAGGAGGAGGAGGTGAGCATCACGGTGACGGGCCACAGCCTCGGGGCGGCGCTGGCCACGCTCAACGCCTTCGACATCGCCGAGAACGGCTACAGCGGCATGCGCCCGGTGACGGCGTTCGCGTTCGCTAGCCCGCGCGTGGGCGGCGCCGGCTTCAGGAAGCGGTTCGACGCCGCCGGCGCGCTCCGTCTGCTACGCGTGCGCAACGCCCGCGACGTCGTGCCCAGGTACCCGGCGCTTCCGTATCACGACGTGGGCGCGGAGCTGGCCATCGACACGGGCGCGTCGCCGTACCTAAAGGCGCCCGGGGACGAGCGGGTGTGGCATAACCTGGAGTGCTACCTTCACGGCGTGGCCGGCGCGTGGGCCGGAGGCGGGTTCGAGCTGGCCGTGAAGCGGGACGTGGCGCTGGTGAACAAGTCGTACGACGCGCTGAGGGAGGAGCACGGGGTGCCGGCGGGGTGGTGGGTGCCGTGGAACAAGGGCATGGCGAGGGGGCACGACGGCCGGTGGAGGCTCGCGGACTGCGAGGAGGAGGAGGACGGGGAGCACGACTCCATGCCGGTGAACAAGTGACATGCGAACGTCCCCACTCCCTGGATATTTCAGCATCGCGTCACACATGGGTACGTGCATGCATGCACAAATCATTTGTGCTACGAAGAAATAAAGTCATTCTTCTTACCACAAATGTTTATCCTGGGAAACACTTTCTAGTTTCTTCAGCAGTATAGCCGGTTGTTTTTTACTTTTCAAATCCCGTAATACATTATTTGGCATTATAAGCCTAAGCTTTCATAAAAAGGTGTATCACACAAAAGTATTTATTATTTCAAGGCAATGCAATTGATATTACTCTTACATGCCAATCCATATACTTTTGCACTATTCTAATTTTGTATTACCTTGTCCTTGCAAACAGTTTTAAGGAAGAATTTTGACCGTTTTCTTACAAAAGGATTTCCCTCATTTTACTTTAATAAAAGATCCTCCAGATGCAAAGCCTACTTCTCGCTTGCACCGTATCCCTCCTTAAAACAAATATGCAACACTAGCCAATATGAAAAATTATGACGATGACATTTATCAAATAAGATATGGTACCTCTATGGCCTATAACAAGACTTTCACCTGGTTTTTTTTATGTAATTGCAGATCATATGTCTAACCCCTAAGATTGGGGAATTATGTAAAGCATGGATATCAACATCATGTACCTAAGGAATTCAAATTACACAGTAGACACAGTTATATCATCTAACATTTCAGGTAGGGGGCGATCTCAAGGTTGGCAGTAGAAAAAATTAAACATTTTTCTAACTTATTTGCATCCATTTATGGGATTAAAGGTAGCCATGGATTCTAAAATCTCGGGAGTAAGCAAAGCAAAAGAAAAACATCTGAAAGAAGACGAGAATTACATGTCCCTTGTTCATAACATATTGTTGAGCTGTTTCCTAACACAGCCATGCCTACACATTACAACATACAACTCTTTGCTGAGATCAGACAACAACTGTGGCCATGGCGACTCGAGCGGGTAAACTTTTCCGGCGTACGTGTTCCTCTGGTGTTGGCGCTCGACCCGCATCATGTCGAGCTCAACAGTAAACACCCATGACTTATCGCTGAGTGAGAGGAGGACATACTCGGCAGTTGCCTGATAATAATAATTTTTCATTCAATTAGGCTCTCGTCGTGCCCCGGCAGCCCAACTGTGTCCTCCGACAAGCACAACTTCTTCTCTAGCACCCACTTGTCGACCATGTCGCTGCAACTTAGACGTTTCCACGCGAAGACATTGAGATACTTGCCTATCAGGCGCACAACACGCAGCATGCCGTCCTCGCAGTCTATGACCCGAGCAGTCTTTTCATCGGAGTACAGCCCCCAGACGTTCCCAGAAGGCGGGCCAAAGAGAGCACCATGGTGGCTTCGTCAAGAACAACCATCATGGTGGTGTAAATCTTATTCTTGCATGGACATGGACAACTTGCGACCCAGCAACCGAAATTTCGACGAAATTTATTTCCTTGGCATGGACAACTTGCTAATCGTATGATACAAGGCATCACGCCCATGAAAACAGTAAGTGTGAATATACAAAAAAAATCATATAACAAAAAAAATGTCTGTCTTCCTCCTCTCCGATTTTGTACCTAAGTCTCATTCCATAAAATAAGGAAAAAAGGCATTTTTTATATTCACTATTTTATTACATACAATAAGGAAAAAGGCATTTTTTTGTTATATAAATGAGATTGTATAGACATGCATTGCATGTGCATTACTATAATAATCGATTTATACAAATCCTGTCCACTGATAAGTTATAATTATTTTCAAACGGTTGGCTTATTAACGAAACTCATATCTATAAATTGAATATTTTCTACTACTTCAATTCGATTATACGTGCGTTGCACGTGCAAATTTACTAGTGTTTAGTTAAGTATGCGTGTTCGTTTGGTTCCGTCTCGCGTCTGCCTGCGTTTGGACCTGGAGTACAAGCGTTTGGCGATACAGAATTCCGTAGACGCCACGTTTACGCTTACGTACCAGAATTAAGCGAGAGTAGTCCAATTAATCCGCGGGGATCACGGAGCCACACAGCAGATTTTATCGGCAGATCGATCTCACTTTTCTCTCTCCATGCATATGGCGCCGACGGAGGGACGTCGCCGGCCGGACAAGGGCAAGTCCAAAGCGGATAAGCAGAAGAGGAAAGAGGCCAGCCGGAATACGACCGTGCACGACCTCCCGGACCACGTCTTCGAGCAGATCCTCCTCCGCCTCGGCCGTTCCAGCCCGGGCCTCGTCCGCTGCGCCGCCACGTGCACGCGATGGTGCCGCGTCGTCGCCGACGCCGGCTTCCTCACCCGGCTCGCTGCCACTGGGACGCCGCACGTCGGTGACTACAGCGCCGCCGTGGAAGGATGCGATCTCTTCGTCCCGTCGAGGCCGCTCGACCTCGACGTCTGCCGCTTCTCCCTCGACTTCCTGCCCGAGAGCGGGTCCTGGGAGGTCGCCGACAGCCGCGGCAGCCTCCTCCTCCTCTCCAAGAAGTCCACCTGCCAAGGCGCATATCACTTCTACTTTACCTGTAAATGTTGCCCCGACCTCATCGTCTGCGATCCGCTCATGAAGCGCCACCAGGGGATCCTCTGGCCGCCGGATCTCAACGGACGCGACCGCATGGGCCTATTCCTGGCCGATGGCGCCGGCAACCGCCCCGTCAGCATGTCCAACTTCAGAATCATCGCCGTGATCGAGGAAACCCTAGTATCCATGTTCACCACGGGCAGCGACGGCGGCTGGCGCGTAGGGTACAGCCAGCTCCCGCCTGATCCAGAAACCATCACCGCCGACTTCCTTGCCGGGCGTGCCAACGGCTCTCTGTACTGGGCAGTCCAAGAACACAGCACTATGGTGCTTGTTCTTGACGAGGCCACCGGGGTGTTCTCACTGGCCCGTATCCCGGAGAACGTCTGGGGGCTGTCCGACGAACGGACAGCCCGGCTCGTCGGTGGCGAGGACGGCGTGATGCGTGCCGTGCGCCTGACAGGCAACTATCTCTGCGTTTTCGCGCGGAGGCATCATCCAGGCTGCAGCAACAACAAGGGCGACGAGTGGGTGCTGGAGAAGCAACTAGGGTTGCCGGAGGCCACCGCTGGGCTGCCGGGGCACGACGAGGCCCTGTTCCAACAAAAAGTTACTATTATCTCAGCAAATGACAAGTACATCATCCTCTTATCGAGCGATCCGATGCGGGTGTTCGCTGTGAAGCTCGGCACCATGCAGGTCGAGGCCACAAATTACACCGGGAAAGTGTACCCGTACGAGTTGCCATGGCCCCCGGTGTTGCCTGATATCAGCACAAAAGGAAGGCGGAATCGCCGCTGATTATGCCTCAAACTTCGGCGGGATCAAAATCTAGTGGCTGTGTGAAACAGCGCAGGACCAAATCTTTGTGTCTTCCTTGTTCTTGTGAGCCATGAGAGGCACCAACACCAACGTGAGCAAGAAGAAGGGAGCTGAGTGATTCACCTCCTACATGGACATGATTTCAAGGAAGTTGCACTCATTCAGGAGACAACGTTGATTTTGTGATAACTCTTGTTCCTCTGTATATAGCGGTATAATCTATCTCTGGATCTTTAGTACAGCATGAAAACGATCTTTGTGATAATTTAAGTTTTCTCCTTTTATCTCCAAATAAATTCGTAGCCTTACTATTTTTGACAGGAGTTCTAAATCCATTAAGCATAATTTATATAGTTTACATCTATAGCAAAATAACGAATATCCATAACGTGGTTAAATAATAGTCTATAAGACGAATACCTCAAGGGTTATGCTCTCATAGATCTTACAATGCCCAATTAACTAAAATTATTCAAAAAATAAGCACTACTTACTCAAAATTGTAGTGCATATGCAGAGAGAGATCATATGCATGGCTCCCAAGCTACAATTAAAAACAAATCAATAATCATGTTAAATTTCTCAACAAAAAGCTGTTTTTTGTACACATATGTTAGGATGATTTTTATGAACATGCAAAATCTTGTTGAAAAATATATTGTATTTTGGGATACACAAAAATTTGGCTCTAAGTAGATACCAAACATTGTTATTGGTCTTCACATTTTTATTTTTTGTGTAGTCAAAAATTGAGACATAATTCCACGAAAATTGGTACTTACGTGCTAGACATCCATATGTCCATGTTTGATTATTTTTTAACTGAACGAATGAATGTTTTGAAATTTATACATGGAGTTGGGGCTCCACTTGAAGTTTGCAGACATATGAATTTTTATGATGTTTGATTTTATTATTTTTGGATTATGCATGTTGATGGGAATACGATGGAAGAGGCAACAATACGATCTCTCAAAGAGGAGATCAAGAGACGTTTAGCGCAAGTTGACTCTCAGCTTGCTGAGAGCGACAACGGAGAAAGCAACATATACAGTACTGGAAAATAGTTGAAAAATTGTATGGCTTGTTTTTAAGTCATCATTTATCAGCTATGTTGCTTCATAGTATGACAATATAGAACTATATACTCCCTTTGTTCCTTGTTATAAGGTGTATTAGTTTTCTGAAAATTCAAACTTAACATCTTTGACCAAGATTTTTGGGAAACAATATGAACAACTAAAATACCAGAAATTAATATATGATTTTTTTTCAATATCATTACAAAATATTGATTTGGTATTATAAATGCTAATAATATTTTATAAAACTTGGTCAAAGATTGTTACATTTGATTTTTTTTCTCCAACTAATCTTTACTATTAAAGGAGAGTCCGTGGTATGGTGTCACACGTCCAGCTAACTACAAAAATGCCACCGCACTTCGTATTACCCATCTCCCACAAATCTTGCTCCATCCGCGTGAAAAACGAACAGGGAAAAGGAGGATATGTAATCAGCCTCGTTAGATCCTTCCCTGGCGATATGCTCCCACTCGCAAGTTGCAACTAACTAGAACTAATTCTCCGAGATATTCTCCTCTGGAACAGCAACGCATCACCAGATGTCGTCCTCCGAAATCTTCTCCCAGTAGGACGTGGAAAGGGTTGTGCAATATATTATATTTGTGACAACTTGATCTCTTCGTGGCCTTCTTCTTGTCATGGCGATGCTGAGATCAATGGATGACACATGCACACTCCACAACCTTCATACCCAATGCTCCAGCCCTCCTCTTCCTTGCCTATGTCGTGGCTTCAGGCAGCCGCGGATGTCTTTCCCAGGCCGCTGGGCGACGTCTCCATGGGCGAGCCGCTCTACCTCAACGGCCGGAACTCCTACTGGCTGCTCTCCTCCAACTCCCGGGCCCTCATGGCAAACATGTTGTATTGTGACTTCCGCATGAGCCTCGCTAATCGCCATCTGCCTCTCCCTGTGTCTCCCCTGATCCCCGCCGCCGGCTTTCCCACGCGGCCGCTCGAGCTCCCGTACGCCAGCCACGCGCACTATCCCTGAATCGCCCGCTTCTTCCCGCCCGGCGGCCGCTCGAGCTCCCGTAGAAAATGCAAGGTGATGCCTCGCTGGTAATCTGTGGGCTGCAAAAACATGCCCGACATACATGTAGATTTGAAATTTCAGAGGGAGTGTAGATTTGAAATTTTACTCTTAAACGTCGGCAATTTTCTCATCTTCTACTTCGCTTTATTCTCTTTATATGTCTTATAAGAAATATGTGAGGAAATGATCGTGCTTCATGTTAAATTATGGTTTGCACGCTAATCTTAGCCTCGGATAACATGATTCACAAATAGTAGAGCACATATACATTGAATTCTCTTCAAGAGTTATGTTGTGTTCCTTCAGCTGCACCTCAACTAGACCTACTTTTGCTTTTAATACACTGGAACTACTTCAAGGTCGGGTCTTCTTTGATTATTTTTGTTTGCAGCCCATGCGTTCGATTCCCCTTGGTTACTGTTTTTAATTATGAAGGGTTGTCGGAACTATGATGTGCATTATGTCATTCTTTCCGCCGATTTTGTATTAAATCTCATATCCCAGTACGCTTGTATGCCCCCTTATTGATTTTTGGAACAGATAATATCACGATTTTGGCACGAAGCCGTCGACGTCACGCATATTCAGCAGGTCCAACGGAACAATGGTGTTCCCACTTGCCTCCCCTCAGGAGGCCAACCACACTACCCAGGTTTTATAAATTCTCAGCACAAAGTGTTATAACTGATTCCTCATTAGAGAGGACAATTAACTTAAGCTGATCGCAAAATAGAACACCTAATTGGATCTTAACAGTGGGATTAGGGGATGCTTACAGATCGATGAAGAAGACGTGACTGCCTGCTTGATGCAGGCAGTACTAGAGGTTGTTGGAGTAGTGGATGACGAGCTGCAGGTCGAGGTAGTCGTCGCCGGAGCACCGTGGTGGAGGGGAAACCCCATGGCCACCGACACTGCCCTTAGGTGGCCGGCGGTGGTCTTGGCCTTCTGATCCCTTCAGCACCCTTATCGGATCGGACGTTAGGAGTGGTGGGGTTAGTCCCGTATGTGTGTATGTCTCTCACAAAGAGATCGCTTCCTCCTCTATTTATTTGTGGCGCTGTGGGACCAGGGACCAAAACCGTTGGTTTTAGGTGCCCCGATCAGGCACTTAACGTTAGTTGGGAGGATGACTTTGTCCCCCTTGTTTTTCTCTCGTTTGTTGACGAGATCAATTCCAACATTCTCCCCCTTGATCGTATGGATAACAAACATCATAAGCCTATCCTCAATAGAAAAAAATATACCAAGGTAAGGTGTTACAGTGACAAAATTAAAGTCACTGAACCTCAGTACCTATAGTATATCATTCTATATTGAAATGGAAAACATAATACT
Organism: Poa pratensis; assembly: GCA_947311845.1. Taxonomy (NCBI): domain Eukaryota; kingdom Viridiplantae; phylum Streptophyta; class Magnoliopsida; order Poales; family Poaceae; genus Poa; species Poa pratensis. The sequence goes on from CAMZMU010000060.1 coordinate 50,838,295, forward strand.
TTATGGGAGTTGGTTTATTAGATGGTCCGTATTTCCAGAATCAAAAGGCTTTCCAGCAACCCATGCCGGCAACATGATCTTAAAATTGGGTGGTAAGCCTTCAGTGACGGATCCGTAAAACATATAAAACTTATTTATATGCTTAACATCATAATCTTGATTCTGGATTCTATCTTTCACAACACTGAACATATTGTCAATGGTTTTGGCAACACCATTTGACTTGTTGTTACTCGCATAGAAAACTGCATGTACATATTGCAGTAGGTGGTTTAGAAATGCTGTCTACCACCATAATTTCGGGAATAAAACTTCTTGACATACAACCTGCCCTTTAGCCTCTTAACATGCCACATGATAAATTGCATCTTTCCTGATGCCAATAAAATCATTCTGGAGCTTTTCCACAATATAGCTCCATATGCGAGGGTGAGGATGTAACTTAACGTGGAAACTTTAATATCCACACATCTCGCAGAAACAATGTCTGAATAACCCACAGTATCGAGGTTACCAAACTTCTTATTAGTGAGCATGTAAACTTTATTTTCTTGCACGTATGCAAGACTTTTGGCGGCTTTTCCAGTGATCTATTTCTGGACTTATTTGTATCTTTGCCAATTACCCCGACAAAAAATAGGGCACGTTCATACTTGAATACTTATATTGCTTCTGACAGTTGAAGCATAAGGAACCGACATTATCTGATCAGCTCATAATGGTTCCTTGGACACTAATGTGTACACCTTTATTGCCCTTAACTTTATTAGCAGGTGCGACAGAGTACTGGTGCATAATAATTTCTTTCGTACTCTATCGACGTATGTCGTCATAATGGAATTTATAATCCATTTGGATCTATATCTTGGCGAAACTCAGTACAAGGTATGAAGGCATCACCAAGAATCTTTATGTCTTAAATAGAAGTTAGAAAATTCTTGGCTAACCAAAAATATTTCATCTTCGTAAGGTAGTAAACTTACTCCCCCTTGTCTTATGGTATGAGTGTCATAATGCTTGTCTTATTTCATAACTGAAATTCCTTAGGCAACATGCCCTATGTTAACTTCAACTGTATGACAAAACTTTACAGTTAAGTCATACATACATTCTTAACTTAGTCGTCAACACAACATCATGTTATACAATAACACAAGCGTCATAACAACTGACTGAGAAAAAACTCTATTGAGTCCTATACATCATTAGAGCCAGAAGCCTCTAAGATGATCATTAACACACATTATCAATCACAAGGAAATTGTTGATTATCAACACCAAGTGTTGCATTCGGTATTTCTTCTCAACTTACCTGATGCATATGAACAAAGATCTAATGGAGTTATCCTTAAGATTCATGTTCATACGATTCAGGTTCCCTGATGATCACTTTATTTAGAAGATGGAAAATATATCCAAAATCTCGATAATAATCATTTCAGTTCAAAACCACAACACCGTTGGGCAGAAGATGAAAAAGAACTTCACGACTGTGACACATGATCATAAAACGACGTTGGTCAGAAATATAACCATGAGCCACATGATACTGACAAACTTGCCACTTGAGTGAAGTGTGTGACAAATGATTATAAACAACGTTGGTTAGAAATATAACCATGAGCCACATCAACATTAGATTAGTAGGCTTGTCACTTTAACATTCATGTGTGCTTCATAATTCTCACAAGGGAATAAATTCACATTAACTCGATAAAAGGAGTCAAAACATTCATACTCGGAGAATTAAAACATTCACTATTTCTCATATTCAATGAGACATTCCATTATCATTCATTCTCCAAAATAAGACTTCTCGTTGGTTCCATCCTACTTGGAGAATTAATACAATTCATCTTTTCTCATATTTAATGAGACATTCCATTCTCCCCCTCGAAATGTGGTAAACATAACCACAATTTCGATGAGGTCTCATTATTCACTATCATCTTTAAGAGTGCCATGGCACATATTGATTCATCGAGGACATAAATGTTCTCACCACATGGTAAGATTAATATTATCTGACTGCATTACAAAAGACAAAAGGTTCATATGAATAAATAAAATGTCTCATAATGCTTTATTCTGTATTGTCCTCGTGGCAAAAAAAACCCCTTAAAGCCCCATTTAAACGGGAATTTATCCTTAAAATATTCCTCAATAGAGGCCAAAAATCTTTGGCATATACTGAGTTGGGAAATTGCATTCTTTATCTCAGAGGAGATGATATGCTTCATCATAAGGAGTGAAATATGGTTCGGTTTCTCCCACTCAACTTCTTTTTGGTCATACTTTTCATTCTCCTGGGCATAATTCAAATGAATGAACCCTATGTCTTGGTCCATTGCTAAAACCAGGACAACATCTTTATGAGCATCAATAATATTCATCAAACTTGAATTGATCTAAAACAAGACAAGCTAATTGTGTTCTAATCCGTATCACCGTTGGGCTGAACACGGTAAAGAGCACTCATACAAAAATGGGACATGACAATAATCAACGTTGGTCAGAATACTGTCATATACCACAAAACTTATGCTCAAATCAAAACTTCTCCTTTTGACCATTGAGACTTAAAACACATAATGATCAGCAAACTCTTTTGCTAAATTAATAGCCAACACTTAAACACCAATACATGATGCATTCCAAATGTGTTATAACACATGGAATCATAATTTATCACTGATCATCTTGCATTAAACTTTGACATCATAATTTCATTAACATCATTTAAACAAGTCAAAGCTTATCATTAAAACTTTCAATGACATGATAACAAAAGTATCATTCATTTTCAAGTTCTCATCATGATATCTCACTGAGTAAACAATAGATTAACATCCTCAATGGAAATGACATTATAAACATTCTCCAAATAAAATTTGGATATTACATCATGGTCTCACTGAAAATTAAACTTTTAATAGTCAATAAATGACAACTTATGACCATGATAACACATTAAAATTCTCTAAACGTCCTTGTTCAGAGAATCATCATGATGAGCCTCCATCACCTTCTGTCAGTGCATGTCAAAAGACATATGCATCTAACATAATACTTTAGCATTATGGCTCATCACTTTATGGCTGCATAGTTCGCTGCGGAAAAACGAGCCACACAGCCATTAAAACTTTCCTTAAGGTGGCCTCAGCCCATTAGAGATGATCACTTCATTAATAAATGCCATAAACATGTCATCAACTTAAACTTCATTTTCAATAATATCTCGGAACAAAATATTGAGAAACTTTAGAGAGATACTCATAATTGTGCTCAAAATAAAGATCATCTCATAACATTCATAACTTAACATCAAACTGCTATTAACAAAAAATGACTTACATCAATCTTATATCATTATAACCCCTTAAAAATTAGGCATTTTCCGATGTAAACAGAGCATACAACTTTATTTGGAACTCAATAAATGCACTGAAAACTAGAAAAGCCTTATTCTTCATCTTACAAATTGGCCATATCATTCTCAAGTTAAATATCAATTCAACAACATTAAATCTCAACATTCATTGATATTTAAATTGATGCTCACTTTAAACCATATTCTAGGCAACTATTTTTTGTATTTAATCAGTGCATAACTTAATCAGGAAACTTAAATAATGCACTGGAAAAAACAGAAACTTAAATTGCTAAATCCAGACATAAAAGCCCACTGCATCCCATTTGGAAGTCAGCACAGCGGCTTAATTGAAAAAAACAATTTCTGCTGGGCTAAGCCAACCTGGGCCTGAGCCCGTCCTCAAAATAGGCCCAACAAGGCTTCCTTAGCCTGTCATCATCCCGCGTCGAGCTCAGCCGTTGGATTTCATCCAACGTCTGGCCTTCATTTGCGGTGGAACAAACACGAGCCCGGTTAGGAAACCTAACCCTAGCTCATTTCCGTCTCTCCCTCCCCGCGTTCTCCGCTCCCGCGACAAGAGAGGCGACCGCGCGTCCCTGCGTCCGTTACCGGCCCGTAGCTTGCCCGTACACGGCGGCGCTGCGCCCCGCTCGCCGGAGGAGCGTGCTGCGGACTTGGTCCAGCGCGCTGCTCCATCGAGCGTGGCATGTGCGCCGCACATCGTGGCGGTGGTGCAAGGAGGTGGTGCACGTCGGGTTTCCCGGCGGCCATTTGATGCGACGGCGGCAAGCAACGGAGGCCCGGCGTCGACTTCTTCCGCGCAAGCGCGTGCTCTCCGATGGGCGGGGGACGGCGTGCACCGTTCATTTGGTGAGGACGGAGACTTGTGGCGCGATGGCCAGCGACACTCGCGTCCATTCCGCGCCGAGGCACGTTCCTTCCGCTCTTCCTCTCCGTCGGGAGAAGACAGCGTCGCGGCATCACCACGGTGAGTGCCCAGTCCACATCTTGTGTGCAAATTCATTCGAGTTGGGGATTTTTTTTCTTGGGGTTGGGCTCGAAAAATTTGGGGATTTTGCTTCTGTGGTCAAAATCGTGCTCCCCTCTTGCCAATTTTATGGTAAAACTGAAATTTTGCTGCCATTCCCCTCCTTCTAATTGCTTAACCGAGTCAAAACAAGTGCTAATTGAAACATTAACTAAAATTTAGTATTAACTTTGACATGATTAGCACTAACCCGTAGCAAAACAGAATAATAAACTTCATAATCAGGAATGCACATTGAATTTGGCCGAGGCTTAACATGATCCCCTAATCATACTTAGGGTTCTAATGCAATCAGATTTGCTCTGATACCAATGTTATAACTGATTCCTCATTAGAGAGGACAATTAACTTAAGCTGATCGCAAAATAGAACATCTAATTGGATCTTAACAGTGGGATTAGGGGATGCTTACATATCGATGAAGAAGACGTGACTGCCTGCTTGATGCAGGCAGTACTAGAGGTTGTTGGAGTAGTGGATGACGAGCTGCAGGTCGAGGTAGTCGTCGCCGGAGCACCGTGGTGGAGGGGAAACCCCATGGCCACCGGCACTGCCCTTAGGTGGTCGGCGGTGGTCTTGGCCTTCTGATCCCTTCAGCACCCTTATCGGATCGGACGTTAGGAGTGGTGGGGTTAGTCCCGTACGTGTGTATGTCTCACAAAGAGATCTCTTCCTCCTCTATTTATTTGTGGCGCTGTGGGACCAGGGACCAAAACCGTTGGTTTTAGGTGCCCCGATCAGGCACTTAACGTTAGTTGGGAGGATGACTTTGTCCCCCTTGTTTTTCTCTCGTTTGTTGACGAGATCAATTCCAACACAAAGTTGTCCTTATTTGCTCAGTCAGTTGGTTGTCTCTAACCTCAACTCTGTATTTTTGTTGCCTTGGCAACTTGTCAAGTAGGTTGAGTCTCTGATACTTCTTGCGATTGATGTCAGAATTAGCTTTGAGAGATTTTAAAGAATTATCGTATTATATCCTTGATTCATCGATTTCTGCACAGTTCTCCTCTGTTTGGTTATATATCAGGAATGACAAGAAGGATTTTGACGATCACTTCAACTGACGGAGAAGTCAAAGTAGTTGTTTTTTCAAGTTGGAGTGATGTTCTTGATGTAGTAGAGAACTCCCTTACTGCTAACAATATCGCTTATGTTCAAGTAATGCTAATGCTTATTCATAATGGTGCAAACGGTCTGAATCTACTGGAGCCATTACAAAATATATCAGCTGAGGCACAAGTTATCACTAGGATCAAGACCACATCCTATGCACATTTATTTCATTCAAGGAATGCTTGGAAAAAAATCTCAAATCATTATTAATGTCAGGTGAACATGCTGCAGAGGTCTGCTCCATGATCAACCATAAGTGAAAAAACTACAAAGACGAGATTGCTTTGACTTTGAAGGATGTCGTGTCACTATTTCCTGTGAAAGCACCTGGTCTGCCTCCAGATGAGGAGAGCAAAGATCATGGTGATAGCTTGATGAGTTTGCCTCTTGGCTGCTGAAATGAGGGCGCTACCAGTGGAGTAACATGATGAACATCATCAAGTTAACAGAAGTTTTCTACTAGAAATTTGGTGTTCTCAAAGCTCAAACCGTCCAAATTTAGATCACATGAGAACAACGATAATCAATTTTAGATGAATATATATGATATGGTCATGAAGTTGCCGCATCACGAGAATCTGGCATCACCGACATAATGGTGTAAAGCACCACTGCACCAGAGCCAGTGAGCCAGAGATGATAAGTGTGTAACATAGGCTGGGTAGTTCAACGGAAGCATGAGTATATAATAGGGCCCATATCATTGCTTCTTTGATATGGTAATTCCGCCATGACAACTTGTGTCAGGTGCACAATGTTTATAAACGTAGCATATGTATAGTTTTTTTTAATTAGCATATAATATGTACACGGTGTGTTACTTATGGCATATTTTAGCTTTTGCACCTTGGGCAAGCCCACTTCTAGCAGCTTGCGTCGAGTATTGGGCTGTGCAATTGACATGGCAAATGTGCAACAATGTCTTCTGTCTTGCCTCCTTCTTTCGTTTGATTTGATTTTTTTTTTCTGAATTTGTCTTCCTGTTGTTTTTCTTTGGAAGTTGTCATCTAAACTCGATTCCATACCATGAAGGTACATAGTACGCCCTCTACTTGCCGTCTTGGTGGTATTGTGATCACTCTTTGTTTTTGGTTATTATGGATGCACTTCGGAATGCAGTCAGTGAGCTAAGGGCGCAGGTAGATGGTGCTGTGTGACGCAGCCCTGCAATATGTTCGGGCTAGGCCCTACGGAGGAGGCAAGGCCCCGGTGATGGATGCCCCGTATTGACGCAATACGCCAGATCAGATTCAACCAGTCATGCCGTGGCCGCCACCCCCTGCAAACTCGGTTGCTCTCTCGGTTGATGGTTCTTTCTCTATGACTGAGGGAAAGGCAGGAGCAGGTATGGTACTCAGAAACACAGACGGGAGTGTGATTCTTGCCTCATGTCGCCATTTATTCCACTGCTCTGAGGCGTTGGTGACTGAAATTCAAGCACTGATGGAGGGCACGAGCATGGCCTTGCAATGGACAATGTTACCAGTGATGGTACAATCTGATTCGGTAGTTGCTCTATCTTCCTTACGGGATTCCTCCATTGTAAAATCACCTTATGGTCACTTAGTGGGAGAAATCAAAAAGATGATGGAAGATAGGGAGTTCCTTCCAGTTAAAATTACTCGTTCGCAGAATAGGGTTGCGGACTGTCTGACTAATTATGGTCGCACTGAGCGTAGTACTACGTGCTGGCTTCACCAGGGCCCCCCTTTTTTAATCCTCATGTATTAGCAGACTGTAATCCTTTCATTGTTGAATAAAACTCCCCTGAATTTTGCAAAAAAAATGACACGGTGTCCTCAGTAGATCACACATAATTTTTCATTTAGGTGTCACTCCGTACAATTACATACAATTAATCATGGAAAATGAATTTGGTCCCTGTGTCCTGTCACCCTTAACCTAGGTACACCCCTGTCTAGATACCCTAATGCAGATATTCGATTAGAACTCACCTCACCCCAATAATAAGGGCTTGTTCTTGAAAATGTTGAGAGAAAAAAAGTTGATGCACTATCTAATTTGAAGAGATGCACCGCCGGTTGCACAATAACACTACCATACATATAGATACAGTATATAATGCTGACTGATGTGCATGAGAATATATTACATTGGTTGTTAAGTACCACTAAAATATGTTGCCCCCGTTGCAACGCACGGGCAATTAACTAGTACATCTTATAAGAAGGCAGAGAGAGAGAGAGGGAGGGAGTATTATTAGGGATGTTTTGATATATCCAAACATTTACCCTATTAAATATGACCCTAATGTACATAAACGAACAAAATAACAAGAGAATTAAATAGATATACTTAGATATCTGCCAGTAATATTCTAGATCTAAAATATATATTGTACTAATTAATGGAAAATCTGACATTAAAAATACATTTAACACTCATCCACAATTAGATATGTCCTTTGTTAAGAGTGACACATAAGTCCTCCTCCGTATAATGTATCATTATGAGTTACCAAAAAAATCTACTCCCTCTGATCCAGTAAAATTGTCGGGAGAATATAACGTGGCCAGTACAACCAGTATGTATAACACGCGGACAAATTTTTCGGATCCGAGGGAGTATTTTTTTGTACCGTTTGTCGAATAAACACTATCATATTATCACAGGTTCCCCCCCCCCCCCCCCCCACCCCATAAACATCAGATTGTAAAGGCAGATCAGAACAACACAGTTCGACAAAACTATGATTATATAACAAATAAAAATGCGAAATGAGATTAAACAATTTAATCGATATGTGAAATGCATGTACTACCTTGTATTGTTCTCACGACTCAGGTTGGGTACCGTGAGTGTCCATATTTCACGTCAGCTGTGCGGTCGCCGATCAATCAGTACTAGTAGAAAAAGGGGCAATAGCACCGGTTCTATAGGGCCTTTAGTACCGGTTGAGCAAAAGGGGCAATAACAGTGATTATGTAATAATATTTAATATGAAATAATTCATATCTTTAAATTCATAAATTAAAATTTGACAAATAAAATGTCTAAATTGATTAGAAAAAAGAGAGGAATTCAAATATGCCATCCTATCAATCATATCTAGAAATTCAAACCCTAAACTATCAAAAAATTGAAAAACCTACGCACATAGTCTTAATAAGTCGTATAGTAACGACTCAAGTTGATAAACAAGGTATAGATACATTCGAACGAAAAATGCATGTATCTGGTGTGTTATCTCAAAACTCAAAGTAGAAAGTCTAATGTTGAAGAGAAGTGGTTTTGGATTTGCAACATTTTTTTTAAACTCACCAAACTTTCATTTTAGAGTGACTAAAAAGGATCCAGGCTTAGTTTTTCATTTTCATGTTTTAAACTTGTTTGAATAATGGTCAAACTTAGGTTTGACCAATTTCAAAATAAGCATAAAAAATTCAAAAACAATAAAAAAAATTGAAAAACCTGCGCACATAGTCTTAATATGTCGTATACTAACGACTCAAGTTAATAAACAAGGTCTAGATACATTCGAACAAAAAATGCATGTATCTGGTGTGATATCTCAAAACTCAAACTAGTAAGTCTAAGGTTGAAGAGAATTGGTTTTGGATTTGCAACATGATTTTTTTTTAAAACTCACCAAACTTTTATTTTGGAGTGACTAAGAAGGATCCAGGCTTGGTTTTTTGTTTTCATGTTTTAAACTTGTTTAAATGTTGGTCAAACTTAGGTTTGACCAATTTCAAAATAAGCATAAAAAATTCAAAAACAATCAAAAATTGAAAAACCTACGCACATAGTCTTAATATGTCGTATACTAACGACTCAGGTTGATAAACAAGGTATAGATACATTCGAGCGAAAAATGCATGTATCTGGTGTGATATCTGAAAACTCAAACTAGGAAGTCTAATATTGAAGAGAATTGGTTTTGGATTTGCAACATAATTTTTTTTTAAACTCACCAAACTTTCATTTTGGACTGGCTAAGAAGGATCTAGGCTTAGTTTTTCGTTTTCATGTTTTAAACTTTTTAAATGTTGGTCAAACTTAGGTTTGACCAATTTCAAAATAAGCATAATTTTTTTAGAAACAATCAAAAAATTGAAAAACCTGCGCACATAGTCTTAAGATGTCGTATACTAACGACTCAAGTTGATAAACAAGGTCTAGATACATTCGAACAAAAAAAGCATGTATCTGGTGTGATATCTCAAAATCCAAACTAGGAAGTCTGCAGTGCCGGTACGAAGATGTGACCGTTGCTAGTGGAGGGGTACTTCCGTAACTCGGTTTAGCCTATAAATATGGCTTCACCCCCTCCCGCGTGAGGGACGATGCCCTGAGAGACATTTCCCCCATAGCTTCATCTTCTACCTTGTGTTCATCCCCATTGTTGGGATCATACAGCTCGAGGAGCAGCTTTGTACGTGTGACACCGTGATATACAGAGAGCGACATGCAGGAGTAGGGGTTTTACCTCCTCACGAGGGCCCCGAACCTGGGTAGATCGTGTGTGTTCTTGTGCTTGTGAGTTCATCTGTGTGTACTCCTTAGCGCGCTAGCCCTCTCCCATATCCTACAGCGTTCATCGACACCAACTCAAACCATCTCATGGTATCTGTCGTGATAACACCACGACACATGTTGAGGAAAGCAGTGGCATGGACGCAAATTAAGGATCTCTCCGAGATGGAGCGTGCATCATCTCTTGCGAAATCATTGGGTCCTGGTGCACGAGTGCGGGTACGTACGGACCGGACCCATCGGGCCCAGGTTGGTGGGACTAATCAGTCCTCCGTGGCGTGTTCACTACTTGAAGCAACCAACGGACGGACGGATTCAATCAACCTCCCGCTACGGTCTTCAATTTTGTCCTCCAACAGGGGTGTACGCAGTGCAAACGTAGGTGACCACTGCTGGAATTTAAACACCCACTGTGCACTGTAGCTGCCTGCCTCAAACAATTCGATCGTCAAGGACACAATTTCATTCGAAAAAAAAAGATTACTTTATCGATTTTTTTTTGGAAAAAAGGATTTACACAAGTAGATAACAATAGTACTACTCCTAAGTACTAGTACTTCTTTCCACTTTGGTAATATTTTTTCTTAGTGAGACAAGCAATTTGATTTTTGTTTTTCGTTTCAGTTTCCGACCGTAACTCCAATGGAACGTACTGTGGATTGGGTTATGTAGAAACAAATTCTGGATTTCACGGTTCGACCCAAAGAAGCTGTATGGAGCAACGGACCCGCGTGCTTGTTGACGAGTCTCGCTGGAAGGCTGTTTGAGCCCATTACAGCCCACCACGCCAACACGAGTTCGTGGACTTACCTTGGGCCCTGCTGGTACCACCTAAATCTCCATAGAAAAAACGTACTTCTAGAGTAGTATTTCTTTTTAATGAAACTAGTTGGCATGTACGTGCAACGCACGTTTTCACAACTAAATAAGACAATTTATCACGGTATGTGTGGATTACTTCTCTACACTTTTGCATTCTTAAATTTTATATTAAAAATAGAACCATGCAGGCTTATGTAAGCATCACGGAGCACACAAATCTCATACATAACCCAACCCAACATAACTGTTGTGTGGCGTAGCTGCTGTCGCAAATATACCCTCGGCCCTGACGGATTCACTTGGCGCTTGCCAAATCTACAACCGCGGGCAAAGAAGGAGGAACTTCAGAGACCTTCCCATGGGTAGGAGGGAGTATTAGAAAAGGATTTTGTAAATCCTAGTTGCATGCCGAATGTAACTTATATATATGAGAGGACTTAAATTATAAGACCATTCCAATTTCGGGATGATAGAAATTATGTAGATGCTTCAAGTCATGGAGAAAAACAACTAATATTGTTGTGCTCGAATTAATGTAATTTTTTTGCAGCAAAGGAGCATGTTTGAAATTTGATCGAGTAGCTCCTCTAAAATTCCATCAAAGCACGTTAGTTCTTGCAATTTCTAGTATTCAGTTTACTTCTTGCTCTTGTCCATGCTTCGACAAACATACTGGGGGGAAAGTGGAGGTGCCGAACGCAGCGACCAAGTCGCTTGCCCAGCCGCACGCTGCAGCACAGCGCCAACTGCTCCGGCGAGACCTGCTGCCGCCATGCCATTGTTTATAGGTCTGGAGATAAAGTAGTGACTTCGGACATTAATGAACTTTATAAGAGAGTTATTCGTCGGAACAACAACCTTGTCTAGAAGACCGCGGTGAACCATAAAAGCTAAAGCAGGTAGGCCTATTCCCCAATTCTGAAACTGAAACCTGCGATGTCTAATCCAACTCGGCACCTAACCAGCTTGTCAGCATCGTAAGTTTGCCTCAACATTCCCCTAGAAATAAAAAAAGAATGTAAATCTACTTTCATTTATTTATTAGGGACTTTTTCTTTTTTGATTTTATAGAATAAGTATGCTCTGGAGTAAAAGGATTCGAACCTTTGCATGCCGGTACCTCTCCTCTCTCCCTCTTCCATCCTGCTCCCCGGTTCTCACGCGCGCCCACGCACGGGCTGCCTCCCGTCGTCAGCACCTCCATGCTCGGGCGCAGGGGCGGAGCTGGACCTCAAGTCACCCTGATGCACCACTATAAGAAAAGAAAATAAAGCAAAATTCTACTATATAAAAGTGTGTTTCATAACTTTATTATTGACATAAAAATCAATGTGTAAAACATCGAAATGACTACTATGTTGATGAAAGGGAGATAATTACTTGGAAAAGATCTCATGCATTTTTAAACTCCAAAGTTCATCATCAAAACATGAAGGTTCAGTAACCTATTTTAAACTAAATTTTAAATTAGATCTTTTGATGGTTCAAAAATCAAGTACTAAAATTGGTCAAACTGATAGTACTTAATAGCTAAGTTTTACACATTTCCTATTTTAAACTAAATTTGCACATAATATATCTGCGTTTGTTAATAAATGTTTCACATGAGACATGAAAATTTGCCTGAACGATGAAAGTGTACTCACAAACCCTATGGTCTCCAACCACTAATTTTCAAGAAATTTTCTACAAGCCACAATTTTCGCAGAAGAACGGCAATTTGTCAAGAAAAGTACCGCCGGGAGGAGTTGAATTGATGGCCATGGATCGAAGGCGGAAGCACCCGCTGCCGGGAGAAGACGCGATGGCCTAGCGCTTGGGCGGTGGCCGGCGATTGGAGCTGCACGCCCTTGTCCGCATGTGGGATTTCGCCGGCCTCACGGCTGACGGCCTGCCCTGCTGGCGCTTCGATTGCATATTCTAGATCAAATTTCGGAAGTTCGTGATCTGCGACTCCATCTGGCCTCAGGGGCGGAGCTGGACCTCAAGTCACCCTGATGCACCACTATAAGAAAAAAAAAATAAAGCAAAATTCTACTATATAAAAGTGTGTTTCATAACTTTATTATTGACATAAAAATCAATGTGTAAAACATCGAAATGACTACTATGTTGATGAAAGGGAGATAATTACTTGGAAAAGATCTCATGCATTTTTAAACTCCAAAGTTCATCATCAAAACATGAAGGTTCAGTAACCTATTTTAAACTAAATTTCAAATTAGATCTTTTGATGGTTCAAAAATCAAGTACTAAAATTGGTCAAACTGATAGTACTTAATAGCTAAGTTTTACACATTTCCTATTTTAAACTAAATTTGCACATAATATATCTGCGTTTGTTAATAAATGTTTCACATGAGACATGAAAATTTGCCTGAACGATGAAAGTGTACTCACAAACCCTACGGTCTCCAACCACTAATTTTCAAAAAAAATTCTACAAGCCACAATTTTCGCAGAAGAACGGCAATTTGTCAAGAAAAGTACCGCCGTGAGGAGTTGAATTGATGGCCATGGATCGAAGGCGGAAGCACCCGCTGCCGGGAGAAGACGCGATGGCCTGGCGCTTGGGCGGTGGCCGGCGATTGGAGCTGCACGCCCTTGTCCGCATGTGGGATTTCGCCGGCCTCGCGGCTGACGGCCTGCCCTGCTGGCGCTTCGATTGCATATTCTAGATCAAATTTCGGAAGTTCGTGATCTGCGACTCCATCTGGCCACCTTGCTTAGAGGTCGTACATCTGACGCCTTTGCGAGGAGAGAGCGGCGGCGGGGCTGCTCGGCTCGCTGGCATGCATGGGTGCTGCCGGTGTGTTAAGAGAGTGAAGGCGCAACTGCTCGGCTCGCTGGCCGGCGTGGGCGTTCCGGCGCATCGCGCGGAAGGAGCCGAGGGAGAGGAGGCCGGAGGAGTTTGACTCGTGGAGGGATTCGTTTATTTTGGGGTTTTGATTGGGGTAAGTTGATCGGTAGTGAGTTTGCTTGCAGATGTCCAGAAGCTGAGGAGTGTGAACCGGATCCGTCGCCGGCCTTGGACAGGTTGGAGAAGAGCAAGCTGGTTGAGGGCGGCGGCAGCTCGAGCGGTGAGCAGCGGTCAAATTCGGAGGAAGTAGGGACGGGGTAATTTTGTAATTGTTGTGAAGTTGAAAAGGTTTTGAGCAATATGGATCGTTGATCAATTTAAACGGTTTAGATTTAATGTATCAACACAGCTTAACACATAAACACAGCTCAACACATGTTTGCTCTTAGGAGATATAGAGTGTGTGTCTTCGGCAGATACAGTCTCATACATAGTGGAGGATAACTACCAATACCATCAAATGATTAAAGGTGTTGTGGGTGCTTTTGGTTTTTGTCCAAGTTTGCCCTATCACGATAATAAATTTTGCAAGCCAAAGTTTTTGTTTAGGTTTTCTTTGTCCATCAGTTGGCATTTCAGAAATTTTCACTCCCCTTTATTTTCAGGTTTTTCTTGTCTTTTTGTTCCATATTATTGAAATTAAACCTTCAACTTAAACTTTTACTTCTCAATTTCTGAAATACTGAATTTCATATATGGACATTTTCATATTTTTTTAATATTCGAAAAAGGGTGGGAAAGCTTGCCAGTCATCGCCATTATTGGTTACCTCATCTATACCTCCTTAGTTGTAAAGGTCAGATTCATACAATTTTCAAAAGAAAAAGTATGTCTACCTACAAAATTTTCAATTTTTTCATTTGGATTTCTTTGCTACAAATCATTAATATCTGGCAAATATTAAGGGTCACGATTAAGCAGTGAGTGCTACTCCCTCCATTTTTAAATATAAGATGGTTTAGCTCCTGTCCACATGCAGATGTATACAAATGTATATAAACACATTTTAGTGTATGTAAATTCATATTGTTCCGCATCTATACAACATGTAGAATAGCTAAAACATCTTATATTTTAAAACGGAGGGAATAGAAGACAGTATTACCAGTACGAGCAGAACGCGATTGATTTTTCAGTACACGGAGAAAGCGCGCGGCGCCCGGCCGAGTCCGAAAGACAAGATTCTGCTAAGAACATCACGAAATGTCCGTAACGGAATTCCTGATGAACCCAAGCAAGCTGCCCATGCATGTCATTCGCATGGCCGGCCTGCAAGTGCCACTACGCTGATGGATCTTCGTCTCCGACTGGAGCATGCCGTTACGCGCGAATCGATATGCGTTTGTGTCATCGTGCCCCCATATCGCAATGTCACGCCATTTTCACCTCGTCTTCGCCATCCATGGCCACACAATCAGGCGAAGCTCTCGAAAGCATGCAAGAGCCGGTCGATCCATGGATGCCACGCCGTTGATGCCGGCCGGCCGCCGCGCGCGTATAAACGCCGCGCAACTGCACGCCTGCTGATTCACCTGCACCGCATCAGTGTTCAGAGATTCAGTTCACTATCCATAGTTCGTAGTGCAAGTCTACGTTACATGGTACGGGGATACGGGTACGGGGATACGGATACGGTGATACGGGAAAACGGCATTTTCTGAAAATAGACTTACGGGGATACGGCGAGTATATGTAGAATTGCATAAAAAATCAGCACCAATAAATAATATTTTAGAGGATGAGGAAATTGACGTCAATATTTTACGGTGACTTGAAGAAGTTTCTGCGAACTCCTTGTATGCAGTCTTTTTTTTTGAAATTTCCTTGTATGCAGTCTTTGTATTGCCAGCGATTAGGTTTTATCTCCATCGAGTAGGGCTTCTGATGGGCTGTAGCCTGTAGGTCGAGTCGTAACAAGTGCGCGCGTATCCCTGAGGTATCCTATGCGTGTCCTAGCCGTATTCCGAATTGTTTTCTCTATTTTAATTCGAACAAAATGAGATACTTTGGGATACCCGTATCCCACGCGTATCCGGGAGTATCCCCGTCCTGGTGCAGTATCCTGCACCGATACAGCACCTCTGTGCCGTATCCCTGCATCATAGGTGCAAGTGTGGACTCCGGCCATGTCGGAGGAGCAAGGGTGCCTTGCTGGACCTCAAACAGCGCCGCCGCCGCCGGCGGCGAGGTGGAAGGAGCTCCACGGCGAGCGGTGGTGGGACGGGATGCTGCGGCCGGAGCTTGATCTTGACCTCCGGCGCACCGTGATCTGGTACGGCGAAATGGCGCAGGCGACCTACGACGCGTTCAACCACGAGAGGCATTCGCCGCACGCCGGCCTGTCCAGGTTCGGCAGGCGGCGCTTCTTCGAGCGCGTGATGCTGCCGGCCCACGCCGCTGCGTACCGGGTCACCAGGTTCCTCTACGCCACGTCGTCCGCCCCGGCCGTGCGAGGCGCCGCGTTTGTCGGGGCGTCCAGGAGGGGCAGACGGTGCAGGGAGTCCAACTGGATCGGGTACGTGGCGGTGGCCACCGACGAGCGGAAGGCGGTGCTGGGGAGGCGGGACATCGTTGTCGCGTGGCGCGGCACGATCGAGGCGCTGGAGTGGGTCGACGACCTCGAGTTCGTCATGGTGCCGCCTAGGGGCCCCTCGGGGACGCCGCCGGCACCGATGCCATGGTGCACCACGGCTGGCTCTCCATCTACACCTCCACTGACCCGGCGTCCAGCCACAACAAGGACAGCGCAAGAGACCAGGTAAACCATAAATCTACGGCACTGTCATGTACGTACATTTTCATTGTCCAGCTCACCGACCTGTTCGTGCCTGGCCGGCGTCCATAAATTGACCACAGGTACTGGCAGAAGTGCGCAAGCTGGTGGACAAATACAAGGAGGAGGAGGTGAGCATCACGGTGACGGGCCACAGCCTGGGCGCGGCGCTGGCCACGCTCAACGCGTTCGACATCGCCGAGAACGGATATAACGGCATGCGCCCGGTCACGGCGTTCGCGTTCGCCAGCCCGCGCGTGGGCGGCGCCGGCTTCAGGAAGCGGTTCGACGCCGCCGGTTCGCTCCGGCTGCTGCGCGTGCACAACGCCCGCGACATCGTGCCGAGGTACCCGGCGCTGCCGTACCACGATGTGGGCGCGGAGCTGGCCATCGACACGGGCGCGTCACCGTACCTGAGGGCGCCCGGGGACGAGCGGGTGTGGCACAACCTGGAGTGCTACCTGCACGGGGTGGCCGGCGCGTGGGCCCGAGGCGGGTTCGAGCTGGCCGTGGAGCGGGACGTGGCGCTGGTGAACAAGTCGTACGACGCGCTGAGGGAGGAGCACGGGGTGCCGGCGGGGTGGGTGCCGTGGAACAAGGGCATGGTGCGGGGGACTACGGGCGGTGGAGGCTCTTGGACTGGGAGGAGGAGGACGAGGAGGACGACTCCATGCCGGTGATGAACAAGTGACATGCCAACGTCCCCATGGATCTCAGGATCGCGTCACATGCGTACGTGCATGCGTGCACAAATCATTTGTTATTCGAAGAAAGAAAGTTATTCTTCTTACCACAAATGTTGATACATGTCTTCAGCAGTTTATATTGCCGGTTGTTTTTGACTTCTCAAAGTCCATAATGAATTATTTGGCATATATGCCTAATTAAGATACCATAGAAAGATGTATCACATCAATGTATTTTTTTTCAAGATAAACTAATACAATCGATATTAATCTTACATGTCAATGCTTACATACTGTATATACTTTTGCACTATGTTAATTTTATTAACTTTTCCTTACACACAATTTTCGGTACAGTAGTTAGGTAATTAAGGAAGAAACTTGACAATTTTCTTATAAAATAATTTCCCCAAATCCATCAGTAAAAAGCAAATCATATAGAGTTCAGTACTACACAACACAAAAGCACCAGTAGAATATATCTCCAACATACAGACAGAGAAAGAATCTCACTAAAGCTAGACGCCAGGGATAGTTTGGGACGGTCTTGAAAAGTTGAAATGGATTTTCGATAGAGAAAGACAATGCATCTTACAAGACATATGATACTATCACTCTAAGCTAGGCATAGAATTTCCATGTGTACTATCTGGAATGTTCCAATGGTTAGTAAATTATCCTCTAAGAGCCCTTTGATTTAGGATGGAAGATGCCGTGAACCTTGTTTACTACTCCTTTTGTTCTGTTTGTTTGCACTCGTGGGTCGATTTCTTCCCGATCTCCTTTTGCCAATAGTGGGCTCGTTGCTGCTGTTTCATCAAAAAAAGAAAAAAAATTAAAGTTACGTGTCTTAAGTATAA